>WOVY01002360.1:0-229661 GCA_013436015.1 Rhipicephalus annulatus
TATAAATTGCTCAGTAGATAGCGCTGTATTTATATGTCTTTGGAAATATCACTAGATGGCGTTAGTTGTTTTAGGGTAGTTGACAGACAGACGGACAGACAGACGGGCGCTTCTCCCCACTCAACATCATTCAGTCCATGTATATGCTGTGAATTTTTTTTTTGAAGCTTTAAAGCGTTTTTGCGTTTGTGGGATTTGCAGTAGTATTGCACATTCCAGACAATCAGTCCAGCTTTTACCACTTCGCCCGCACTCGCATATGAGATTACCATACGCTGCCAGCCCGGCTTCCACCCTGATACAAAATGTTTCGTAGGAAGCTATGCAAAGTACAACGTGGGTGGTGAGGGCACTGAAAGACTTGCTGCAATCCAGCGTTTTTGGATACAGTATCTAAAAACGTTCCTGCAATCACAGAGGCCCTTATTGCGAAACAATGTCGTGCCTTCATTCCCTCCCTCTTAATCAGTCTGCGACAGGTAATATGCCAGACAAACAAAAAGAAACTTCACTGCCAGTGTTCACCCATTACGAAAGTGTGCGCAGCATTGTAACAGATGCCCCGAATTTCATTAAGGCCTCCTATACCGAGCCCCGCTGTTTTTTTCCATTGCCACTTAAGACGGTGCGTCTCCAGCGTGTCCGCTGTCGAGTTCGCCGAGTTTACGAACTCCAGGGAGCCCGGGTGTAGTTACACGCCTAAGCGGAGTTATAACTTCTCAGTCTGACCTGCACGTGGAGATTTAATTACGCAAACTCGTCAGTGCCAAGGTAGGTTATCTCCGGTCTGAAGTGGCTGTTAGTGCGCTTTCATCTGGATGAGTAACGCAATCGCAGCGAGAGGTGGCCAGCCCGCTTGCGGGAGGCGCGGCCAAGACGCTGTTTCTGTCGAGTATCTCAAGGAAGCCGAGAGTATGCTCAAACAATTATTTCAGTTCAAACACTGATATAATAAGAAGAATTTTTTTTACCCGCCGCGGTGGTCTAGTGGCTAAGGTACTCAGCTGCTGACCCGCAGGTCGCGGGATTGAATGCGGCTGCTGCATTTGCAATGGAGGCAGAAATGTTTCAGGCCCGTGTACTCAGATTTGGGTGCACGCTAAAGAACCCCAGGTGGTCGAAATTTCCGGAGCCCTCCACTACGGCGTCTCTCATAATCGTATGGTGGTTTTGGGACGTTAAAACAATCAATAAGAAGAGCTTGCGCAAGTGTGCCGCATTTTAGCAATATTATAGTGCTCTAAAGGTAACTTTATAGTTGCATGTGACACAGGGTAAAGTCATATCGCAAAGCTATATTAAACAGAAAATAAGACTTCAATATCAACGCTCTTCGGCAAAAAAAAACATCACTTAATTCTCAACAAACAATAATTCTGACGACGTACTTCTCTTTAAATCATAGGCTGAGATTCCGTAGCAATAAATAAATTCCTGGTTAGCGCAGTTCCGGCAAAAATGTTTGCAAAACTAATAATTGCAGCTCTTTGATCACTATATTTACTACAAAAGTTGTGAGTGCATGTTGGCAATTAACCAGCGCACCCACGATATGTTCGTGTCCTGTCGTATAGGAAGGAAAAGACGATGACGTTGACGAAGAGACTCACGCGCGTTTTGGTCGTCTCAACGTCGCATACTTGGCCAATCCCCCAATGTGGGTACGTGCCATATATTAAATGAAAACAAACAAACAAACAAACATGTGTGGCGTTTGTGTATAGCCTGCGGGGCATGTGCAGATTTTTGTGTTGGTAAATTATTCATTTTATTAAGAGGCCCCATGTGATTCAATAACGCTGTGAAGACGACGTTTAAAAAGTGGAATCACCATCCAATCGCCACGGAGAGTAAATGTTAGTTTTGTCAGTCTATGTAGCTGGTTAACGTAACCCTAAATGGAAAGCACTGATGGAAGACGCAATGCGCCTTGCGGTGGAGGCGCGTACTTTGGCCATTCAGACACAATCGCGGCACGCGACCTACTCCTAGTTCCCCAAGAAAAGGCCCGACTCCTGTCTACATTGCTGGAACGACTGACTGTGGCCGGCGCGGCGCAGCGTCAACCAGCGCCCACGTTCCAGGTGATCCCTGACTTAAGTCACGACAGCAGTTGCTTCCTAAAACGTGCCTTGACTGAAAATATTCGCCCAGCATCTAACCATTACGGCTGACCAGCTACCTAACACGCTAGACATTTCCAAGGCCCGATTAGTCAGAGCTGCCAAGGACTGGTACCATTCGAGGAGCTCTCAAATCACATCGTAGGAAGTTGCAAGTCGAGTTACGTTTTTGTAGGACCTCCGTCAGCCAGACTCGTGTTGCGGAAATATGGCGCAGGATGCAAGAGCGCTTGCAGCATGCAGCGTAACGAGAGCACGGCCACCTATACTTCCATTCCGAGGTGCGTCTTTGCCACGAAGTCAACCTCGACTTTATTCATACGCGAGAGCAAGTTTTCTCAAGGTTGAGGTCCCGCGAATTCTACATCGTGATCCTGTATATAGGACGCTCGAAGATGACGATGGCCTACTGCGTCACATCTTGAAGCTCGAGCGCTTCGAACGATAACGACAGGAAATCTCTGGCCCACGCAATCGAAGTCTCATCCCACCATCAGGTTCGGAACGCTTCTTGCCCGCTGATTTGATTGATTGATTTGTGGGGTTTAACGTCCCAAAACCACCATATGATTATGAGAGACGCCGTAGTGGAGGGCTCCGGAAATTTCGACCACCTGGGGTTCTTTAACGTGCACCCAAATCTGAGCACACGGGCCTACAACATTTCCGCCTCCATTGGAAATGCAGCCGCCGCCGCCGGGATTTGAACCCGCGACCTGCGGGTCAGCAGCCGAGTACCTTAGCCGCTAGACCACCGGCTTCTTGCCCGCTACCACCACAAGTAAATCGACAACCGACGCGAACTAAGGAATAGAACGACGCAAGCAATATGTATATCTGCGTTTACTACAGACGTGTAGCTCTGAAAGGACCTGACATTGCAGAAAACAAACAAAAATAACGATATGCATCGGTAAAAATTAGACGAGAAATAGTTGGTTCATAATTAGAACAGAAGAGGAAACAGCGAGGCCAGAGCGTGAACATGAAAGGAACGAATGCCACAAGACACGCGCAGACGGCTAGCTGAAAGTTTCGTATAAGAATACCGCATAAAAATGAGAACGAACAGAATATAGTGCCAGGGAAATAATAATGCTAGGTCTTTTAATCCTCATCAATATTGTGTCTAACAAAGAAAGCCAAGTTCTTAAATTTACGTTTTCCTTCATTGGAACGAAAACCGGCCTCTTACACTGTCACGTGGTAGGAATGGTGGCGAAGGCTGCAGTTCACGGGGCTAACTTGTGGCCCCCAAAAATAAAAGCTTGAAGTACATGCCAGTAACGTAAAAAAATTAGATGTATGGAGAAGTGCGAAACCCTACATTTTGTGCCTTCGTGTGTGCGCTTGTATAAATTCGGGTATGAAGTATTAAACAAATTTATCAACCCTCCTCCCCCCCCCCCCTGCTACGCCAAGTGGTACAAGCAATGCACGCTCTACACTGATAGCAGCACGCAGTCATCAGTCATCGATAATCTGATTGTCAGAGAGAGTGTGTCGTCTTTTGCACGCGAATCCTCTACACGGCTATGCTTGCTCTTTTCTTTTTTCCTTTAGTCTGTCTCTTTATGCCTGAAAGAAAACAGGAGCGTTTTTTAACGCTGTTACAATTTTTTTACGAGAGGCTGAAAGAATGCAATATAAACGTAGCTAAATTCAGTTGTTTTAAGAATAGACGTGTGTGTGTGTTCATTACGTCAATCTTTTGAAAGTCTTTTTTTAATCCTGTAAGTTTAAATTATTACTTGTAATATCTAATGAATTCGTGGTCTAGTGGCTGAGGCACTCGGCTGCTGACCCGTAGGTCACGGGACCGAATCTTGGCTGCGGAAACTTCATTTCTGGTGCGGGCGGAAATGTTGTAGGCCCGTGTGGTTGAATTTGGGTGCGCGTTAAAGAACTCCAGGTGGTCGAAATTTCCGGAGCCCTCCACTACGCCGTCCCTCATGATCATATGGTGCTTTTGGAACGTTATACCCGACATATCAGTCAAATATCTAATGAATTCAACTCGTACCCTGAAGAAGTGAATTAGTTCAATAAGCAAGGCACCGTCCGATTCATGGCCTATCCCCTTGAATGGGTTACGCCAAGCTGTTGAGGAACCGACCAACCAACCTCGAACATGAGAGCTCTGCCGCAAAGCTCATATACAGTGTGTTTGCTACAGAAATTGATGAAATCCCACAACCCATCACAATACAAGGGAACACGGACAGCGAAAACAGATAAGGGGCTGCATGTTGCAGCTTTCCTTGTTAACCATCTGTACCGAGTACATGAGCGGCAACCGTGAAACGGTGTCAGTCCATTATGATGATAAGTTTCTATATACGCAGATATGTGCAGTGTTAGGGCCGCGCTCTTATCAGCTCGGCCCTAACAACATTGCTGTAAAATCGGCAGCACCTGACTTGTGACGCGCTCTACCAGTCAACGTCAGTGGCACCGTCGAGACGACTCTTCGACGTTTGGAAGGCATTCCAATTTCACGAAAAAAAAACTGTCCGTGACTCGCAGGGGAACCCGGTAAAAGTAAATAGTCTTCCCAATGTTACCTAATTAATAAAGAATCAGTAATTCATTTTGTAGTTCCTCATTTGAGGAAGTATGTGGCAACCACTAACAAAATCTATCGATGTGAATGAAACCCTGCGCTTAGCATCGATTTATAGAATATACATGCTCTGTTCATTTGCCGGAACCTCCAAAAACTGCTAAGATGCGGTGTGTCTGTCGCAATTATGAGCAAATATTAATTGTTAGCAGGGTAATCTGGTTGAGTTTATGACGCTAATTTGACTTGTTAATTGTCTTCGATTAATTATAAGTTTAATCATGGCAATATGTTCTCGTGGTACTCTATATTTACATTATATATATAACGTGAAACAATGTGCGTATGTACTGTTTGAGACAAGAAAAAATAAAGTTGAAAGTTTGCGCTCGTTCATGTCGTTACGTTGTAAGTGCGCAGCAATCTTTTCCTTGCGTACTTACGATACTGCTTAGTTTTTCCCGGAATGCGAGAGATCAGCTGCACGTACGTTTACGGAGGTGTCTCCGTTAAGCTACATTCTCCCATCTCCGCGGGCGTTAAGTGTCCTCTCGTGTTCCAGACCGTTGACACCCCGAAGACACATGTACAGCGCTTGGTTAAAATCTCTGTGCAAACTCCCCAGGTCGTTGATTGTGTAGGCAGGCTCGAAAAGACGGGAGGAGGATACATCGCGATCCAAACACGGGTTGTTTCATGGCGTGCCAGCACGTACTCGGACTCGGAATGACCTAGGGCAAACACATCACCCTCACGCGATCGCAAAGGATAAATAGCCTTCTCCTGCTTCTGCCGTCGTGGCCCCTCTCAGTGAGCCGTTACATCGGTATTTACCTATCTATATCCGGTAGAGGACCTATATCCGGTAACGGAGGTATTCTACGCCTTAACACGTGTCCCTGAAGAACCTCGGAGTAAACATTCGCGAGGGAACGCCAAGCATCTAGGACAGGTATCTCACTAGCCCGCGGGCCACATGTTGCCCACCAGCCTAGCAGTCTTCGTCCCATATTTTTTTAATGACCTTGCACATGTTCCAGACTTCGCTAAATGGTGCTCGAAATATTTACTCGTCCAAAGTTATTGGTGCACGCTTTGTCCGGGTAATGTACACGGACGCACCTGTAGTCTTAATTAAGCTTTTTTTTTCTTCGAGAGGCACCCCATGAGGCTATACCTTTCGCTGAAACGTAGCCACGGAACTAAGACTTTGTACTTCGGGATCAAGGTGCAGATTTTAATTGCTCTGCAAATCAGTGTCGGCACGTTTCTCTCGAATTCCGTTGTAACATTTCGTTCTGAAATATACCCATACACGAGTTAAAGCACACGCCTTCTTTCAAATTTAAACGTTAGCTGACATTTTCTTTAAACTACTTCTACTTGTCTTCATACTTTTCCCTCTTTCTATTTCGCGCTTGCTTCCTTGTTGTTGTTTTTTTTTACGAGGTTTTACCTACGTTACAACAAGCGACGACAGCGTACGACAACACGAGCCTCTAAAAGTGCTACGCACATATCTTTATGAAGGCACTCGAAGAACAAGAAGACATTGCCTTGGCGCATGAACCATAATTTCAAGGAAACAAACAAACAAGTGCGCGCTATTTATGCTTAGAGATGGCTATGTTATTCGCAGTATTGCCTGCATTTCTCCAAGCGCCGACGACAACATACGATCACATCATCTCACAGAATACGACAGCCTGGCCCGCTAAAAGTGCTCCGAACTTCATCGAGTGAGCAAGTTGGAAATTCACTATCGTACACCACTGCAGCGTAAGCAAGTTGGCAAACGGACAACACGGAAGTGTCAGACCTACCTTGACAGATCAACGCCGACACGATATGTTGCAGTATGGCGGGAGGAGTGAATGGATCATAGGCACGAACAAGATGTACATACGACAGACTTTGCTGATGGAAACATGATGGACGACTCGTATTGGTTGCCGTATATAATTCTGTGTATGTATATAGACTGGCATAGAAAAGGTGATCGCACGATATCGCAGGACTGTCCGGAGCAATGCGAGACTGCATAAACGATGCGGGAAGTGAAGGCGTGGGTGCTGGATCAGCAGGCTACTGATCAGTTGGCTACTGATCAGCAGGCTACTGGGCGAATCAAAATCTATTATTGACGCGTCGCGCAAGCGTCCTTTCGGTGCGTTTCTATTTAAAGAGTGAGCAACGTGGTCGGACAACGACTGCTGCATACGCTAAATGCGCCTGCTTTCTCAACGCGTTGGCGGAACACCTGCTGGTTCTTGCTTTGGGGTTTCTCAATTTCGTCAACGACTCGCTTTGCTGGATTTCGTGCCGAATAGTTGTGCCCCCGCGATCTCCGGCGCCAGCGTAACTCTCGCCGATCGACCCGCCGTTTGCGATCTCCTGACGCCGTAAAGCTCTCGCCGAGTCGTACCCCGTCCTCGGACTACTTCGACCGGGTCCTAATCCTTCTGTTTAACCTTTAGTCCTCACTCTAATCCCTTCCTATCCCATCCCTCGTGAGCAACTGCTGAGGTGTCGCACTTAGTTGCAGACAGTTGCGGGGCTCACATTTGTCTTCTTTTCTCCTATTATAAAATCACTACCGCCCCCTGCATCCCTTTCATCGAGCGTCGGTCGGGCTCTTCGAGCTATATTTGCCCGCAGTAGTACGCACACAAGCAACAAGAGATGGCGTAAAAAAGTGTGACAGCTTGTCGGCCGTGGCATGTTTGTCAAAAATTACATGTTCTTCGTAGAGTCATGTTATGCCATATCAAGTTTGGTATCGATACCATTATCGAAACGGCCAGGAGAGCTAAAAGTCGTAGGCGGCTAGATGGATGGATGGATAGATGGATGGACGGACGGACGGACGGACGGACGGACGGACGGACGGATGGACAGACGGACAGACGGACGGACGGACGGACGGACAGACAGACAGACAGACAGACAGACAGACAGACAGACAGACAGACAGACAGACAGACAGACAGACAGACAGACAGATAGATAGATAGATAGATAGATAGATAGATAGATAGATAGATAGATAGATAGATAGATAGATAGATAGATAGATAGATAGATAGATAGATAGATAGATAGATAGATAGATAGATAGATAGATAGATAGATAGATAGATAGATAGATAGATAGATAGATAGATAGATAGATAGATAGATAGATAGATAGATAGATAGATAGATAGATAGATAGATAGATAGATAGATAGATAGATAGATAGATAGATAGATAGATAGATAGATAGATAGATAGATAGATAGATAGATAGATAGATAGATAGATAGATAGATAGATAGATAGATAGATAGATGCTATCTAGGGCTGCTTTTGAGAAAATGATGGTCCGGAGGTTCCAGTTGTTTATGAGACGAAGCATCCTGGTCTTCAGTTTAGCGAAGCGTGATTAGCATAAGCAATGTGGGCATATAATTTAAGTAGTGAATTGAATGGCCGTTTAATTACAAATATACAAGGCGTTTCTAGAAATTTGTCCCAATATCCGGAAAACAAGAAAAATGCAACATTTACACGTTGTCTTTATGACTGCTCTTTCCTTGTCAGGGGACAACTTAGCATCACTAGAGACGCCACTTACGGCCGTACTTAAATAAATTGAATTAGTATTTTAATTCGTGTATATAGACAGTGGTAATCATGGAAAGAACCCATTATACTCTACTTCCGTTTTTCCTTATAAAAAAAGTATACCTGGCTTCATTTGTGCGTCGTAATTGAGGTCTCTAAACATTAAGTGTCTGCCATCTCAGAAAAATTAGGAAGGCAGCGGTAAAATTTTTCGTAATAGCCTTGATAATGTCCGCACAGATGTTTTCAACAAGCAGTTCCAAAATATCCAATACAAGTATATAGGTTCAACTTCGCATTCGGTACGACGCACGGATAGCGAATGCGTGTGTATATTTATTTATATGAGATAAGGAAGGCGCGCCTCACCATCATTCCGGAGCTGATTGGTTCCCATGATTCGTGCCTATTTGGTAGGTGCAAAAGTCATATGTAAGTGATGCAACAGCGTAGTGTAAGCTTTGATCCGGGTAGCAATTAAGTCTTCCGTTGCGTAGGTCGCGGCTGACGACGAATTACTCAGCGATACCACCCTGTAAGATCGGCGATGTTTGCGCATCGCAGAGGTTTCTGGTGATTTCGTCGACTTTGAAGTGCGTCACTGGGCGTCGTTTGCGGGAATAGGGAACCCGCATAGTGGGTAAATATTTACGAATCGCCCCCTTGTGATGCTGTCAAATGGAAAGTTTCCACGCAGAAATCCAGGTAAGCCGGGTCTGTGCCGTCACTTTGACGTCGACTCTTGTGGTTTTTTATCCAATGGTAACGATGTCCTTTAAAGTACTTTATTGCGGTGAGAGAAAGAAGAAAGGTAGGCACGTTAACCAGGCTCTAATATATGCTATACTCTGCACTGAGTTGTAGCGCGCACGCACACAGACTTCTAATGCGAAGTTAAGTATGAATGATGGCGTAGTATTACGTCCTCTAATGCGGGCTGGCCACCTGAGATTTCTGCATGCCGGAGATAACTGCAAATTATAGCGTTAATTAGAAAGATCATGCTCCAATTGCCCATACACGGACTCATACGCTCTCAACAGGCTCGCGGTAAGCCGCACTAACTTGCACTTACGCGGCGCAGCAAAGGCACTGACTGAATGATTACTTCATCGTCAGTGATAAACAACAACAAAATGTGTGTGTGGGGGGAGGCGGGTCTTTCAAAAGAGCGGTAATCATCCGCAATTTATCTCTCGTTGAACAGGAGCTGACGCTGAGTGAGCGTGAGAAAAAAATGGGGGGGGGGGGGAGGCGAGCGCCATTTTTGACAATTAGTTTCGGTCACAGCTTGTCCGACAGGCCCAGCCTCGTATACTTGTACGCTTTTCCGGAACCGCGAACGCTAATGTAAGACATTCAGTAACCAGTGAGGAATGTTAGCTCCGAGGACAAGAGCAATACCGAATATTTAACTCGCGAACACAGCCGCTAGTCGTTTCCGCGTGTATTCATCATGCCTTCCCAGCACGCGAACAACTTTTGCATTTCACAATGGGGCATAAAAGTGGCACTCTTTTTCTTCCCCGAGAATCACTTATTATGCGCTGCAGAAGTAAACGGAAGCAGCAGTTGACGCTCAAAACATCGTTTGCATTCTTTTTGGAAGCTACATTAATACAGTGGTTTCTCTGATTAATGAAAAAATCTTAGTAGCTAGTGCGCAAATAATAGCAACGCTTTCTCTCTGCCATGAATGTAAGTTTGAGAGTTTAGTGCTGATAAAAAGGTGTGCTTACATGTGATAAATTAAGGGAGAATGTAATCTAGAAGAACTTGTTCCGACCTGCAGTCGGTGTCTATGTTTGGCATGCTATTCCTGGCGCAATGCTTGACACGTGCAGAACAGACAGGGAAGAGACAGTGAAAAGTGACGCTCTTTTTTTTCTGTCTTGTTCTTTTTTCTATGCTTAAACCATTATGCCAGCACTGATGTCTCTAGCAGAGACTGCACTCGACAAATATAGTTTGCGTAACTCGAACAAACTCGGATAGAAAGAAAAAGAACGGGGATGATGGAGAGACGCACGGCAGCGCGAATGGCAATAACTAAAAGGAAATTTCCAGCAAGCTTGACTAATGTGCAGTGCGGCAATACTCCGCAAAGTAACTCTTTTCGCTTTTCTTTTGTTCTCTCGTGAATTGCTCGTTAGTAGCGCGAATAAACGCCTTTCACTCTCAGCTTTGCGCCTTCCACAGTGGGCTCTTTTTGGTCTTCTTTTATATGTGTGGTCGACGACACAAATACTGGGACAGGTTCAAACACAGAAAATTTTACTAAGTGTAGGAAAGTATTACTAAAATAAAAGCCGTTTTCACTAATTGGTGGTGGTGTAATCGCACACTAATGCCCCGACTCTTTTTTTTTTATTTTGCTCAGTAGTAAGACGTTGCGAAATGAAAGCGACGACTGCATATTTCAGTGTGCTTATCATGCTTATAGCGTAAACGAGATCAAGATGTGCCAACTCGCCCCAATAACTCACCTGCGAGTGTCACAATTTCCGCAGCATGTAGAGACAGTTTGGCGTTAGATACCCCAAAACTTTTCAGAAACGTGGTCCCCCAGGAGCTGCAAGAGCTAGGATTGTGCGACAGATAGCGTTTTGTTATTGCTTTCTGATCTGTGACTGCCCGTCTTGCTTTCGAATGCAATATTCCTATCCCACGATTCTTTCTCTTAAGTTTTATATCTATTTTTAACTGATTCCAAACGTCAACGGCAAGGGTGATGTAACCGTGCAGTGGTGGCAACAGCAGCGGCTAGCTGAAAGCAAGGAATCAGTAATGCAAAAGGTTATGGTCGCTTATTTTACCGTATAGCATATATTTGTCTACACTGGTGCGTGTCAACACATTGCACAAACTTGAACTGTGCTTGAACCATTGTAGCCCGTGTACTGGTGGATTGTGTTGGGTTTCCACGTTTGGTGTTCAACTGGGATACATTTTTGTGTCATTCCCATTCATCATCATCATCATCATCAGCAGCAGCAGCAGCAGCAGCAGCAGCAGCAGCAGCAGCAGCAGCCTTACTACGTCCACTACAGGACAAAGGCCTCTTTCATGATCCGCCAGTCAACTCGGTTCTGTGCTTGCTGCTGCCACTTTATACCCGCAAACTTCCTAATCTCATCTGTCTACCTATCTTTCTATCTCCCTCTAACCCGCTTGCCTTCTCTGAAAATCCAGTCAGTTACCCTATTGACCAGTGGTTATCCTGCCTACGCGCTACATTCCTGGCCCATGTCCATTTCTTCTTGATTTCAACTATGATATCCTTAACCCCCGTTTGTTCCCTGATCAACTCCGCTCTGTTCTTGTCTCTTAAGGTTACACCTAATCATTTTCTTTTCCATCGCTCGCTGCGTCATCCTCAATTTAAACTGAGCGCTCTTTGTAAGCCTCCAGGCTTCTGCTCCGTTGGTAAGTACCAGCCAGAGGCAGCTGTTATATACCTTCCTCTTGGGGGATAGTGGCAATCTACCGGTGAGGATTTCAGAGTGCTTGCCAAATGTGCTACACCCCATTCTTATCCTTCTACTTCAATCTCGTGGTTCAGCTTGTGAGGGAGCCCGTGCGCCCAGCCTTCCTTTCTATTTCACGGCAGCGTGACAACCTAGTTGCGGAGACATGACTGTCCCTTCGAGAGTCAATAAAGCCTCTTGCGAAGGGATCGAACACCCCTGCGGGCGGCGCTCGCGATCCCCCTTTCCCGGCGCACGGAACGTGTTTCATTCCCTCAGCGAAGGAACAAAGCCTCGTCGGGGAGAGAGAAACCGGGACGGTGAAGAAAACCAGTGTGCCGACAGCCGGAAGCTCTGTGACACCGGCCAAGGAAGAAGGAGGTCAAACCCGCAACCCCCTGCAAGTCAAGGACGACAATGACCAAGGTGTAAGCGTCTACCTTTGTTTTCTGTAGTCTCTCTACGCGACATTTGTGCGCTATTACTAACGTATAGCAATAAAGTATCGTTGTTGTAGACCTAGCCTGTTGTCTTATTCACCCGAACCCTTGTAGCGGCAATGAGACAAGCTACAGACAGGGGACGTTAATCGTGCGTGGTACGACTGTGTGCGGCTGGAACATCAGCTATATAGGCTTCTGCGTCAGCCGCACATAGGACGGTCCCCCTACAGGCTGCACGGTTATTAGTTCCTGTCCAAAGAAGACGTAGCCTTTTACAACCATTCCCGTTTATATAAGATCAAATAGCTGAACTATTGCCTATAGCTCATTAGTAGAATTGGCATGAACCCAGCCTAGGCTTCGGTCAAGCGTCGCTTCTATTTTGCGGCTTCTTCGTTTCAATCTCGCGTGGGCGACATATTATTCTGATTAAATTTAGTTAAGAATTAAAGCCAATAACAACAGAAAATGTTTTCTTGATTCAGTTAAGACAAACCAAACTTGGATAATTTCACCTACTTTCTTCGTTTTCACCCACCCGCAAGCCTTTAGTCTTCAGTTTTTGTTGTAGCAGTGACAAAGAATGTTCTTTATTGAATCCATGACGTGAATTCCAATGCAGAACCGGGACCGTAAACACACAAACACACACACACACACACACACACACACAAATGCGCGCGCGTGCAGGCCTTCCTGTCAGAGTAATATATTGACGTTGCCTCAACATCTACGGTTTTCTTCTTAAAAAGTTACACTACATACCTTGTCTATAGTGAAACAGCTACGTTTTACAGCTCGTCTGTTGTCTGCCATGAAAGAGTCAGGTACTCTTCTCGAAATGACGGCACGAGCGTAGGAGGCCGAGTACGCAAGGCGAATTAAAGCTTGACGACGCAGCCTATACCACTCTTTTAAAATGAGGAAATTCTTTACGAACAACACTTGCGTGCCCGTAGCAAGCGCATTATTAAACTTTAATGCTCGTTCAGTAAAACGAGACACATCTTTTACTGCATCAAGATTTCAGCTTTAAATAAGAAGCGTCGAATTGAGTCACGCTATAAAACCCAGAAACACGGCGAACCCTCGTAAGCATCAAATAGGGGACACCACCGCTACGAAACAATTATTCTCCGACACAACGGACGTGTTCTTTAGAAAAGTTGCTATTCTTTTTTTCGAACGCAAACATTACATGAAACACTGTTGTCATACCTGAATTATTGGAAAAGAAGACGCGATATCCGTGGTTGACGGTGCTGCTTACAACGGAAAGGTTATTTAAACCATTCTATCCTCTCACAGAAAGGGTGCATTTGTACAAATTTTGTTGGCACGTTTTCTTAATATCATTTTATTTTACATTTCCCAGCACTTTCGCGCGCTATTTCGCTCTAGCCCTCTGTTTATAAATCAAATCTTGTATGGGGTGCAGATTTTGTGTGCTTAAAACAAAGGTTCGATGATTCAGAGTACGGGTACATAACTATGGGAGAATAAAACTTGTCCCAGCTACAATAAGTAAACAGACCTACAAACTTAGTGTTGACTTGTGAATGCTTCAGAGCGCTAAGCGCACTCGAGTCATGCTGTCCCGGCTGAGACTAAGAGAGCGCTGGTCAGAAATTGCGCATTCCTGCGTTTAGAACATTTTATTTTCACTACTATCAATAACAGTCCAACAAAACATTTTCTTGTTAGACATGCGTTAACGACGACGACAAAACAGACTTCATTTACATGAACATGGATATGAGATGACAGGAACCTGTACAATCGACTTTTCACGCAACCACAGGCATACAAAAATGCTTCACAAAAAGCCACGTACACATATTCATTTCGCATGTAAACAAGAGCCAAAAAATAAAACACGAATATGTACTTTCTGTGGTTTTACATATTAGCATGGAATTACTGCCAACGCCAATCGATACATCAGCCTACCAATACCAGGTCGGCCGAATGACATGTTTAACTCATCCGTCACAGACCAATACTTAAGGGCAAAGCCACAAGCCTAAGGTAGCTTAAGGGCAAGGCCAGTGCCTAAGGTATTCCTCTTCGCCGAGAAAGAACAGCTCCTCTGTCAAAACAGATAGCAGATCCAATTGAGTGCAAGTGCTCCAGCATCGGGAAGAGCGCGCGATGGCGGCGGCCTGCTGCAACCTCCTCGCAGCGCTTGCGCCAGTGGGAGCAGGGACAGCACATGTGTTAAAAAAAGTGTTTAACTATTTAGAGTTCTGAAGAGGACTTAAATAGGACTGGGACGGCTTTCTATTACGCGAGAGCAGAAAGCCGTCCCAGTCCTATTTGTAGTGAGCCGCTACGGGCTAGTGGATGTGACAGCAGATTTTGCAAAGAACTCGACGACGTTCAGTGTACGGAAACGTGAGTGTAGTCAAGTAGGCCTTCCGAGGAGCGCCGGTCTCTTGCGTATCTGTATGTGTCGTTTTCCGAAAGCTGATGCTCTTTCCACCGTAGTCTTGTGAGCGATCAGCCGTTTCTGATTCAGAAATCTGATCTTTTATAGAGACCACTTGTCGTTTCACCTTGTCCCATAACTCATTTTGCATGCGAAGCAGCTTTTTAACTAGCCTACGTAACGCTGTCCCTCCGTCCGCACCGTGCTCTCCTGGCCGCAGCTGTTGGGGCGGTGCCAAGTAGGTCACGCCTTCTCTCGCAGTGCACGCGCGTTGACGTCATTCTCTCCCTAGCCTGTCACCACGTCTCATCTCTCGCTTCACCCTCTCCACCAATCGCAACGTTCGAGCGCACATCGAGCGAACAGTCTTTCAGTGATGGAACTTGCAGAAAACCCAACCCACCTCCCGTGTCTTTGTGTTTCAAACAAACGTTCAATCGAGTAAACACTACACTGAGTTTCGCTTCAAACCGTTCTTCCATTACCCGCGTCGACGCCCGTTTCAACCAGGTCAACGCCGAGCTCAACACTGCTGCTTCGCATTCCTTCAGGGTTCACTTTAGGGTGATGGACCATAATTTTCTTTTTCATTGCCGTGGTCCATTATTTCACGCATGTCTGTCATTGCCGTGTAGCTACAACAGTGTTGCGCATCTAAGCACTCTGGGTGAAGGTCCCATTCACGGCATGGAGGAAGAAAAAGATCAGGATGAAGAATTACGCAATGTGATAGAAATAAAGAAATGAATGAAGAAGGAAAGATATGAAGGAAACAAGAAAGATGGAAAGAAAAATGTAGAGGAAGAAATAAAGAAAGAAGGAAGGAAATGAATAGATAAAAAAGAGGAACAATGAAAGTAAGAAATGAAGGAAGGGAAACAAAGAAGGAAAGACAGAAATATGGAAATAAAGAAAGAGAAAGGAGGATAAAGAAAGAAAAAGAGAAATAATGAAGAGACGAAGAAAGAAAATGGTTAGAGAGAGAAAGAGAGAGAGAGAGAAAGAAAAGAAGGAAATGAATCGGAAAATAGAAAAGAAGAAAAGAAAGAGAGAAAGAGATAGAAGAAAAAAAAGAAGGAAGTTCGCAACGAAAAAATAGAATAGGTCAGGCACGAACACGCCAGGCTTCACTTGCCCAAATTTTCCCAATAAGTCCCCACCGCGGTGGCCTAGTGGCTAAAGTACTCGGCTGCTGACCCGCAGGTCGCGCGATCGAATCCTGGCTGCGGCGGCTGCATCCTCGGTGGAGGCGAAAATACTGTAAGCCCGTGTGCTCAGATTTGGGTGCACAATAAAGAACCCCAGGTGGTCTAAATTTCTGGAGCCCTCCACTACGGCATCTCTCTCATAATCATGAGTTGTTTTGAAACGTTAAACCCCACATACCAACCTACCAATTTTCCTAGTGAAAATAGGGCTCCCAAACTTTTTTTAATTCGGAGGTTCTCATGACCCAAGAAAACAATAGCATTGTAGAGTGCATATGGGCGTGATTACCGGCCTCACATGCCAGTGGTGTACCAATACAGGATATAAATTAAAACAAGATCAGTTGGCATACGGATACATGATAGAAGACATACGTCTTCAAACAAGGACGCAAAAGAAGAGGTGCAAACAACGTGGCTTAGCTTGTGTCCATGTTAGCGCACCCACCTACATTTATTACGAAAATGAGCTTCAGAGCTCCTTTAATTTTATAGGCTGCAATGAATTAACGCTTGTCAAGGGGAATTCGTAATAATAGGCGGGACAAATCCTGGTCGCATTACAGGGATGTATGCGCATGGCGTGACGAGGACGACATCATGCCCTTTCACAGCCAAGGCGTTCAGAGTTCAAGATACATTCAATCGCCTGGGCAAAAATATTGCGTAGTCGTTTCCGTGAGCTTCCGTGGTCGTCTTGCTTATAATCAAGCGGAAATGTCATGTGATGACGTCATCTAGCGACGTCACGATGACGGCGTAATGACGTTACAAGCTCTGGCGTATAGCGACATCATTGATGACTTCTTGTGAGGTCTTGTGACTTTTGGTTAACCGACTGCGCACGCATATTCACTTGAGTGTCACGCGACTTCTGAGCAGCTTCTCATGGACTCTTTTTTTTTACATGCCTTATATTGACGCCGACAGGTCTCGCCAAATCTTGAAAACTTCTTGACTAATGGTACGTGTACTTTTCGCTTTGAAAACATTCTATCTTGGCGGAAGACTGGGCTGGATAATTGTCCAGTAGCAACCTTTCACACAACGCTCACTCGGAATACAGAAGCGACATCAAAATTTCCGCTGTTTACATGTCTATTCACTGTTCGTTGTTAATATTTTTTTCGGTGGTACAGACACATCGAAACTCGGAGATGAAGGGACATTTATTTATTTCATCTTATTATTTTTTTCGTTGCACTGTTCGATAAACTTTACTGTGTTCGGAAAGCTTACAAACGCCACGTGCACGTGCATGCTCACTTCAGAGTACATCCCGCAGCAAAAACCACCAGCAGTCTTTGAAATACCTAAGTACCCATGAGTTCGTACAACCGAGGCAGCTGCACGAAGTCAGGGTCGCGGGTCATTACGTCACTGTTTTCTTCCGCGTTCGCGTCTTCCGCGTGTGAATTTTGGACCCTTTTATACTGAACTTTTAAAGATGGGTGATGTGTACACTTCTGTTCTGTTCTGTTTTAACTGTTTTGCAGTGGAGAGGTTGAGGTGCATATTGCCTCGGCTACTCCATATCACAAAGTTCTGCCGCGAAAAAAAAAGAATAATACAGAACGGTACCCAAAAATTAACAATACGGAAAAGAAAGAAAAACACATAATAGCACACAGAAACCAGTTCAAATATCATGACAATGCACAGTTTTCTTAGAGCAGTTCACACAGTCATAAACTGTTTACACGCACACCTTACTATTCTACTGTCAGTATATACGTGACCACATTTTATATATACCCATCTCTGGCTGTCTGTCATAGGCGCTTGTCCAGTCCGGTCTCCACCATAAAGTCTGTCAGGAAGATTATTGCCTTTTTCTGGAGATGCATCTCAGGCCATGGTCCAAGTAGTTTATTGTGAGGAGCTGTCTGTCCAAACTTGCTAATTTGTTCTTCGATGCTATGAATATTTCAAATGACTGCGTGCTCTTTCCGCTCGTGGGGACTGGTGCTCGAGAAAAATCGGCGACAAAATGACACGCTGGCATGAAGAGAAGCGGGTCTTTTCGTTTCCTTCGTGCACATATGTATATATTTTTTTGTTTTTAGTTTTTGCGCAAGTGTTAACGCCTTGAAGACAATTTACTCTATTACGCTTTTCATTCCACATTTTGTAACAAGCTACAGTCTGGGAAAAAAGAAAAATCTTGTTACACATGCTGGCGAGATATCGAGTTGACAAATATACAATTATCATTAAAACTATACAGACTGACTCTCTCTTCAAGATCAACGTACTTTCTTCGAATAGTCACTGGTGACACACACGGGTCTTTCTATAGATATGTTCGTAACATTACGTAATAATACTCCAAGCGTGATTACCAGTGGCCACTTTTCCCAAATTTCAAAGTGGCTGGCTATGCACTATTCTTAGGAAGGGCTTGAAATCGCTCATTTGACTCGACTGGTTATAACCACTGGTTAAAATTTTAATTGCGTTATTTTCTATATTTACTGCCGTAAATAATGTTTTTACGCATCTGAAGATGCCTTCGGCCACAGGGAAGGCAGCGCCGCAAGTAGCACACAGATACCTTCTTTCTGTGATGTTTAAAGAATATTAGAAACATTTCTTGAAACACCGTGTAAGTGTTCTTTTTGAAATAAACATTTTCAGTTGCTGGTATGCGCTCGTCCCGCGTCCTTTTTGAATGTTTGTACTATTTGGCGCTTGTTTCATCATGGCCTGATTTAGGTTTTGCTCGCTCGCATCGTTAACGTGTTTAGAAAATGGTGTCTCCGAAAGTGTGAATGGGAGAACCATCTCGATGATTCAGCTTGTACATTTTAGTGTCATATTACGAGAATATTTTTCTTTATAAAGTAAATAGTGTGCTTGCGGCCACACCCTGACTACCATACGGCATGAATGTCATTTACTTTAAAAATCGAGTGTGCATAAAAGGGAGTGCTATGTAATAAATGGAAGAAAAAAAAACGGAAGGCACTCTTGCAAGGTGAACGATAATTGTGCCTTACCTACGACTTAGCGCAAGTGTCTGAGTATCATAATAAATAAAACAGCATTTATTTCTGCAACGTAATTGAGAAAATTATGAGCATATTAGGTACTATTTGTTGGTGCGGTATATAGAAGACGAAAGCTTTGTTTCTGTACCTTACAAAGTGCTGTCAAGAAAAACTATCGCCGAGCATAGTAACCCAGTCTCATGTCGACGTCCCGAGATTAATTATCTTTCTGCCATTGACAGGTGGTCTTTAATTTACCCATGAGAAACAAGAAAAGTGGTCCCGCACATAATAGCTCGCAGTTTTTCCATCGCGGATGTCCGTCCACTTCAACGTGTTTCTGTGAGCCTGTAAAGACTTGCAGAGTGACCTTTTGTTCTTTTTACTTTCAAGAGGCCAAGTCTGACATTGCGAAACAAGCTCGTCTCTCAATCTGATTTTTAAGGGGAGTAAGGAAATACTCGTAAACATTTTCCCTTGTTTTGTGGAGTAGAAACGCAGGGCATGAACTCAGCGATTTCTTTCTGTTGTTATTGTTCCTGTTACATTCACGTGACAGGCAGTTTCGTGCTTTTTCAATTAAAATTTTTATAGGAGAGCTCGGTCTGTTTATGCCAGCACCGGCTACTGCTGTTATTTTAGCAAGAAAAATATACACCACTAAAGATTAATTATATGTGGGCGCAATATGCATCGGATAGTAGAACACTTGAAGTGAAAACAGTACAATCAAGCAGCCCTCGATTGAGAAGAAAGGCGATCTACATGTTTTTGTAACGGCTCTCAGCAGTCCATTAAAAGTTTTATTTTGAAAAGCCTGCTCGACTTCGCTAGCCCGCTCTTGACTAAATAGCTGCCAAAAAAAGCACTTCCATTTCAATTATTACGATAGAGTGGGAAAATAAACACGGGGTAAAACGCAACATTTTGACTTTGTAGCTAATAAAAAACTACTTTTGTTTGTTTCTATATTTCAGCGATAGGTGCTAGTAGCTGCCTATCTTTTTATGTGTAGAAGCTTGTCGTTGCTCGCAGCATTTGCGTAGAAAGTATTACGCGGCTGATGTCGGTGCGTTCGTGACTCGTCAAAAAGGGGCAAAATTCTGCTCGGCCAAATTTTTGGAACCGCGCATGAAGCTACTCTGACGTCAGTACAACAACTTATGCATTTATTTTGTTATGTACTACTAGTTACACACCACCAAACGTTTGGTTGATTTGGCGCATGGTGCCAAAGCGGAACATTATTTTTTTGCATTCGGGAATTTGAGGGGAAAACACCACAAAAAGGCATTGAAATGCTTTTTTGTGGCGTTATTATGGTTAGTATAACTAAATGATTAGTATAACCATTATGTTATACTAATTATACATTATTTTTTTTATTTGGCAGGTTAGGACGCACATGAAAAAATTATATAAAGCTTCATGGGTCGAAAGCGACATAAAAAACACTGACTACAGTTGAGGACAGTACTTCAAGCCGTTTACGAACACGTCGTGTAAAATAGGTATTTCGCTTGTCCGTGGAACAAAGAAAAATGGCTTAGTGGAGGCTGCCCTACTCGACATAAATTTTGATGGTTTATTACATGGTGGGTGTTATACATTTGTACATGTAAAACTTATACAAGGAGTGTTTAGAAAAGACACTAGAAAGAAAACTCTTGCTGTTTTTGCTGTGGTTGCGCTTCGGGCTCCACGCAGGCCTGGCGTCTCTCTCTCTCTCTCTTGTGAGTTTTTTTTTTCTCTAAAAAAGTCATGTATTCGAGTTTCAGCTACAGGGGTTATAGATTTCCAGTAGTTATTTTTTAAAGGAACAAGGTACGTGATTTCAAGAACTGACGCAATCTCAGCCGAGAAAATTCAGACTAGCGTTTGCTTTATTTTTTTTTTCGAACGACTTCTCCTGGTACTTACATCTTTGTAAATGTTGATGATATTCAGATGGGGGCCTAAGCACTTTTTCTGCTGCATTTCACTTTCTCGTAGCCCTCACTCCCTCTGAAGTGAATGTGTTTGCCTTCACATAAAGCGTTTGTTACTGACGATCATCAGCCATTCTGCAATTGTGCAAACGAATACGCACGTCAATTTGAAACAAGATTATGAAGATAAAGCTTTTAGCCCGTTGCTTATGATTTTCCGAGGGTGGCTCCACGCGTTGAAGGTAATTGCTGTACTGAAAATATTTTCATTACTTTTTCGACCATTGCGAAAGCATCAGACCCAAACTTTAAATGTTCTAAAGTTTTTAGTTGAAAAATAAAACGTATAGAAGAGAGATAATGCATTAAGTTTTTTTCTTTGTTTAGCAGTGAAATAACAGTACCAGAGCTTTTGCGGCACGTTATTACGTTTTTCAATTGACAGGAAATGAAGCTTTCAAAATCAGCTAATATAATACAGAAATATAAACACAACGAGTTTGCTTACCACTGCAAACTGCATGTTAGAAACCAAAGATAAATTGGTCCTCTATATTTTGCTCGGTTTCAATTTTTTCTTGTAAAAGTGGATTTTACTTTTTTCCTAAAGTTTCTGAAGGGCATATAGTAGCAGCTACAGTGAAAGCACTTCAAAAAGGATCGCGCTCTGCAAACAAGCTGATAGGAAAACGATGGCGAAACCTAACCAATACGGGTAGTTTCCTGCAGCTGTGTTTCAGACAACAACATATATCCATCACACCAGGAAACTCATTTCTACTTATGAAAAGAGAAGCATAAGAGCACATCACTTGAATTCAATCATCATTAGCCGGAGCGACGCAGAAGGAGTGCGTAATTATTGTTGTTATTACAGCGGAAAACTTGGGCAGCATTCGGCAGGAGTTCCAAACTCTTACACTCCTGCCGCGGCCTACCATCACGGTCTACCATCACGGAAGTGACTGTAGGCAGCTCCGCTGGGTACATACAAATATTTCTTCCCCTCAGTGGTGTGGTTAAGACAAGCAAGTATTTCGATTCTCTTATGTATACATATACACTGAAAATATGCATTATAGAAGCAGCAGCTAGCGCTCCCTTCTTTCGTGTTTTAAGTCTAGCGTAAAATAATACGAGCAGGATATGGCATAATAATCTGCCCGTAACCAATACGAGCAGGAAACGGCACGACGCTTTCTCCGCTCTTATTGCCTAGTGTTCATGTCTGCTTCCGCGTATTGCGTCATGTGCAGGCGAGATAAATAATGGATAATCGCTTTCTGTTAGTTTACCGCGGTCTCAAACGTTAAACGACCCAGCTTCTCCGTTTCGGAGAAGGGAAATTATTTTGCGCAATATTATTGTTTTCGACATATGCGCAGTAGTTGAGTGCAGCGACAGGCGTCTCCTTCGAGGCTGCAGTCAAATGTGGTGTTGTCAACCGTTCCGATTTGAAATGTCACGTGTGTGTGTGTGTGTGTGTGTGTGTGTGTGTGTGTGTGTGTGTGTGTGTGTGTGTGTGTGTGTGTGTGTGTGTGTGTGTGTGTGTGTGTGTGTGTGTGTGTGTGTGTGTGTGTGTGTGTGAGAGAGAGAGAGAGAGAAACAAAATACATTAATAAGTATGCACTTAGCGGTCGGACTGTGCACTAGGGGCCGGATTTCGCTATCGCGTTCAACTCTTAAAGGCGAAGCTTAAGGGCCCCCAATTTTTTTTAATCGACCTTTGTGATAAGGTTCACACGCTGACAGCTGGTGTGACACCTTGCGCTCCTTCTAGCTTTCCGGTGTGCGGGAGCGAACGAGCAGGCTGATAGGTAAAAAAAATAAAGCGTGCGTCCACGCACTTGTGAGCTTTCCAAGCAGCCGTCAAGAGGCGCAGCGGTGCTGCTTGACATGAAGCCCCTTGATCTGAACTTTAGTTTGACATAGGGAGCTTATAACAGGCGGTCATGTAGGCTCCCTAGCATGACACGCGCTCCCGTGGTCCGCAAAACTTTTGACCACCACTGTACATGTTTACGCGTTATGCGTAAACATGTACCACTCTTCTTTTTATCACCCACTGTGACCCCCATTCCTCCTTTTTATCAAAATTCGACCACTGATGTGGCTAATCGAACACACCGCCTCCTCTTGGACGGCATACAACAGCTTTCACTAGGCTACAGCGGCTAAGGAGTCAATCTTAACTTTCTGATTGATTGATTGATTGATTGATTGATTGATTTGTGGGGTTTAACGTCCCAAAACCACCATATGATTATGAGAGACGCCGTAGTGGAGGGCTCCGGAAATTTTGACCACCTGGGGTTCTTTAACGTGCACCCAAATCTGAGCACACGGGCCTACGACATTTTCGCCTCCATCGGAAATGCAGCCGCCGCAGCCGGGATACGAAACCGCGACCTGCGGGTCAGCAGCCGAGTACCTTAGCCACTAGACCACTGAATCTTAACTTTCTATAGGCTACCTCAGCACATACAATGCCTGAGAACCTAAGGAACCAAAATATGACCTCGTACGCGAAGAGTCATTCTGTCAGGGCTTTTAGATTCAAAGCTCAACGGCGAGGAAACTTCACTCCTTTTCTGTCACAAATTTGTTGAGATTGTAGTGATAGTTATGCTCTTCCTTTGCCTCTTCCTATATTTCTATATATTCGTGTGATGAGAGTAGAGACGTACCCAGCTATGTGTCTTGCTTTATATGACCTAGGTAGAAAAAAGAAAGAAAGAAAGAAAGAAAGAAAGAAAGAAAGAAAGAAAGAAAGAAAGAAAGAAAGAAAGAAAGAAAGAAAGAAAGAAAGAAAGAAAGAAAGAAAGAAAGAAAGAAAGAAAGAAAGAAACCTTTTCGGACAGATGACAAGATGACTTAGCCAGCCGCTTAATGTGGTTTTTAATCAGTACTTTCTGTAAATCCAATTTGGAGACTGTTTGCAGAGCGCATTGCGTGGGACGTAAATTTCATTCACATCGATTTTTTTCTTAAACAGTGAGGTCACGTCCTCCGGCTCTTTCCAGTGCACTTCAATTCTTAATGTGTTTTTTGTCTTTGGTGCACTACGTCGACGAAGTGCAGCCACGTTGCCTTTCCTAGCGACACACAGAGTTGATTGGTCGAATTTAAAGAATCATAATTGGGAGCGCTAAAGGTTAGATTGCCGAGGCAGTTGAGCAATGAAAACCGGCAGTATTTATTTAAGAACCAAGTCGAAACACGCAGTAATGAGCATTGTTTTTGAATCGGGTTTTGTGAAGACACCCGTGGACTGAAAGGATCGGAAATGGTGGACATGTAGGTGGGAGTTAGTGATAATTTTGTGGTTTCAAGACAAGTTCTTTGAGAAGTGAGCTGGACTTGAATCACAAAAGAAGCTCAGATGAAACGTATTCGTGAGATGAGAAGAGAAGCAGCCATGTCCCGTAATCTGTTAAGTACGATGACCCCTCTTTGGAAAATCGTATACTCTTGACCGAAATGGAGTAATGCGGGATTATGGCGGGCTGCTCCAAGTGGCGTTTATCTATTACACCGTCGCAACATTTACCCCCCCCCCCCCACCAGCCCACCCACAGCACTGTGCGCAGTGCGTGACATGCAATTGTTGAGAGTGTGTGGATACATGCCCATTTCGTAAACTTCTCATTCTTCAGTCAGTTTCTTTATAGTGGTGTGACTTACATACGCTCGAGATCACTTTCTTTCTTTCTTTCTTTCTTTCTTTCTTTCTTTCTTTCTTTCTTTCTTTCTTTCTTTCTGTCTTTCTTTCTTTCTTTCTTTCTTTCTTTTTCTCTCTCCGTTTTCTTTCTTTCTATTTTCCTTTCTTTCTCAATCCGCAATAATCTGTCTTAATGCCGGGAATAGGACATCCAGCCATATGCTTAGCAGGGGTGCTGTGCAGGATGAGCCGAGCTTCTCGGGCAGACAAGTTTGCTCCGAGCTCGCTCTGCAGCGGCCGTGGGATGAAGACAATGCGGAGCGCGTGATAGCAGCGTTGATAAAAATGCCTACAGGAACGCGCGTGGCGCTGGAAACGCATGTGGGGCGTTTGCGGCGGTCATCAAAAAAACACCACGTGTGAACACGTTAGCGCCGCCACTCAGTGAACATTTTAACCGTGCAGTGACGTCAGCGTGATTGTCGTGTTATATTTTTAGGGTCGAAGAATCCCCTTATGGCGTGGCTTGTGCGTCCCGTTGTCGTAATACGTAACCTATACCAGTGGCGTATACCCGCCCTCGGACACATATCCGCATGTCCGCATGCTACGAAAAACGTAGCACGGCGTCGTTATCACGCTCTCGGTGTTAACAAAGCACTAACGGCAGAAATGTGGTACATACTCTTGCTTAGTCCTTGAGTTGTCCGCTGGATGGAGGTACTTGTATATGATAAATATATGATGAAAAGAAGCGAGATGGTGGTACTTGGAGTGTTCACTTGATGACGGAGGGACGCGCGGACGGACAGAGAAGCAGACGGACGGATAGACAGACAGATGGACCAACGGACGGATGGATGGATGGATGAACGGACGCACGAACAGGCGCACGTACGTATGGACGGACGGACGCATGTACGGAAACACGGACGGAAGCACGGACGGAAGTGTGGACGCTTCGCCCCACTCATCATCTTTCATTCCGTGGATATGCTATGATTTTTTTGCCAACTCAACACGCGCCTCCCCCCGGCGTGTTCCTGGGCGTTTGTTTTCCTTCAAGTAGGTTCTTTCGTTACACCTGAAGCATGTAGATTTCCACTTTCGAAGGCAGCAAGAGTACACACGCAGCAATTTCGTGCTGCTTGTTTCACGTCTAGTAAGTATTGCAAATAAAGGTAAGGACATGCGGTCACCAGGGGCGCTCGCATCATGGCAACACGGCTGCGAGTGCATACGTTGTGAGCGCGGGTACAGCAATTTCGTGCTGCTTGTTTCACGTCTAGTAAGTATTGCAAATAAAGGTAAGGACATGCGGTCACCAGGGGCGCTCGCATCATGGCAACACGGCTGCGAGTGCATACGTTGTGAGCGCGGGTAAATTGAATGCGAGACATCGTAGCCACGGGGTGATATCACTTTTACTTCTGCTTGCGTGTGTGCATAGTCTGAGTGATGAATCTGGTGAGTTAATCGTGCCGCTCGGCGTGAGCTCTGCTTCTCGGCAAGAGCACGTTAAAGAACCCCAGGTGGTCCGAATTTTCAGAGCCCTCCACTACGGCGTCTCTCATAATCATATGGTGGTTTTGGGACGTTAAGCCTCACATATCTTTCTATTTATCTAACATAATCAACGTCGCATTAATTTGCATGGTTTGGCTAGCTCATCAACTAGCATTCTTTAGTTAGCCCGGTCCTAGCCTCACATGGTTTCATTAGCACGGTCTTTTTAAGACGTGGTGCAATTACCTGAGCCTTACCACGGCTTGGCGTAATTAGCTTGGTCATCATTGCATGCCCAGGCCTAACTAGCTAAGCATACTGGCCATCCAAATATCTAATCAGCCGGGCACATGTGCTCTGGGTCTAGCAGACGATGAAGACGACGAAGAAGGCACGCACCGGCCGAGAAGCGCGCTAGAATGAGTAGACCGACCATGATGATTAACACGTGGCCTTGGATTTAGCTATACGGTTGCGATGCCGTACGCTCAGCCGGAACTAATCTCAGAGGCCATCGTGCTGATCATTTTAAAAGAGACTTAGTGCAAGCAATATTAGTGCAAAGTTTTAAAAACACTTCATGCCTCTAAAAAGTATCATCTCGAAAAGTTCCTGACACACTTATTGCATGGGTGCGCTTCTGCACTCAGTGGTTTGATTGAGTTATTTGTGAAGTTTAACGTCCCAAAACCAACATATGATTACGAGAGACGCCATAGTAGAGGGCTTCAGATATTTCGATCTCCAGGGGCTCTTTAATGTGCACCCAAATGTGAGCACATGGCTTCTGCACTCAGTGGAACGGCAAACAAATAAAACAAGATGCCTTAGGTTAGAAAACACTGCCCAACTTTGCCAACCATCCTTGATGGGATGACTGGTTTCATTGTAACCAATGAAACGCAGCGCACTGAGGGGCGTATGTTTAATTTTTCGTACTGTTGGCTTATTCAAAACGGGGTGTCACCAAAGCTCAGAAAGACGTCGAGTTAATCCCGAGTTTCGGCAAGCTCGGGCAATCCTGCAAATATAGCAGCCCAGCACAACACTTGAGTTGTTACAGACAGCAGCAACGGTCACATGTTCACATACAAGCAACAACAAGATGTGGGCCCGTCAAACGACAAGTGACTTTGATTAATGATCACGTTGCCATATCAGAAAACGATGATCGTCGATAAGGCCGAGATCGAGCGAGCATCAATTGGAAAATGGTGCCATCAAGTGTATACTCACTTAACTGATGCGCCTTCAATGGCTGCATATCTTTGCGCTAGCCATTTTTCTACGAACAATGTCGCCACCGCCACTGGAATCTGCAAATACCAAGAAGCTTTGCTTGATAAGTGGTTATAACAGAAGAAAAGAAGAGAAAAGTGCCGACCAGTAACTGTCTCTCCTTACGAGGACACCTCAACAGGTCAGCACAGGAATGGGGTATGGTGAATAAAAGATATAGAAAGGATACGATTGGAGAAGAGAGAAAAGAAAGGTGAAGGTCATTCGATCTGCTTCCCGCAACGGACTCACAAGCGCCCACGCGCCTTGAGGTCAGTAGTCGATGCGTACTCTGTATCATCCTCTCGTTGGATATCATCGGCGCATGCTGTTCGTATTCGTCAACAACAAGATGTATATAATTAAACAGCCTGAGCCTTGCCATCATTTTCCTTATCTATATCGTAATCCTTCGATGCACCGAATCTCACGCTTTAATCGATAAATGATAATGCTACGCCAATATTCATGCCTGAAGTACGACAGTGGCGCTAAAACAAGAGAGAGAGAGAGAGCAAACTGTACAGAAGAACGCAATAGAGACACAGAGACATGCTCATCCTCTTGCCAGCGCACAATGGGTGAAGAATCATATGGTGGCACCAATCAAAAGCTTCGTCCTTAATAAGGTGAATGAAATAAAAATGCCCCATAGCAACCGATGTATTCCTTTCTGAGTCATGTGTCGCAATTATGCCAGACAAAAACAGATTACTGATTCATAATTGCTTTAAAATAGTCCAAAAATAAAAATGAACGTCACAAATGTTTAGCACAGGACTAGAATACCAAATTCCATTAAACCCCGTCGCGATGGTGGATTGTCAGAAGTTCTGGATTGGGGGAAAAAACGCGTTGTTGCGCCAAATAGAAATTTAGGAAACCACTCTTGTCGTTATCGAGTGTTGGGTGTCAATTTTAACCGAAACGTTTTTGTGTGTTTTGTTTTGTGTTAGCGCTGATGAAAGACAGATGATGTACAGGCACGTGGAAGGAGAGAACACTAAATACGGAAACGTAAGGAGGCGCACATCCTCTAAAGCATTACGTACTCAAAGCTTCGTTCGTGGAACTTTGCAGCTGCATAGGGCAAAAAGATCACGAATAGCTTTGAAAATTGCAACCAGCCAAAAGACGAAGCGCAGGGCAGGGCAGCTAATCTGGAGCTGTCTCTCTAAATGGGCATGTCCACCATGGCAGAACCGGACGTCGCTTTCACATGCTAGCAAAAGCAGCCAAGCCATGACGTAATCGAGTAGGTGCCTTAAACGTGAGGTCGCGTTATGGCCAATACGAGAGCTAGCGCGCATCAGAATTAAACTAAGGCCTCCGACATTCGCGGTGCCAAAAGCGGATCTCAGAAGATGGCGTTTGCCGTGTTGTAGCACACTACGGTTCGGTCATTTCTTTCGAGAGATGCGAATGCTCCTACACCTCAAAATGACGTTGCGAAATAACTACCCGAAACAGGAGGCGCGCTGCTCGTCAAGCACCAGCCAATCAGCGACTGCCGAAATGGACAGTTCACTGGATGGGTAGTTTGAAAATACAGCTCCTCTGAAAAGTGTCTTTCCCCAGCGCATCGTTTATTTCATTGTTCCAATCCTCAAGAATATGCAGCAAATGACCTTTATCACAACTCGTCCGCCCTCGTGCAAAGAGGATACTACATTTAGTGCGCTTATTTTAACGTTGTTTTTGTTTTTTTAGACAAGTTACGTTATTCATTACAGCGAAAGAGGCGCAGATTGCTCACGGTGAAATGTAGCATGGAGCGTAACTGCGGAGCTCGTTTTTTTAGCTTATTTGCCGGCGGGCGACTGCGAAATCGACAATGAAACGGTCGTCACTCATGAAGTGGAAACAACTGCAGAGGCGCAAAACATTTCGACGCGTGAAATGTGCGCCCGAATCCCGAGTCCGATTGCGCTGCCGTGGGGTTTCGCGTATTTTACGTCCTCCATAACAACCAGCATGATCACTTGCCCCCCACCCCCTTTTTTTTTTCTTAGACGTTCATCAACGAGGAAGGGAAGCGCTTTTCTGAAAGAAAAAAAATGTAAAAAATAATCGTAAGGAATATTCAGTTTCATTCCCAGCCGGACCATTATCCTCCCGTTATGATCATTTATAGTTAAGAGCAAGCCTTCAAACTCGAAATAAGCTCGTTGTCATGGCGCATGGCTCGCAAGCCCACACAGAATGCAATTGAATTTTAAGACCAACGTGAGTGAAATAGAGCCTCCGTTTTAACAGAGGCGGTCATAATCTCTGCGCAGACGGGAAGTATACGCCGCGGCTGTATAGTTGTAGACGTTACGCCTAAAGGTCGACGGTCAATTCGTCTCAATAGCCAAGGCACGCAACACGAGTCCCGATAAATTGGGCTTCTCGGGAACGAAATTGCACTAAGCCATCCGGATGAAAGAATCGCACCGAATACGACTGTTTGGTGCAGTTCTTACACTTCGCCTCACGGGAAGAAAGTGCCGTGGAAAGCGTGTGCCGTTGCAGCCACAACAGCAAAGGTGGCAACGCTCGCTATCTCAGGAAATGCCGGTGCTTATGCCGCGTCCTCTGTACTGCACTGATGGGGGAACATTACCGTCGACGTCGTTCGAAAAGAAAGCTTAACGATACCCAATAAAGCTCTTTTTCTGGGGAACCTGTTTCCGCTATAACGTGTAAAAATAAACGTAAGTTTTTCCTACATAGGTCAAGCCACCCTCTAGTTAGTACGTGTTTTTGTCCCGTACTAAGTATATTTATATTGATAGTTGTAAGTTTTGCTGCAAGTTGGGAATGCCAAAACACGAGCTCCGTACGGTTTTAAAACTCTCTCTCACTTTGGCGCGTCTTGCTGTCGCATAAAAATAATAGTCTTTTTTTCGGCTTGATCTCGTTTCTTTGTGAACAAGACCACTTTCTTATGAAAATTGTTGTGTCACGTTCATGGAGCGAATTCTTTTGGGGACCTCATATTGCCGGGCGCGCCATGCTAAAATAATTGCAAACGCGCGTCATGGGTGACCACTACTGCTTTACAGAGAAATGCCAGCAAAATAGCGATTCTTTCTAGAGTGTAAGGCCGCGCCGCGGTGGTCTAGTGGCTAAGGTACTCGGCTGCTGACCTGCAGATCGCGGAGTCTAATCCCGGCTTCGGTGGCTGCCTTTCCGATGGGGGCGGAAATGTTGTAGGCCCATGTGCTCAGATTTGGGTGCACGTTAAAGAACCCCAAATGGTCAAAATTTCCGGAGCCATCCACTACGGCGTCTCTCATAATCATGTGGTGGTTTTGGGACGTTAAACCTTACAAAGCAATCAAAATCTAGAGTGTAAAAGTTAAAGAGCGGTTGTCATATATTCCCGCCTAGCGAATACTCACATGATGCTATCGTTCGTGCCGACTTTGTGCCTACCGCGCGCGTCAGATTACCCGCTTACGTGGTTGGATCCGCAAGCAACCCAAAAGACCTTCCAAGACAGCCGACATGTCGACGTTCTCTTCTGACCCGTTTGCTTATAGTTCTCCCATGGCACCCAGTTCGTCGTGTTGGCTTATCAGAGAAGTTGTTATCTCGGTACCTGAATCCTTACCGTATCATCCGCCATGTAACGGACGCCACCTGTGAGGTCATTCCCGTCTGAGATACCAGCCTGCCTACAACCACGCCCAGTGACGTAGTGCAGGTTAGTAGGGTAAAACCACACCGGCCGCCTTCTGAAGACCATGTTTAAGGTGCACCGAGACGGTGATTGTACTGCTATGTAGATAACATATAATAATGCCCCTGTCACACGAGAAAGTTTAATGTCATCTGCACCCAAGGATGATTACATTTAATGACATTAGTTGGCTGTCACACGGGGACGTTTAATGTCATTAAGAGAAAATGACTTCAGAAAACGATTGAGCTAGCCGAACTCATTCGAATGAGTTTTCGTGGCGAAGATGTACTCTAGCCGGAAGAAGGCCGTGAACAGATTACATATGAAAGGATTAATAAATTATAACAAGTAATATATGGTTTTATTTTTAAGCCTTGTTTAATTTATTTAGATACAATTCAACTGAGCCATTAGGAAAAAAAATTTGAATATTCTCGTTCACAGCACAGTCTCAAAAGCATCGCCGGCCACGTTGGCCATATAAGCCAGCCCACAGCTGACTCACAGAACCCCATGTCTCCCATGTCGTCAACGTAGGAGGATCGCGGCACGCTGCCTGCGTCGAAAGAAAGGGTCCGTTGGACAGAAGCTGAAACTTTCACTCTGATAAGATTATGGGAGGACCACTTAGAAGAGCTGAGACGCGCCAAACGCAACGCGAAGGTTCACGCTTCTTATCTGATCGGCGCGAGAAGTTCCAGCGGCTTTCTCGCACTCCACAATGTCAGCCATATTGAACGTTTACAACGTGACCCCAAGAGCGATAGTGGCTCCAGTCCCGCCTCGGCTTCGTATGAGTTACGGACTTGGGATATTTAAAACACTGCATATTAACATTTCATCATCAATCTCATCCATGTGGAAACATTTTTTGTAGCCTTTAGTCTGCATAATAAATTTCTTACACACGCTAAGACTGTTTTTTGTTCAGTCCCGTCTTAGCGACATTTTGATTGCCATCATTTAAAATGACACATCTTCTCATGTAGCAGCACACTTTTTCTATTGTCATTCGATGTGTCGAATGTCGTTAGGGTGAAACGACAATAAACTTTTTCGTGTTACAGGGGTATAATGCTACGTAGATAACCCATCAAAGGCGAGACATTCTGCGTACAGAAGAGAACAAAGAAGAGAACTGACCAGCATGACCAGGATACCAGATTGCGCTGTGCAGTTCCACAACTAAATTATTACCTTAACAAAGCTCGACTCAAGGCGTCACCGCTGTGCATTTTTTGCAACAAAATTGAAATAATTGAACATTTCTTTTTATTCTGTCGTCGTTACTCTTATTAGAGAAAAAGATATTTAGTAGCCCCCATCACAAAAGCTAGGAATACAAGTAAATGTACCAGTACTTTTATCACTTGGCGGCACTTCATTTGGTTACTGCCACAGGGATATGTGCTCCACTGTGTTTGACTACATCAATGCAACTAAAAGGTTACCGTGCTAGTGAACCTTAACCTTTTCAGATCTTTAGTTTATAATTCGTAGCGATGTCTGTAGGAAGAAGAGATGGTTTGACTGCTTGCTCAGCAAACATTTTTTTGTTTATTGGCAGTATTATATCCAAACTAATTTTTCAGATAGGCTTTATTTTATTTTAGTTTCATTTAAGTATTCCGCTGCCCGGTTCTTGGCCCATCCCCCTCTGTGGGTGAGCGTCATCCATCTGAGGTCATCAGCATCAGCATCATCGACCGCCCCCGCACACTTGGTTTCGCTTGTTCACTGCTGAGCCGTCCCTGTCCTCTGCCCTCGCTGTCCTAGAGGTTTCCTCCGGTGCTTCCTGAGGCCTTAGCGTCCGGTTTCGATTCGGGATCTACCTCCGCTGCTACTTCAAGAGCACCTGCGTGCTTCCTCCTGTGGGAGTGCGGCCGGATCGGGCGGTGCTGTTAAGCCTATCAACCTGATGTCTCTCTCCTCTCCCGGCCAGGCACATTCTGCCTGGTCAGCTTCCCTTTCTAACAGTGATTTGCCAATCGATCTGTTTTTTGCGCACTGGTCTGCAGAGCGTTCCTGTGGCCCTGGTTCCAACCAACGGCAGTCCGTTCGCATGAAAAATCCGAAGCCAATTCAGGAAGAACTCCGGAAGATTTCCGATTATTACCAAATGATTACCGAGGTGCGTCAATTTGGACGTGGAGGCATCTTGTGCTGCTCGCCGGACCAGACCTGCATCACAGATATCCTAAAATGCGCAACGTTTGCCTCAAATCCGGTGAGCTGTTTCGTGCCTGTCCATTTGGCCTGTGTGAAGGGACTAGTTCGAGGAGTGGACTTGAGCCTTACACCACCCGAAATACTTGAAATGTTTGCGGCCGCAGGAGCAGTCTCTGTATTTCGATGCTCGCGTAACGTTGAGAACAAAAAGGTCCCTACAGAATCAGTGATCCTGACTTTTGCCGGCACGGCACGACCAACCGAAGTTAAGGCATGGCCACTAATTTATCGTGTAGATGCGCTATCCCCTCGCCCACTGCAGTGCAAAAAAAAATTCTGGATGTATGGGCATACCCTCAAGGAATGTAGATCGGATGTGAGGTGTCGCGCATGTACTGACCAACATAAACCCGATAAATTTTCAATCCAAGGGGTGAGATGCTGTTTACGCAGAGGAAATAACGCAGCTGACGATGAAAGTTGCCCCCTGAGGACATATGAGTTGCAACTTCTAGAAATTATCGAACAACAACGATGCTCCCGGCGTGAGGCCCAATCTCTTCTCTCTGAGCGTTCACGTGGCTATGCCTCCGTTGCCAACCGGGCAAGCCAGATGCTTGAGTCGTCGTTGCCTGATCTAATAACATCCATGATAGAAAGGGCTATGACGAAGCTTATTGTTTGTCTATTTGTGAGCCTAACGGAGTCATTGGCACAAATAGTGAGCACTCAGTTGACTCAATTTTTGCAGGGAGGTAACCAACCTACCACACCCCCTTCTCTACTTTCACCAGTTAAGGTTACTGATATTCCATCGAAACCAGGCCCTTCGAAATCAACGCCAGACACGCCGAACTCAGGCCGTATAATAATTGTGCCTCTTGTGCAGGACTTAGATTAGAGCTCGGACTCTGATTTCCATGTCTCTCAATCAGAACAAAGTAGAGAAGGGAGTGCGGTAGGTTGGTTACCTCCCTGCAAAGCCCCCCCCCCCCCCCCCCGCGGTGGTCTAGTGGCTAAGGTACTCGGCTGCTGATCCGCAGGTCGCGGGATCGAATCCCGGCTGCGGCGGCTGCATTTCCGATGGAGGCGGAAATGTTGTAGGCCCGTGTGTGCAGATTTTGGAGCACGTTAAAGAACCCCAGGTGGTCAAAATTTCCGGAGCCCTCCACTACGGCGTCTCTCATAATCCTATGGTGGTTTTGGGACGTTAAACCCCACATATCATATCAATCAGAACAAATGGACTCTGACTCAATAAATATGAAAAGACGTGCTTCTCCTGAGTCACAACGCTTCTCAGTTAGTCCTAAATCAATGAATAAAATATCAGAAGGAAAATTCATCAAAAACTTTTTTTCAAATGATAGCATCTTAGAAAAAACAGTGAGTGCTGCTGGTATCTCTTCAAAATAGGGAATTTAAAGTACTACAGTGGAATTGCCGCTCCATTTTTTCAGCAGCTACAGATTTACTTCATCTTCGCCTTTGCGATCATTATTCCCCTGATATTGTTCTTTACAGGAAACTTGGTTTGCAGAAAATAACTATTTTAGAATTGAAAATCACCGCACATTTCGTCTATTCCGGGCAACTTGGGATGGAGGTTTGGCAATATTTATCTCATCTAAAGTCACCCATAGAGCTAAAATTATGTATCAATCAACGATTTCAGAAAGCGAGATTTCAGCTTATATAGGCATTACTATTCCTGGATTCCTCCCATTCTCACTTATTAATGCTTATTTTCCTGCGGGTGTTCTAAATTCTTCCGTTATACTGCAATTTACTATTGCCAAAAAGATATTGTATTAGTAGGTGACTTCAATATTCATCATACTGAGTGGGGTTTTAAAACTGATTTGAATGGCAAATGTTTGGGGACTGGGCGAACAAGAATAACTTTATATGCATAAACACAAAAAACTCCTACTTTTATGTGTAATCAGTCATCCTCGGTGCTTGATCTAACATTTTCTAACGCTAACTTGTCCATCTTATTATGGTCTGCGATGAACTCGGGAACAAGTAGTGACCATATGCCAATATTAATCGAGGTAGTATGTCCAATAACCTTCAAGAATAGATCATTGGTTACGCACGTAAACTTCAATACATTCGAGAAATCATTACGAGGCGCTTTATCTATCCGAACGAATGATGCGGAACTAGACGCTATCAGAATAAGCGACATTTTAAAAGAGTCGTTGAATAATTCAAAATTCACCATTGAAAGCCTTAAACCTTCTACCAACCCTTGGTGGAATGCAGATTGTTCGCGGGCTTCTAGACTAAGAAAAGCTGCAAGGAAAAAATAATAATTTTCAACCAGTGTCCCACGAACTGGAGTGATCATGAGTATGCGGCCGCTGTTTTTAAGAGAACCATCGCTAATGCGAAGGACAAATTTAACAACGATTGATGTGAGTTCCTGTCAAAGCCGGTCAATATAAAAGCACTTTTTCGCTTTCTGAGAACTAAGAAAGTTCTTCCGGTACAAAGAAGTATAGAATCTGTAGTATCATCACCAGTTGAAGTGAAGGCCTTTCTAGAAGATATAGCTCAGGGTCTAAAAGCCACTTTACGGCTATTCTACCATACCAAGCCCAGTCCCCCCATAGGGCTGAGGATTTTGAAGAGGTTACACCTGCAGAACTAGCAAACGTAGTCGGAACACTATTCTGCTCCTGGTCCTGTTGGCATGACGACGTCGGTGATAAAATCAGTACATAAAATATACCCACTTGGCCCACTCGAAATTATTAATCACTCGCTTAGAACCTCTTGGATACCACCCGATTGGAGAATGGCAAATGTGATTCCATTATTAAAAAAGCAAAGCGCTGGGTTTACCTTAGATAATATCATGCCTATTGCACTTTTACATCGAACCTAGTAAAACTCGTTGAAAGAATTTCACATAGACGTATAGATCGATGGATGTCAGAAAATATGACACTAAGCCCATGTCAAATTCAGACGGGGTTGCTCCATTTTGGTGTGCGCACGTGGATCTCGAAAGCAGAATTCAATTTGCTCAATATCAGAAACAATATCCCGCTTTGGTAACCTTACATATCACAAAAGCCTATGTAGTGTGGAGCATGTGATACTGCTAGATTCGCTTCAGAACTTAGGACTGCCTCAATACTTTGTGGCCTGGATCCATGGTTTCTTTGGTGATAGAGAATTTCACTGCTCGAAATCTGGTATCAACTCTTCAATATATAGGCAAACGAGAGGTCTACCGCAAGGGTCAGTACTATCGCCCTTATTATTTAAAGCACTACTATGTACCATTCACATACAGCAAGATGTACAGGTCTATGTGTATGCCGATGATATCGTGTTTTTTACTGCGTCGGTGGACATTCACACACTGTATCTTAACCTGCAGACATACATGAATAGCCTGGAAACATGGCTGGAGAACATCAACCTATGCCTCAATATTAACAAAAGCACAATTATAGTTTTCGCACAAGATGTCCCAGTGCGAATTTCACTAACGTACCGACAAGACGCCATACCTCAGGTCAAGTAAGTTAGGTACTTGGAGGTAACCTTCACCGAAACACTTAACTGCAGTCCCCACATAGAAAACATGGCTGCTAAAGGAGCACGTGCCGTAGGGATGCTGCGCAGGCTCAGTAATTATCGTGCCGGTTTGCGTATAGAGACGTGCTCGTCATGATATATTGCATGTACATTCGACCAATATTAGAATTCGGCTATGTTTTGTTTTCTGGCGCTACGGCTTACAAAGTTCGACCACTGATTTTGTTAGAACACGAATCATTACGCTTAATTCTAGGGCTACCTAAATATGTTGCGAACAATATCCTATACGAAGAATCCCGCCTGTCTTCTCTTATCAAAATATTTCATATTCTAACAGTACAAACATTCCTTAAAATCTATGCATCAGCTCAGAGTAGGTCACAGTATGTGTTCATTAAACAGCAGACCTCATTTTTCTACCACCAATGGTCTAAATTACGGTGCCCTCACGTAATATTTACACAGAAATGTTTGTACCCCTTAAGAGTTGACCTTTGGGAAATACTTGTACTCAACACTGTAAATGCAAGTTGGATTGTATTTGATGATATATATCCCAAGAATGCAAAAAAATCACCATATCAGTATATATATGGCATTTTGGAAGATCACTTGGCCAATCTAGAAATATCCATTGTGATAGCGACTGACGCTTCTGTTTATGAAGAGAAGGCTGGCGTAGGAATCGTATCATCCTCTCTTCATTGGGCTTTCTCAATTCGATTGCCCGACTTTACCCCTATTCACCAAGCTGAGCTATTGGCAATAGTCCTATAGCATCGCGTAAAGTGCCCCAAAATCTATCGGCGGTGATTGTTCTAACAGACTGCCTCTCGGTCTTTACTGCCTTAAGCTCACCAACTTTTTCACGTACCTTGGAAACTTTCTACTCGCTCATTCCTAGACATGTGTGACACGTTCGACTAGTTTGGGTACCAGGCGATAGAGGTTAAGCTCTCAATGAGCCTGCAGAAGCACTAGCTGTATCTTTCCTTGATTGTCCCTTTTACCTATTTTGCCTACTTCAGAATATATCACAGCAGCATGCTTTGAAAAACGCACAATGGCCAATAACTTCAAAAAATCTCCTTTGTTTTTATCAGACTATCTACAGCTAAAGTTCATTTGAAAGAACAAGTGATGTCCATCGAGAAAGGAAGAAGTAGTATCTACAAGGCTGCACTGTCGAGTCCCTTCATTGAACATTTACCTTCACAGGTCGGGTCTGGCACATTCGCCTCTGTGCCTTTATTGAAATAAGATTGAATAGTTGGAGCACTTCTTTTTGTCATGCCGAAAATTCAAAAGTAAAAAAAAAGACTACTAGAAGAGCCCCTACGAAAGTTGGACTTAAACTTGACACTTCCGGTGATTCTTTCATTTGGCTCAGTCGCATTTGATTTCAGCCACAGGAGCGTTTTTACCGCTGTGACACATTTTCTACGAGAACCTAAAAGAATGGAATGCTAAACATAGATAAATTCAGTTGTTTTATGTATAGAATTTTTTTCTTTTTTGTGAGTGTGATTAATATGTTTTCTTTTTTGAAGTTTTTTGTTTGCTTAGAAATCTAACACCTTTAAATTATCACCTATATTGCCTAATTAATCCAGCTCTCCCTTTCATGAAGTGAATTAATTTAAAAAGCAAGGCACCGTCCCATTCATGGCCTATTTTCCTAGGTGGGTTGCGCCAAGGTGTTGAGGAACCAACCAACCAACCATGTGCGCTGTCCTCCATCTTCATCGATGCATCAGTGTAAATACACTTGTAAATAGCCACGCCTCGTCTCACTTTACGTAACAATGCATACAGAAGTGAGCGCTAACTATAGTGTTTCCTTTTATCTCGCGCGAGCGTTACTGAGAAAAGAGAAGTGCAAGACAGAAGACGCTACAATGGAAGAATGGCTGTCTGGCAGGTACGCGCTGGTCTTACGAGGCTGAGGAACCAACCAACCAACCATGTGCGCTGTCCTCCATCTTCATCGATGCATCAGTGTAAATACACTTGTAAATAGCCACGCCTCGTCTCACTTTACGTAACAATGCATACAGAAGTGAGCGCTAACTATAGTGTTTCCTTTTATCTCGCGCGAGCGTTACTGAGAAAAGAGAAGTGCAAGACAGAAGACGCTACAATGGAAGAATGGCTGTCTGGCAGGTACGCGCTGGTCTTACGAGGCTGAGGAACCAACCAACCAACCATGTGCGCTGTCCTCCATCTTCATCGATGCATCAGTGTAAATACACTTGTAAATAGCCACGCCTCGTCTCACTTTACGTAACAATGCATACAGAAGTGAGCGCTAACTATAGTGTTTCCTTTTATCTCGCGCGAGCGTTACTGAGAAAAGAGAAGTGCAAAACAGAAGACGCTACAATGGAAGAATGGCTGTCTGGCAGGTACGCGCTGGTCTTACGAGGCTGAGGAACCAACCAACCAACCATGTGCGCTGTCCTCCATCTTCATCGATGCATCAGTGTAAATACACTTGTAAATAGCCACGCCTCGTCTCACTTTACGTAACAATGCATACAGAAGTGAGCGCTAACTATAGTGTTTCCTTTTATCTCGCGCGAGCGTTACTGAGAAAAGAGAAGTGCAAGACAGAAGACGCTACAATGGAAGAATGGCTGTCTGGCAGGTACGCGCTGGTCTTACGAGGCTGAGGAACCAACCAACCAACCATGTGCGCTGTCCTCCATCTTCATCGATGCATCAGTGTAAATACACTTGTAAATAGCCACGCCTCGTCTCACTTTACGTAACAATGCATACAGAAGTGAGCGCTAACTATAGTGTTTCCTTTTATCTCGCGCGAGCGTTACTGAGAAAAGAGAAGTGCAAGACAGAAGACGCTACAATGGAAGAATGGCTGTCTGGCAGGTACGCGCTGGTCTTACGAGGCTGAGGAACCAACCAACCAACCATGTGCGCTGTCCTCCATCTTCATCGATGCATCAGTGTAAATACACTTGTAAATAGCCACGCCTCGTCTCACTTTACGTAACAATGCATACAGAAGTGAGCGCTAACTATAGTGTTTCCTTTTATCTCGCGCGAGCGTTACTGAGAAAAGAGAAGTGCAAGACAGAAGACGCTACAATGGAAGAATGGCTGTCTGGCAGGTACGCGCTGGTCTTACGAGGCTGAGGAACCAACCAACCAACCATGTGCGCTGTCCTCCATCTTCATCGATGCATCAGTGTAAATACACTTGTAAATAGCCACGCCTCGTCTCACTTTACGTAACAATGCATACAGAAGTGAGCGCTAACTATAGTGTTTCCTTTTATCTCGCGCGAGCGTTACTGAGAAAAGAGAAGTGCAAGACAGAAGACGCTACAATGGAAGAATGGCTGTCTGGCAGGTACGCGCTGGTCTTACGAGGCTGAGGAACCAACCAACCAACCATGTGCGCTGTCCTCCATCTTCATCGATGCATCAGTGTAAATACACTTGTAAATAGCCACGCCTCGTCTCACTTTACGTAACAATGCATACAGAAGTGAGCGCTAACTATAGTGTTTCCTTTTATCTCGCGCGAGCGTTACTGAGAAAAGAGAAGTGCAAGACAGAAGACGCTACAATGGAAGAATGGCTGTCTGGCAGGTACGCGCTGGTCTTACGAGGCTGAGGAACCAACCAACCAACCATGTGCGCTGTCCTCCATCTTCATCGATGCATCAGTGTAAATACACTTGTAAATAGCCACGCCTCGTCTCACTTTACGTAACAATGCATACAGAAGTGAGCGCTAACTATAGTGTTTCCTTTTATCTCGCGCGAGCGTTACTGAGAAAAGAGAAGTGCAAGACAGAAGACGCTACAATGGAAGAATGGCTGTCTGGCAGGTACGCGCTGGTCTTACGAGGCTGAGGAACCAACCAACCAACCATGTGCGCTGTCCTCCATCTTCATCGATTCATCAGTGTAAATACACTTGTAAATAGCCACGCCTCGTCTCACTTTACGTAACAATGCATCCAGAAGTGAGCGCTAACTATAGTGTTTCCTTTTATCTCGCGCGAGCGTTACTGAGAAAAGAGAAGTGCAAGACAGAAGACGCTACAATGGAAGAATGGCTGTCTGGCAGGTACGCGCTGGTCTTACGAGGCTGAGGAACCAACCAACCAACCATGTGCGCTGTCCTCCATCTTCATCGATGCATCAGTGTAAATACACTTGTAAATAGCCACGCCTCGTCTCACTTTACGTAACAATGCATACAGAAGTGAGCGCTAACTATAGTGTTTCCTTTTATCTCGCGCGAGCGTTACTAAGAAAAGAGAAGTGCAAAACAGAAGACGCTACAATGGAAGAATAGCTGTCTGGCAGGTACGCGCTGGTCTTACGAGGCTGAGGAACCAACCAACCAACCATGTGCGCTGTCCTCCATCTTCATCGATGCATTAGTGTAAATACACTTGTAAATAGCCATGCCTCGTCTCACTTTACGTAACAATGCATACAGAAGTGAGCGCTAACTATAGTGTTTCCTTTTATCTCGCGCGAGCGTTACTGAGAAAAGAAAAGTGCAAGACAGAAGACGCTACAATGTAAGAATGGCTGTCTGGCAGGTACGCGCTGGTCTTACGAGGCCTAAGTATCGCGTCAAAAGAAAAAAAAACCAACAGAAAAAACGTACGATGGCATATGCCATGACAAAGGAACCTACTAATGAGAGAGGTAAATAAGTGTCTTTTCGAAGAAAAAAAACAGATAGAAAATTGAAGATTGTTCGGAAGCACGGGTCTGATTGATGGTCGTCCTTGGCAAATATATAGTGTGGCCTTGTGTCAGAAAGCGATAGCCTCTATACTCACGGGACAACACAGAACTCGCTTGTGACACCTATGCTATGCTGACAGAATGAGTGGTTCCGTTGAAGTGACATGTTTTGGTCCTGCCCGTAGCATCCACAAGAAATGGTCGTATTCCACACTCAGGCATCCCGGGAATTCATCTTTCTTCGGGGACGCCTGTGCGAGTCCATCGATTACCTGTGCAGCATCTTGGCTGTAGTTGCAGAAGTGGGATCACGAGTTCCTACAAGCGTGAAGCGTTGGTTGGCTACAGCTGCGGAGTGGGCCCGGGACGATGACCAAAACGAAAAAAAAATAAACAAAACATCCGCTGACTTCGACATGCGTGAAAACAGCAGGAAGCCGTTCGACAAGGTGCTCAGACAGGAAACGAAAGCAAAAGCTCGAAGTTCAATGATGTGAGCAAGCGACGTGCTACGTTTTTATATATACCTTGTCGGTGACACACTTGCTAGGCTAAAGAGAGGTAGCGGAATGCGTTTGTGCAAGTGGATTCTCAAAGCGACCGGATTATCTTTTCTTTCTTTTTTTTTTTGCTGAGGGTACGCCAGTTCTTTTTCGGAAAGACTTGCAACAACCATTGCGCCAGTACGTGTGTTCGTTTGACTAGCTCACCACGAATAGAAGGCGACGGTGCGTGCATACAAAGTAACACTGATAGATAGATAGGATAGATAGATAGTAGATAGATAGATAGATAGATAGATAGATAGCTAGATAGATAGATAGATAGATAGATAGATAGATAGATAGATAGATAGATAGATAGATAGATAGATAGATAGATAGATAGATAGATAGATAGATAGAAGTAGATAGATAGATAGATAGATAGATAGATAGATAGATAGATAGATAGATAGCTAGATAGATAGATAGATAGATAGATAGATAGATAGATAGATAGATAGATAGATAGATAGATAGATAGATAGATAGATAGATAGTAGATATGCAGAGAGGTATTCTACAAAGCTGTGGTAATGCCCATATCACTTTGGTGTATTTGTGAGGCCTGGTGCTCAGCTCAGGCAACAGTTATCACCGATGGTGGTCACGGATTCCGGTTACCGTGGTACTGAGTAGAAGGTGCTTGTACTAACCACTAACAGTGTTCCAAAATTATTTTCTTACTGATTCAATTCGTATTTCATTGCCACGAAGATTTTTCCTTATTTCCTTTTTCGCCTTTTTTTCCTTATTTTTTAATTTGCACACTGCGTTTCCTGTTCATGATTACGCTCTCTCCTGTTTTTTTCTGATTATGCCAGCAAAATGAAAAGCTCATTTCAACAGTGACTGTGCTGCGAAGGAGACTCACAAGTAGTGAAAAATAGAAACAAACGAATGATTTAACGAAAGCAACACGAACGCCACAAGCTTGCAAGTCTGCCTGTATGTACGTACGGCAAGTCCCTTGCATTGGCCCGATTTCGAAGTAATGGCATTTCTGTAGCATCAACTCGCAAGCGTTGCTCACGTAAAAGTAACACTTGTACAAAAACCACTTCCGGGGGCAACGAAAGAGGAGAATTTTAGACCAAAAGTTTGTTCCATTGTTAGGCACAACGAAATGACTGTAATAGACTGCTAGGTCAAATGAGTAGATTAAATGTTGTACTTATTAACTCCGGGAAAGTAACTAACACAGGCGGAAATGTTGTAGGCCCGTGTACTCAGACTTGGGTGCGCGTTAAAGAACCCCAGGTCGTCAAAATTTCCGGAGCCCTCCACTACGGCGTCTCTCATAATCATATGGTGGTTTTGGGACGTTAAACCCCACAAACAAATCATCAAGTAACTAACACGTGCATTTTTAATGAGTTACAGCGGACGCAATATCAACGTTTATTCCCATCGACAATAAGGTTTAATTTACGTCCTGATTACTACACTACAGTTAAATATACAACAGTTAAGGTCCATGTGTCTTTCATGACCTAGATGTCGGTTGGCTGTAGTTTTCGGAGTATTGCCGAGCCACTTCCGAGCCGCATGCACCTGAACGGCCCCATATCCTTCACGCTATATAGTACACTACTTTCACGTGTGCATCATCGTTCTTCACTGCCACCAACAGCTGCCACAAATTCACTCCTGTCGATCCTGCATTAGTGCACTCATTGACGCCGCTGAGCCCTGAGCCACTTGAAAGCAGTTATCAGAGGCGACGGCGCGTATCAAAAAGCAAGCGGCGATTTCTCGGTTGTACTCTCTCTCTCTCTTTACCATTCTCGTTCTCTTTTCACCTTCTCTCCGCTCCGTCCGAGGCAGGGCCAAGGCAGCCAAGGTCAACAAACCACTCGGCACGCGTTTCCGCGCTCGCTCATCGCCGTCTGTGCCCCAGCTGCACGGCGGTTCGTGGCGCTTGTATCGCTCCATTAGCCGTCGATGTTAAGGCGCAAAGCCGCAGTAACAACTTCACGCTAAGTGGTGAAGAACACACTTGGCCTCCACCACAGAGAGCCGACCGAGGATTACCTCTTGGCGCCCGGAGTCGTCTGAGGGCGTCGGCGGCGAGGATGGTGCAACCCGGGCGAAGCACGTCTCCGCGCCTATCGCGTAAGTTTGAAGAAGCCCGTTTTTTTGTTTTCGTGTTCATATTATTTACTACAGTAAGCTCTTGAGGTGACCATGTCTCCGAGAAGCGCGCTTGTATAACGGGACGAAAAAAAAAAGACGACCGTTTTTTGCTGTGGGTGCAGGATTTTATGTAAATATGTTCCTCCATGTAGTGTGTCGCATGGTTGTCAATTTATGAAACAGGGTCGGCCCGACCAACTATAAGGTAAACGCTTTAATAATATTGAAGCCTGTGAAACGACAACGTTTCTTGTACTTCACAGGGAACGTCCTTTAGAAAACGTCTAATCATGGTGTCGTTAAGGGTAATAATTTTCCGAAATATGCATGAAACAGCCTTTATGAGGTTTTACTAATGTACACTACTGCGTGGGCGCTTTTTGCAGGCTGAAAATTAAATCGGCGAGTTTAGGCCACGGTTACTTCCATATAAGTGATAATAATAATTGCTGGGGTTTAACGTCCCGGAACAGCGACATGTGACAGACACTGTAGTGGAGTGCTCTGGGAATTTCGACCACCTGAGGTTCTTAAGCGAAGATAAATAAAAGAGGCCTTTAATCTGTAGTGAACACAAGGTACGCTGGTGTGTGTGTGTGTGTGTGTGTGTGTGTGTGTGTGTGTGTGTGTGTGTGTGTGTGCGTGTGCGTGTGCGTGTGCGTGTGTGTGTGTGTGTGTGTGAGAGAGAGAGAGAAAGAGAGAGAGAGATGATAATGGATTATCTAAGACACTTGCAGCGCCCACTTTACTTGCTATACAGTGAAACGCTTATATTAGTTAGACTGAAGGCTTCGCTTCACCTCACTTTTCCTTTCATTTCTAGAAGTTATCGCTTGCGAGCTGGAAACATGTACGTTGCGAACGTTTTCAATCAGTCGATCAGTCAGTCACACATTCATATTTTCAAGTAATCGTTACATCAAGCGAACGCCTAATCAAGCGATAATTTCATGAATTGTTCAATAATTTGTTGCGGTGCGGGTGCAATCATTCAGTCAGTCGCTACACAAAAATAGCAGTGATAAAGGGAGCAGGAACGGCCTTGCCTACGCCGTCGTTGCCACCACCAACCCAGATGCTTTCATTGATGCTGTAAGAGTGCACCTCTCATCCTGAATGGTCATGTATCATCTATCCTTACTGTACACCCACCCCTTATGTAATGCCCCCACTCGGGGTCTTTAAGGAAATAAAGTGAAAGAGAAAGGAAGAGGACATACGTTTTACAATCGTAAGATACATACACCAACAAGTGGTTCTATTTGCAACTTTTAAAAGAAGGTTTGTTGCTTGTTTCATTTATTTGAATTTACCATTTCAGTGGCTGTGACGGCCTACTTCTGGGCGTGTTTTCAGAGATATGACTCCCAGTTGTGGTGCCCAGTTTTAGCAACGCAAAAATGGTTTTGTTTTGGGCTGTAGGGGCAGGATAAAGAGATCAGCCTAGTCAAAATTTTTCGCTTTCAATTATCATTGCATCTGGCATAACACTTTTTACAGTTTTTGCAACACAGTGGAACCCCTCATTAACGAAATTGCCGGGCAAGTGATTTTTGCTCGTTTTCATGTGAATTTCGTTGTCGCAAAAATGAAAAATACGCAGAAGAATTGCCTCGCCCAGCAAAAATTTATGCGAAGAAGTCGTTAATCTCCTCCGCAGTGTCAAACTCCTCCGCAGTATCCATCTTTTTCTGCCTTTGGCAGCTTCGATGACAATCCTGGACTTCTCTTGAAACGTCAGAAAATTACTGGTTTTTCCGGAGGCGACATCTTTCGAAATGCAGAACAAACACTGCCTGTAAGCAAAGCGCGGGAAATTTCGTCGTGCACGTCGTGCACGGAGATACGCGTGGCAGCGAGCAGCTAGGTAATCTAACATCTGTCAGTGTGACGTCATGTGCTGATGTGATTGTTGCCAAGAGAGGCGTTAGCAAAAACAAAAGTGTTATCAGCGAAAAAAAACAACAAAGTCCTATTGCTATCATCATTGTTCGACCGAATGTAAACAGCAATGACCACACCCATGCTTGTTGATGGAAACGTATGTGCCCGACTTGTGCCGTGATCAGTGCTGCTATTTTCGAACTTCTTATCTTATAAGTAGCTCACGGGTTCAAAATAATATTTCGTATTACTACCTGTAATATTCGTTATTGCGAAAAGACCTTTTCAAAAGTCTTCGCTGTGCTTTGAAGTCAGTGTGCGTTCGCTGGAGACGCCAGATGTCTTCGTTGCCGCGAGACTTTCGTTCTTGGTGTCCACGTTATTGAAGGATTCAACGTTATGTTTCAGCTGGTAATCTGTATCTTTCTTTTTTTCTCACGCAGGTTTGCAGCCGACGGAGAAGTCATCGCTCAATTTCTTCCAGCACTGGTTGCTTCCCCTGTTCCTGTTCCTCTTCGTGCCGCATGTGGTCGTATGTGTCATATTTTTCGTGGTCACCTATGGGTCATCTCTGGAAGAAGCGTTTGAACGGGGTTTTCAGCCCTTCTGGTACGACGCCTGGACGCTGCACGGATTGGGAACACCGCAGACGTGGGTGTTCCTCGCCTTGTTCGCCGCGTACAGTGGTCTCTCTCTACTCGTCCTTCCTGGCAAAATATACTACGGCCCACCCACGTCAACGGGTCACCGACCCGTATACCGAATGTCCGGTTTCACGTATTACGTCATCAGCATGGCGCTGGCCGTGTTAATTCTCCTTGTACAAGACGCGCGCGGCTGGTCCATCTACCGGACCCTGCCAGGAGTGGCCGTTGCCCTTACGATAATCGGCTACGTCGTAACGTTGCTAATATATATCAAGGGCAAACTGTGGCCTTCACCTGGGGATCATGGTACAACTGGAAGCTTTGTGTTTGACATCTACTGGGGGCTGGAGCTGTACCCGCGCATAGGACAGCGCTTGGACGTCAAGCAGTGGACCAACTGCCGCTTCGGAATGATGCTGTGGCAGCTTCTGGTGCTGGTCTGCTGGAAGGCTCAGGTCGAGACGACCGGCTGGAACTGGGCCATGGCAACGACGGCTTTGTTGCAGACGGTGTACATCGCGAAGTTTTATTGGTGGGAAGACGGATACATGCAGACAATCGACATCATCGTTGACAGAGCGGGTATGTATTTGACGTTTAAGACCCTCCGGTGACTCTTTCCTTCGCCAGATCAGCTTGACTTTGAATACAGTTAACAGTATCGACACAGTATCGTTGATTATAACTTATCTTTTTCACAGTAAAGTTGCATGTCTTGCAGGTCTAGCCTGTGCCGCCATTGTCATCATCGTAGTAGTGGTGGAACAGGTAGTAGTAGTATAAGTAGTATTAGTTGGAGGTGGAGGAGTAGGAGTATTAGCAGCATCAGCAGTAGGAATCACGAAGGTTGCGTAGCTAGAGAGGAGAGTGAATAAAAAAATTAATAAAAGAACGTTACTATAATGATAATGCTTAATTACATACACGCGCATGCTGATAGGCTCGGTGCCGAGAGTCTACACGACGTTCGCGAATGGAATGCCTAGATAACTGAAGTTGTGATTACTGCGTTGACTCGTTGCGAGTACGAAGCCTACATGCGGGACGCGTCCGCGCATCTGTACGGATACGCGTCGATCGGCTAGTCGTGAGCTGTGGCCTCGCTTGCGTGAGCTCGCGTCAACGTTGTAATATTTAAAAATTAACGGAGTATAATAACCCCCTGATACAGACTACTTGAAAGTACCACACTCTCTTCTAATACACCTACAATTCCACTTATAGATTCGGAAACGCCTTGTCACTGTTGTTTGTATGCTATTAACAAGAGACCGCGGACGTACATGTGGACACACACGATAAATCTTGTGAAGCGGCTGGTTGTCAATGAGCACGATATGCAGCAAAGGTTGTCTATTACTTCATGTAACAAGAATGAGGCTTGTAGTACCTCGCAAGAGTTGGTGTGGTGGCTGTGACATTGAATACATGACATGTTACTGTTGACCGTTCATATCTTGAGTAGATGCACCTATGCATGGCAGCCTTTGTGGACAGAATGAGCACTTTGTGGAGCCAGAGGGGCGGTGGTTCGGACCATAAATGACGGCGCACAAAAAAAAACTATGCCAAATTTGGAGGAAGCTGGCAACAGCTTGCCCCATTGCCCACTTGTTTTGGCCGAGTTTCTTGAAGGCGCATATTTTCCGAGTTTCTTGAAGGCACATAATTCACAGCGTGCGCGTTAACTGATGAAAGCGGACTGTGGGTCTCTTTGTCCAATCGATGTCGTCTGTCTGTCGTTGCCCATTAGCAGTGATTGACATGTTCCAGTAGGAAACACCAGTCGACCACTGGCGTGCTTTGCACCTTCCCAGGTTTCTCTCATTCGCAACACCGCGGTGAGCGCTAGCGTCAACGCTGCCGTCAGTGTGAACGTTAGCGCCCACTGCTTCGCGTCTACACATGGTTCCCGTTAGTGAAAGATGTTGTTATTTTTCTCTGTCTACCATGTTCAGGTGTTTCGTAGAGCGCACCCTGGAAAACGGAACATTTACCATTTCAAAGCACAAATCTAACGCAACAGCGATGTTATGTATGACGGTGTCAACCTCTATGTACTCGGTGCTGCAGATGCATTTCCGGTCGTCTAAAACAGAAAATTCCATGGCGCACCCGCCCGGATGCATGTACACACACGCAAAGAAGAGCAAGCATGCTTAATATACTTCCTGACTTTCTGCAGGTTACTACATCTGCTGGGGATGCATCTGCTTCTTGAGCCTCATGTACCCCCTCACCAGCATCTACATGGTCGAACACAGTCCCGAGACTGGTTTTCTACGGGCAGGGCTCATATTTGTGGTGGGCCTCGTTATGATAGGACTTAATTATTGGACCGACTACCAGAGGCAGTTGGTTAGAGCAACGCAGGGAAAGTGCGTCATCTGGGGATCTTCACCGAAGGTGATCAAGGCCTCGTACCGAGACGCGACGGGAAAACAAAGAACCAACCTGCTTCTGGCTTCGGGGTTCTGGTCGCTCAGCCGTCACGTGAACTACGTCTTCGAGATTCTCGCTGCGCTGTGCTGGGCGCTGCCCTCCGGATGCTCCAGCGTCGTTCCGTACTGTTACGTCCTCTACCTCTGCGGCTTGCTCGTGCACAGAAGTTACAGGGATGAGGAAAAGTGCTCGACAAAGTACGGCCACTACTGGAAGCAGTACTGCGACCTAGTGAGGAGCCAATTAGTACCTTATTTATTTTAGAACGTGCTATAGGATGAAAGAAATCGCGGTTTTTGTTTCTTCGTTTGTGCGACACGTTAACGCTGTTGCAAGTTTCGAATCAAAGTACTTGGGATGAAGTGCGGCGACGATGTGCGAACTATTGCCTTTGCACGGACACTTCCTCAACTACCAGTGTTTCCCGAATGGCTTGTTCAGAATAAATCGAAAGGTTATCTGTGGTGGCATAGTTCTCATTTATTGTTTGTCGGCACAAACTTTAAAAAATTACTTTTTCGGAAAATCTAACCTAAACTTGCCTGCCTAGCTTCAAGGTAGCATGACCTCTCAATAAAGCGACATTAAATAGAAACGCTGGATTCCGCCAAATTGGGAGCTGAATTTCTCTGAAATGTGTGTGCTCGCAGGCTGTAGAACTATGGGACGTTGGTGTTCGAACAGGCTACGGAAATGTTTGTTATTTTACACCCGACAATACTAGGCCCATATTCACACACAAAAAAACATTCACAGTGGACCTGTTTCAAGGCGAAAAACTTCAGCCAATTCTGGAATCGGACATATCGTTAGGGGTGGCAGATTGCAAGTAGTGAGCAGCACTTACGTAAAATTGTCGCTAGTTTGGCTTCCAGTCTTTTCATCATGGCGCAACAGAGCTCACGATTTTTATCTCCGATTTTGGTGTCCTTTTACAAAGTCAGCTTGTAAAGGCTCTGGTCTTGACTTATCGTTCCTTTCGAAGTTTGCGGTACATGTGTTGAACCAATGAACAACATTCAAGCACTCGCTAGACTTCGCCGCTGTAAGCTTCATGACGTGGAAGTTATGCAAGGATTTAAAGCTTGCCTCATTAGCCGTCTATTAACATTGAGAAGTCTTTTTCTTTCAGCATGTGTCTCTGCTTTATTTAACGAATGAATTAACATTTGTCTTGTAAGCGTATTTCTATGAAAGCTCTCTTTAGTACCCATTCTGAAAGAACTATTACCACAAACTTATGCCAAAACAAAGTTGAGCGCAGACGAAGAAATTTTTTTTCTGTGTGAAGGTAAGGTCAGTCAGGGCCTTCTGCATTTTTAAGCTCCAATTAATTGATGCTTCGAAATGGGGCTTCGCATTTACATCATATTTACAATTAATCTAAAGATGACCATGACATTATCTCCGCGCAGTATACAGTAAGCGAACTTAACGTTGTGAAGGTTTTTTTTTGCGCTTGTTAATTTACTTTGATGCTATTGCCTACTTTCGCGTGCTATAGTTGTTCTTGTATGCGCATATTAGTAGAAAGAGCCTGACATCACTCACACCCACAAAAAGGAAGTTTCAGAAAGAAAAAAAGGTGGGGGGGGGGGGGGCGTCAGGCCTGGACGTAACACGCAGCACAGTTGCTGTGAAAGCTGGAAGAACGAAATTTCGAGAGCCCGCTTCAAACCTTTTTGGGACAACTAATGTATGCATACACGGAAGTATACGTTGCCCCGCCGCGGTGGTCTAGTAGCTAAGGTACTCGGCTGCTGACCCGCACGTCGCGGGCTCGAATCCCGGCTGCGGCGGCTGCATTTCCGATGGAGGCGGAAAAGTTGTAGGCCCGTGTGCTCAGATTTGGGCGCACTTTAAAGAACTCCAGGTGGTCGAAATTTCCGGAGCCCTTCACTACAGCGTCTATCATAATAATATGGTTGTTTTGGGACGTTAAACCCCACATATCCATAATCAATCAATCAACGTAAGTATACGCGCATGCACTTATATGCATGTACAGTCGGCGTCAAAAGCGAAAGTTTAGACACCGTCGGGTAAAACGTTGAAGCCCGTGCAATATGCGGCTGCGTTTCGTCGAACTGTGCAATCGCGTGTTGTCAGTGCGTTGTAGAAGTGATAAATGCCATTTCAAGGCTCCCCATCGAAGGAGTAGGAACATTCAGCTTTTTTTTATCACGTCTAGACTGTCTCTCAATTTGTGACGCCGACAGTATCTCGTTCTCACCCTCTGCACCTTATTATTTTCTCCTCTATATTGTCCATCTCCGTCACTTTGTTGGACTTTATCATAGTAGAAAACAGATATCTAACGCTCATTCAGCTTGTAAGTCCGCATTGCTACGATAAGCTTTTGATAAGTAATATGATGTGCTAACAAAAAAGAACTATGAAATAGCTTCTAACGCATTATTATGGAACAAGCAACAGCCGATGTGTGGTTCCTTGTAAAGGCGAGTCTCTTTATCTTCTTTTTTTCTCTCTCTCTCTCTCTCTTCAACGTGCTTCAATACACTGTTTCTCAGCCATCTGCTCCATTATATTGCAAGGAAGCCGAATAAGTTCGGCCGTTGAAAACGGCTGCCCTTCTCGCCGAGGCGCTGTTTATTGAAACCCCGACGGTCGTAAGAATCGCGAGCTGGCGCGCCTTTGTCGAACGGTCTTGTGCCGAGCTGGGGCGTTCGCCAAATATGTAAATTTATGCAACAGAGCACGTCTAGTCGGGTATTTATAAGGGGTTTAGAGTGAGATCTTGGAATGCATATTTACGAAATAATCACGTTGGTCGTCGTGGCCCTTTCTTTGCTGTTGAAAGTCGGAAATATTGTTCTATATTATCGGCCAATTATTCTGTGTCCGAAATACCAGTCGTGCGCGCCCTTAGTCTATAGTAAAGAAAAAGGTGCTCGTCGCAACTCGCTTCGTTTTAAGAGTGCTCCAGCACGTTCTGAGATTCATTTACATTCTCCATCACTTTTGGCTCTGCGTCATATACAGCCTAGATAGAATGCGCTTTTATTTTAGGCGATCAATCACCGCCACCAAGAGTGATGCATGCCTGCTTCTCGCATATGCACCAGCACCTCAACTACAAAATAATAACAATAATAACATTAATAAATGTCGAAGTTGCTCACTGGCGATTATAATCATTCTCGATGCGAATACTGTAGCGGTGACCTCTCATATAAGCACGCTCAGCAGTACAGAACATTGCGTTTGCTTTGTGAGAACGAGCTAACCACCCAAATGCAATGTTATTCATACACGAATGCCATCCACGAGAAACTCATTAGCCAGGAAGCGGCGCCAAAGACCTGAAACCACTTGCTGGCACGCGGCACATTCTTCAAGGCGTTCTCTTCTTAAATGTATATATATATATATATACTTACCATTCAATGCGAAGCATTTCTTGGTGAACTTTGGCTGATTTGAGCATATCTATCTATCTATCTATCTATCTATCTATCTATCTATCTATCTATCTATCTATCTATCTATCCGTCTACGACTTTTAGCTCTCCTGGCCGTTTCGATAATGGTATCGACACCAAACTTGGTATTACATAACATGACTGTATGAAGAACATACTTAACTAGTCATAACATGAAAATCATGACATTTATGCCATGAATGTCATGATCTACATTTCATCGTCCTGCAGCGCTGGCGGTGGCTTAGTTCACATGGCATGTTGCAGAACTGGTATGGTATGACATGATTGCATGGCGAGCAAAAGCGACAGACCCTAACATGAAAATCATGACATGCGTGTCATGAAACAACATGACTGCATGCCACACTCATGATGCGCCTGCGGCCATTTCGCTAGCGTCACAAATACCAAATTTGGTATTACAGTATACACAAATGGATGACGAAGGTACGGGAATGGTGCAAACATGATAATCATGAAATGCGTGTCATGTGTGAACATGACTACATGCCACCGTCAAGGCGCCAATATATTTCGACGTGACACGGTGCGCGTGCTCGCCGGCGTTCATTTCGTCGCGTCTCGCCAGCGTTGCCACGCCAGGCCCCGGTCCTGCCAGATTTTCGCAGGCGCGCGCCGTGCTGCGTTGCTTTGACGCATGCGTTTTTCAGCGCGTCCGGCGTCCCTCCGTCGCGAAAAGAGGGAGTCGCAGTGTTGTCTGGGTAATGCATCGGCGCGAAATGCAGCATGTCGCATTTCGTGCCGGTTGCCGCCAGGCCGCGCCGACGGACGCTGGTCGTGCCGGTCGCGCCTGGCGTGCTCGCGATTTGCTAACCTATAGCGTCGCTGTGTCCAGTGTGTGCGCGCGTCAACGCTACATTGGAGTATACTGGGCCTTTTATGATGCACTCGCGGACGTTTTGCTAGCTCCAAATATACGAACTTTGGTGTTACGTGGTGTCAATGAATGACGAAAGTATATGACTGGTGCAAACATGATAACCTTGACACGCGTGTCATATAAGAACGTGACATTATACCACGCCCATAGCGTGCTCGCGGCCGTTTCGCTTGCTTCACATATACTAAATTTGGTATCACGTGACGGTGATAGATGACGAAGGTAAACGACACATCCAAACATGATAATCATGACACGGAAGTCATGTACGACATCATTTACCTCCACCTGGTAACGTTCTGCTGACTTTAAAGTGACATATAAACCTCTCTCATTCGTGCTTCGCATATCACCGATTCCCACTGTACGTGGGATCTGCCTATTTTTAGGGGCGAAGCTCCTTATGGCGTGGTTTGTGCGTCCCTCGTTGTAGTGCGTAACCTCCGGTGGCACATACCCGCAAGAGCGGTCCTTATAATATCCGCTGGATGACGGTACTTGTATATGATGAATACATGATGAAAATATGTGAGATGGTGGTACTTGAAGTGTTCACTAGGGACACAGACGGACGGACAGACATGCCGATGGCCGGACAGACTGACGGGCGCACCGACGGACAGACACACAGAGGGACGGACGCATGTACGGACGGATGGATAGATGGACAGAGGGACGTCCGCAGGAACAGACGCATGGACGGATAGACAGACACACAAACAGACGGCCGGAAGAACGGACGGACGCATGGACGGACGGATGGATGAATGGACGCACCGATGGTCACATGGATGGACGGACACACGGACGGACGCAAGCAAGAATGAATGAATGGACGGAAGCACGGATGGACTAACGAACGCTTCGCCCCACCAATCATCATTCCCTCCGCGGATATGCTGTGATTTTTTTTCTAATCTAATGTAACTTACACTCATATATATTAGTTAAGTTAAAGGATCGCCGTCACTACCTAAAGTATTTTAAAAGACTGATCAACGATGTCAAAATAAGTGGCGTTATATACCAGAATGATTATTTTCTTGACCAGGAACCAGCGACGTAAGCGTGTATCTGTATAAAGAAATTGAGTATCGAGTGCTTGTAGCATCTGTTCCATAGAAGCTTTAACAATCTTGTAATTTTTCAGACTCTTCTCAATGGGGACGGCTTTAAGCTCTCCCATAGTGGAGTACCCTGTGCTCTAAATCGTTACCCCCTTTTTCTACCCCCCCCCCTTTTCTCCCAGAATCTCTGGTCGCAGCTTCACTGAGGCCCACGGGACGGCTTTAAGCCCTCCCATAGTAGAGTACCCTGTACTCTAAATCGTTACCCACTTTTCTAACTGCTACGTAGTGATGCTTGTCGCGGCCGGCAACTCAGTGCTCTCCCATAGTTGAGTACGAAGTACTCGAAAACGTTAAACATTTTTTTAGGTGCGAATGCACTTTATAAGCGACCCTGTCCGCGGTGCGCCTCCTCCTCTCCCCTAGCAACAGTGCGAGGAGCGTCTGTAGCAACGGCGCAGCGACGTCACACACCACGTGATTGCGCGCTCTCCGCCCTCCGCTCCGTGGCTGCGCGTGCCACCACGACTTGCTCGAGATCGGCAAGTCGCCATAGGTATGGATCCATCGCAGGCATCAACCTCGACTGCGATGCCTCCAACAACGAGTACAACAACGCAATCGAATGCGTGCATTGCACGCGTCGTTAAAGATGTCGCGCCGGTTGAAGACAAGGCAGCGCGGCGAAGGGCCCGTGATGCCGAGCGCAAGCGGGCGAAGCGGGCCGCGGACATAAACATCATTATAGTGCAAATTTACTCTCACATATACACGTAAACTCACAAAGATTTCCCGAGAGGGTCCAATGGTCCCTGGGAATCGCAATGTGATCACACGGGGGAGTTTACGCTAACTCACTGGCGAATGCCAACGGATTTTAACTTTACTCCCCCTCATAGCATCACCCCGTGCATTCGCACTTAACCATGTTCACCATCGGGGAAACGCTTAGGAGTTTTTTCTAAACAAATCACCCATGTTAGCGGCGGCACGAGCGTTCCATAGGTAGGAACGGCTTTATGCTCTCCCATAGTAGAGTACCTAGTACTCAAAATCGTTAACCGCTTTTTCTAAAAACACAAATCACCTATGTCAGTGGAGAGCGGGTGTTGTCCCACGGGACAGCCTATGGCTCTCCCTTAGTCGACTACCAAGTACTCTAGATCGCTGAACATTTTTTTCTATACACCTATGAATAAACGTCGTGCCCATATTGCCACGGGATGGCTTAAAGCTCTCCCATAGTAGAGTAACTAGTACTTTAAATCGTTACCCCCCTTTTTTTTTAAACACACAATCACCAAAACGCTCTTGCCGTGCTCGCACTGCGCTATGTGTGAGGCCGACTGGACGGCTTTTCAGCTCTCCCATAGTAGAGTACCTGGTACTCTAGATCATTACCCACTTTTTCTAAACCCAAAATACGGCTAATAACCCTCCCATGGTGAGTACGAAGTGCTCGATATCCTTGAACACTTTTTTCCAAACACATTCTTCACACTCCACTAGTTTTGTTGAGTATGCGGGGACGACTCGCTGCTCTCCCATAGCCGTGTCACGTACATCTGTCTGCGTCTGATGTTATACTTGCATACCTCCTGGGACGGCTATAATTGTGCTCCCCCATAGCAGATTGCCATTTTTAAATTATTAAACACTTCCTCTAAACAGACCCGCCATGGTGGTCTATTGGCTAAGGTACTCGGCTGCTGACCCGCAGGTCGCGGGATCGAATCCCGGCAGCGGCGGACGCATTTTCGATGGAGACGAGAACGCTGTAGGCCCGTGTGCTCAAATTCAGGTGCACATTAAAGAACCCCACATAATCATATGGTGGTTTCGGGACGTTAATTATACCCCACATTTGAATAAATCACAGTCATGGGGTATGAATTAAATAAGTTTAGATTCGTTTTACGTACGAACTTGGTGCAGTACGTTGCATATCCCGTACCGGCCGTATGTAAGAGCTGGAAAGTTGACGCTATAATTGTTATATTTTCCTGCCGCAGCATCCAACCAACTTCTTTGAGAATGCTTAATTCCGTTGCATTTACCGTGATCGCGAGTTCCTCGAACTTGAATAAATTTAATGGCACCACCACGAGCTCTTCATTTAATGGTGCTTCAATTTGCAGCGTAGTCGTTTGTTATAAACTCAGTGTCAACATTACTTCGAATATATATTACGTGCCGCCGCATACTATAGTCATTACCAGAGTATGGATTTGAGGCAATTGCCTATTTTGTTCCCTGCGTCCCTGTGACGTCACTTTGATATATGAGCAGTAACTGGTGCTTAAGAATAGATTTTATAGCGTTTTTATAGTGCCTATAAATTTCTTTTTTGCCTCTTGTTCTTGAATGCCTATAAATCCTTATTTTTTTATTTGGTGCCTATATATGAACACTGTTTAGGAGCAAGTGTCGTTTTCGGTTGCAGTTAGAGACTGATATATTGATGTTGTCAGGCAATTTATTATTCGGAAATGTAAGTATCTAAACCTCGCCTTCTAATATACCAACTCCCGGAAAACAACTGCTAGCAGTGCACGGAAGCGGCTCACACAGGCCATCATACGCCGCCACGCTTACCTTGCGCCGATGGCGCTGGCGGTTTGCGAACGTGAAACCGCGGAGAGTCATCAGAGGAAAAGATAGCGAAGAGCAAAAGAACAAAGAAAAGTGCCATGCGCACGCTATATACCTTTGTATTGTTCGTAATTTTCCAGGGGTTAACCACCAGGGCAGAAAGTCTCTTTACGCAATGATACCTGCCTAATAGAAGAACATAAACTTTATTTGTCGAATCCAGACGATTCGAGTCCGGCGCTTTTTAGTGGGCCTGGGCACCCACCGCGGATGCGGTTCCGAGACCTTGTCTCGAAGCGGCTTCCTCGGCACGCTGGACGGCCCAGAGTTGTGCTGTCAGGTTCGAGCTGAGCAGTGCGGCCTTCCAACGCGAGTGGAGGCTGGCGGTGGAAGAGTGAGACGAATCGGCACTGTTCGGATTGTTTATTAGGCCCTGACACTCCCACAGCATGTGACTAAGGGTGGCAACCTCGCCACATGAAGTGCATCTGTTTGTAGTGTATATGCCTGGATACATGGCGTGCATGAGTCTGGGGTTTCTGTAAGAATCTGTTTGTAATTGTCTGAAGTGTACCGCTTGCGTTCTGTTTAGCCTTTCGTGAGGAGACGGGTATATGCGTCTTTGTAACTGGTAATGTGTGGTGATGCCGTGAAACCTGGTCATACGATACTCCCACGCCCAGATGTCTGCAGTTCCCCGCGGGGGCTCGTCGTCCTCCGGCGATGCTCGGTGAGTGAGGCCTCGAGCAACGCGGTGAGCCGCTTCGTTGGGGGTGCTCAGTCCGGTATGTGCCGGGATCCATAACACGGGCGATCAGCAGGTAGATCCTGCTGATCGCCCGTGTTTTGTACTGACTTGTTCATGCCTGCCTATAAAAGCGGCCACATACTCGTATTTCTGTTAATCCTGACGAAGGCCGTGCCATGGCCGAAACGTAGAGTAAACAACTATCAAATTTTCGTAAGTGTGCTCCTTTATTCTTAATTATATATATATATATATATAATATATATATATATATATATATATATATATATATATATATATATATATATATATATATATATATATATATATATATATATATATATATATATATATATATATATATATATATATATATATATATACAGCACCTCCACCATGCCCCGCCACGGTGGTCTAGTGGCTAAGGTACTCAGCTGCAGACCCGCAGGTCGTGGGTTCGAATCCCGGCTGTGGCGGCTGCATTTCCGATGGAGGCGGAAATGTTGTAGGCCCGTGTGCTCAGATTTGGGTGCACGTTAAAGAACCTCAGGTGGTCGAAATTTCCGGAGCCCTCCACTACAGCGTCTCTCATAATCATTTGGTGGTTTTGGGACGTTAAACCCCACATATTTATTTATATATAATTATATTTACATATAATAATAATAATAATAATAATAATAAAGCACCTCCACCACTTATGAGGAAGAGCTTTATTCGAGACGAGCTCGAGCTGGCCCACACTGATGATGACACGTCCAATTGATAAAGAAGAGTCGGTGACTGCGCTCACACTAAATATATATTTTAGGTCATGGTCACTCGAAAATTTTTGCGAGTTGGGGAATTAAACCCGCAAACAACTACTTCACAGCATGTGCCACTGGTTAATCTAGTCTCCCAAACACCTAATCAGGAATTGTTTTTCATTAGTATTTCACCTATCTCGTGGCTCTTCCTTGGTTTGTTGTTGTTATTTTCTACGTGCGGAAGTCTATAGGGGCCAGGCCTGTCGTTTTGCATCTCTAGTAAATATAGCTTGGTTTCGCAACATGTCGTGAACACTCTGGACTGACCTCTGTGTGGAGCGACGAAAACCGGGGCTGCCAGTTCAAATTAATTGTCTTGGATACCTTTTAGAATTATTGAGTGTTTTACCATATGGAAATACACAGGGCTATAGCTGAATGAACCATAACAGGGCTGTTCGAATTAAGTTAAGTTCGAATTTATCGCGTTCGAATGAATCGCTAAGAATGCTAAAAAAAAGAGTAATATCTGGAATGCAAGGAAATAATGAGCAGTAAAAAGCAGGAAATTGTTACTTCAGTAAAAATTGCGGCTGACTGTCATTTTGGAATTTGTTTGTTTATTATGGCACATACCCTCTCTGGGGGATCGACCAATAGAAAACGTAGCGTTACCTTTCAATGAGAGCACGTGTCAAGCGGGCACGTGTTTAGTAAATTTCTGCCTCTCCCTCCCCTCCTTATTCACTTTTTTTCTCACTTTTTTTCTTGCTCATTTGCGGGGAAAAAAGAACGAAGACGTGTGACATGCATTTGTTTTATTTGCACACCTTGTGCTGTCAAATTCACCCAGGTAATATAAAGCTTCTCGTAATATTTATTTATTTATTTATTTATTTATTTATTTATTTATTTATTTATTTATTTATTTATTTATTTAATTCCTGCCGTCCCACCCGAGCTGCGCTGCTCCGCTGCAAGCCTGCAACGGACGCGGTAAAATAAAAACCGAAAGCGACCTTCTCGGCGAAATAGCGGCAGGCGGCTCGAGCCGCATTGGTTTCGTATCGGCCAAAGGGTCACGTTACCTGAACAGCATTTGTGCGTAACAAAATTTTCTACGTGCTTTTGAAGCGATAAAATCGTCCCAAATTACATTCCGATAGCGTTTGCGAAACCCATTTGTGAAGGCGCCGGCTGGATCAGTTGATGGGCGGTGTTTTTGACGGCGTTACGTGAGATTTTTATCCATTCATAACAGCAAAGATAAATGTGTCTACAGCGAGGACGTTTACCTGGCCCCAGGGCGATGTGGCTTTGACGGAGGGCACCACTCGGCCCGGTAAGCAGAGCCTTTTCGCCGCGAAGCGGTGCTCTGGACTCGCAAACATCATTTGCATCCCACCAAACTTAAGCCTAGTTCTGACTGATCGACATATCACACGCGAAATATGGGCGTTTTCGTGCAAGGTTTCGACGAAGCTATAACTGCCCTACTGTCCGCGTGATTCACCTCTGTCGGTCATGAGTTCATCGCAGGCTTCAGTTGCCGTGCGCTGCTAGTAACGAGCATCTCGTAATACGATCGATTTTGCCGGCTTCGCTGATGCATCCGTACTCACGACGCTTAGTCTCCATGCGTGTCAGTTTTTTCGGCAGATGTAGCTATGAGAGTTGACTAGCCGACAGCTGTTGAGATCGGGGCGCCAAGTGAACATTTGTACTGCAAGCTGTAGGTATAACAACGTGACCATCTAGTACGTGTTTTGCGAAAGGTGCGAGCAAATGATGCAAATAACTTCGTTTACCCCATAGAGGTGACGTTTGCGCCGTGCGCCGACGTCGCCCTGTCACATCGATGTGGCCCCTTTCCCTGTTTGCTTATGTTCGCTGAAATTGTTTTGTCGTTGACGAATAAGTCGTTGAATAAGAGGATAGTGATGTTTTTGGACATAAGAGTGGACCTTCATATGTGATTGCGTAATAGCGAAGGCCGTGCTTCCTCTGTTGTTAGAAACGTCAGATCGCCTTAAATCAGCATCGGAGCCTGTGAGTAGAAACATGAGATCGCCTTAAATCTGCATTGTAGCCTGCTTAAAGAAGGGTTCGCACGAACGAAAAACGAGGTGCTTGAGCGATCCGCAACTATGCGTGCTAAAAAATAAAGAAAGAATGAATAAAGAAGAGCAGGAAGCGTTGAGAGTGGAGGGCGATATTAGTGACCTTGAAGAAAATTGGTGCGTGAAGCGCCAGGGTCCTATGGGGCGAGCTGCACTTCAGCACTGCCACTGCTTCTCTCGTTGTGAAGATAAGGCTGTGTGTTTCGCAAAACATTTGCTGGCGCGTGGCCGAAGCAGTGTTTGTGTTTGGCTAGTGCTCAAGTTTGTTTCATTGTAGCACAGTGAATTTGTTAGGAAACCTTGCCTTTTGCCTGTTTAATTTAACAGCTGTCTAAGGGGGGACGTTTATAGACAGCATGTCTACAAGAAGCGTCCTTGTCAGGAACCAAACACTAGCTCAAGATACAATGCTTATTCACTGACTGTTGATTACCTAAATCTATTTCTTCTGATATTCCGCCAAGTCTGCCTTCCCACTGGTTGTGGGATTTAGTAATTTAGTGATGCCTTAGGGTGTTGCCTCAGGCATGGCACTGTTGTGGTTGCAGGTGTGCTAATGAGTGACACTTGAAAGGTTTTGCGATTGTTGCTTGGTGCATTCACTTGCAGTAAACGTGTGCATGATTGCTTCCAGGATGTGACCTTTGCCTTGTCGTGTCGACTGCATCAGCGTCGCAATGGCAGGCTTCGACCCCTGGGTGATTCCACCCGAATCTCGGGTGAAGTTCGACGCCCAGTTCCGTCAGATGCAGCCAGCGGGAGGATTTATAACAGGTGAATCATACAAAAAAAAGCTTTAATGTCTGATGCCCAAATTTTCAAGTTGTAGTTAGACAGCAAAGTGGGCAAGCTACTTTCAATTCATTGTGTTATAGGTAACAGTGCAACCTATGACAAAGGACAGTTCCATGTCTTTTCGTTCCTTTGTACATGTCAAAAGGTTGTGCTGTTATTCAAAGCATGCAACTCCGGATGCATGAAAACTTGGCAATACAGCAGCAATGCTAGTGCTCACAGAGAGCTTGATGCATCTTAGGTCTATATTTAATTTCCTGCCTAGAAGCCAACTCTTGGCAACCTACATAAGTTGTGTGTTTACAAAAGTCTCACTTTTGCATTTCACAGCACAGATGTGCTTGATCTGTATTGCTCTTGCTGAAATAACTTTCTCCTGTGTAACAATTTGAACTTGAAGACGTAAGATTGCATCAAAACACATGTTTATACTGTTCTGCTATACTGATGTGTTATACACCTCTTTTAATGCAACAACTAGTGACACAAGGTGGCTGCTAGTCGTAAGAAAATGTCGCACCTTTCACTCTTTGCTAAATTTCTTCAGATACACCATCTCGCAAAGTGTATGAGACAGCGTCACACCAAACTAAGCTATCCTTGTCTGTACTTTTCATTCACATGTGGCGAACAGTTTTCAGTTGTAGTGAGCATGTCTTACGGGCCTTAGTACTAAATATTATCCTGCTGGGTCTTAAATGGGGAAATGCTGTTGTGGGCTTGAAAATTTGATGATGCTAAGGTACGATACAGGCGTTGTTAGCTCAATTCATTCTCCTATGTAGGTGAACAAGCCAAGAAGCTGTTTCTCCAGTCGGGCTTACCTCCTGCAGTTCTTGCCAAAGTTTGGTAAGTAGGCTTCTGTTAAAAGATTAAGTACTGGAACGTGATTGCATTGATGGTATTAAATGATGGTTTGAATAATTTCTGCGCAAAGCTTTGCAGCATGTTTTTTCTTAATGCAGTCTTCGGATTGGTAAACATCTTGCTGAAAAGTATCTTTCACTGCACTCAATAAATAGCAAATATTAATACTACTGTCTACTATTTATTATACCATTTGTTGGATATCGTCCTTCGTCTCTAAAACTGCTGCCTCTTGCATACATTAGTTCGATTTGTATGGTCTCTTAGCTTTTGATAATGTTGCAATACATAGTATTTCATTTATAACACACTTTCAGCCAGTTTACAGTTGTGTTGTGTGCTAATAATGTAACCTCCTACCCTCAGCACTTCATAGGATTCATGCTCAGAGTAGCTCACACAACTTTTTATTGTATGTGTTCATGCGAGTTATGATTCAAAGGGTAAAAGCTATATTGTTATGAGCTTTAATATATATATATATAAAAGAATTGCCCCTGCTTTCATCCACATGGAGAGCATCCATCATGTGGAAGACCTTTTGTGAACTGCATTTTGCATTACACTTTTGTACAGGTCCCTTGCAGACATGGATGCAGATGGCAGGATAAACCAGCACGAGTTTGCTGTCGCTCTGCACCTCATCCAGATGAAACTAAAAGGCATCGAGCTGCCGGCAACCTTACCGGCCACTCTACGGTCGCCAACAACATTCCCCACGGCAAACTTTGCCGCTGCCTTTGGACCCCCACTCGGTGCGCACATTTAAGCCATTTTTTGTCCCTCTGTAGGTCAGCAATGCTGTTGTTACAATTGGTGGTTGCTGATTTGTGCTGACTTGGTTAAGTGCAGTAGCTGCTGCTGTTGGTTTGTTTGTTGAGAGCTGGCGGGAATTTCGGCCCCGAGTAGAGCTTAAAGCTTAAAGCAGTCTCACAGATTTGAACTATTACAGGTTTAAGACTTCAGTAGCTTAATAAATTGATATTCATCCAAACCTGTGGCGCAGCCACTGCGCTGAGTTTCAGCTTAACATCACTCTGTGAGCAAATTTAATGGGAGTACCACAAAATGTCTGTTAAAACATCGAGCGTCTGGATTACTTTACCTGTCACAACAGCTTGATAAAATTGCTTTTCTCCATCTTTGTATACAATGTTGCCAGTCTGGTTTTCAGCAACTGCCAATATGTATCAAAAGCATCATCCACAAAATTGTCTCTACTAGAGTGTGCTACATGTTTGAAATACTTCATTCATTTTATTTGTTTACCTTTATTTTCTTTTGACAAGAAAGAAGTGGACAAAACAAAGCCAAACCTACAGCTTGATAGATGTCCTAACTCTTTTTTTTTTGCATGGTAGTGCTGTGAAAGTCATCAAAAATACATGCATTAAAACACTTAAAATGGTACAGTAAATTAAAGGGGACAATTATACAATACTTAGCAAGAAGCGATAGGTGCACTTCTGCTAGCTGATTCATTTATACATACTTGATGTAATTACAGTAAAACCTCGTTAATTCGAACTCTGTTATTTGGAAATCTCGCTTAACTCAAAAGATTTCCGAGGTCCCATATTTTGAAATGTAAGTTTGAGTGAATAATTTGAAGCGGCGGCAGGCACCAGTCCGGTTCATTTGAAAACTTTGGGTGCCATGTGCCAGTTCCAGATCCTGACGTCGCCGCGAATCCACGGCACGACGGCTATTAATAGCCACAAAGCAATGTAATGTATGGATACTAACGAGTGGCAGCCTCGCTACTTCCAGCACAAAAAAAAGGCGATAAAAAAAGAAAGAGAAAAAACGGCCTCCTGGTCAACCAAAACAGCCCCTGCGGAAAACGAACCGTGCTTCACTGCAACACAGCATGGACAGGCGGGCAGCTTATTGCATGTATCTTGCAACGTCAGCGGGTCATGGTTTACCCATTCTTTCTGCAATCGTAAAGAAATTAAGAAAGGACAGTTTAGCGGAAATCGCGATGTATGCGAACCTCCGATTGCCGGTTGCTCCAGCAATTCGCGTCTTTGCATTGCAGGTGGAGTTCTTGCCAGCAACACCTACTTCGAAAGCTAAGTTCCAAAGTTTCAAAGATCATTTTTTTTCCAGTCAAAACACATCGTCAGCTTCGTCATAGTGGCCATTATCAAAGTCGTAATTATAATAGAAAGAGTATGTGAGTGGTCGCATCATGACGTGTTGACAGAGCGAAGAGCAGGCGACATGCTGGCTGCATGTCACTACTGCGTTGCAGTGAAGATGTCTTATTTTCTGCAGGCGCACATTTTAGTTAAATACGATCGCGGTTTTTTTTTTTTTTTTTTTCGGTGGCAGCAGCGAGGCCCACCGTTCCTCCTTGTTCGCAGCAAAATAAAGTCCAGGTATTGCTGGAAAACATGACCTTTGGAGCCGCAAGCTAGCCGGCACAGGAAACGACAAGCTCTGGTTACTTTGAACAGTTCTAAGTTCCTTGCATCCCACTTCTTGTATGTTCTGTTAACTTGAAAACCCACTTAATTCGAAGCTTTCTCGTGGCCCCAGTGACTTCGAATCAACGAGGTTTTACTGTACTTTGTATTACAATAGTGGTTATGATATCGAATAAACATATAAATTTCTTTACATGGCAAAGATGGCAAACATATGGGCTATCAAATCACAAATTGTAAAGAAAAATACTAGAATGGATGCCCTGAATGAATGGATGCTAGGGAATAATGTAGAAGAATTTCAACTTTAATAGGAAACGTGTGTCGCACTCTTCTTAGAATGCCAACAATGCAAGGCTAAACTCTACTTCATGACCCTCCGCTATAGTCTCTGCTAAAGTGCATTAGAATGACAGTTGCATTAAAATTGCACTGACTGGCTGCCCCATTCATGAATACCCTGCCTTTCTGCTTGCAGAGTCCGTGGGTTCACCTGTGACTCAACCTCTAGTCAACCCGGTGGCTCCCGTTTCGGGCCCTGCCTTTCCCATGGCACCCTCTCCTCCAACCTTGGCTGGCACCCCCCATCCATCACCGCTGGGCATTCTACCTGGGTTGGTTCTGTCGTCATAATAGCATCGCTCTTGTCTCTCTCATTCATGACATTTGTCATTGGTCACTAGAGCTGTTAAAACATATTTTAACAGTGTAGTATCCTATTTTCACCAATTTTGATTGACGTTGGTAGGAAGGATTTAGATTTACTTTTGATATACAAAATCTGGTTTGTGGTAGCAGATTATTCTAATTGTAAGACATGCTAGGTCTTTGGATTTTTTAATCTTCTACCTATAATAAAACTAACTAGTATCGATGCCGCTTTTTTTACCGTTACATGTGCTCGTGCGAAGGCTTTCGTCTTGTTTCACTACAGTGAAATTGTCATATCCTTACCAATTGCTATTATTGTTGTCGCCGTCATAGTTGCAGTATCAGTGGTGGTAGTGATATTCGCGCAGGTGACATGAATGGGGGGGGAATGAATAAATAAATATAATGTGTTAATGGTTGAAATGATGTTGATGCTAAATGCTGATAATGAAAGGGGTCTTAGCCTATTCTCATGCACTTTTGTGTGCTTACAGCTTCACTGTCCTATGGCTATCACAGTTTGGGGCTAGCTGATCTTTTGTTGCACTAATGGTCATGTGCTCAGAACTGAACAGTCTGTTGAGCACCATGAAGTCTTTTTTCTTGTGTTTTTTCTTGCAGTGTTGGCATCCCACCCAAGCCACCAGTGCCTGCCTTTCCGCCACCTGCTGCTGCCTCCACGCCTCCTGCACTTACTGAGTGGGCTGTGCCTCAGCCTTCAAAGCTCAAGTACACCCAGCTGTTCAACTCCCACGACCGAAGCCGCAGCGGATTTCTCGGTGGTGGCCAGGCACGGACCATTTTGCTCCAATCAGCCTTGCCTCAGCCTGTTCTTGCCCAAATCTGGTAAGTTGCACGACTATGCCATTTGCAAAAAGAAAGAAAGAAGATAACGTTTTTAAACACAATATTTAAGAAAGTCGCTGCCAATTTTTCTCTTGTACATGCTAGGTTTTAAGGGGAAGAAAAAGTAAAGCTGCTTAGGGGCAACTGTGGAAGGCGTTGCTGAGCTATAAGCTGAAATTCAAATGAAGGTGAATTAGCATCATAGATCATAGCAGGCTTCAGTATCTCAGCTTACGTAAATTTTCTCCTGATCTAGTGCATTTACTCACATAATAGGCACACCCCCAGTTTGGTCGCGAGAAATCAGATTTCAAAAAAAAAATTTCCGCGCATATTATGCACACCCTGAAATTGGCCGGGATCAGTAGCTCTGTACCGTATTTGTACGGTTGCAATTAGACGCCCTCTTACGTTGACTGACCAGAGAAAAAGAAAAAATCGCGCCAGCTCAGGGGGCCCGCCAAGTGAAGAAGTAGGGCGGTTGCCTGGGTGTCAGAGTAACCTATTCACCGGCATGGCTCTGGCCGCTAACCGGCCGCGCGCACTTCGCATGGAACGTGCGATCGCATCGTCGTCAAGTGCTCATTGAACTTCCCGTAAAAAAAAAAAAAAAACGTCGTCGTTATCGTGTTTGCTACCTTGTCCACAAATTTAAAAGCCTTTCAGGTTTTCGACATGAGTCTGCACTTTTGCTACCACTATGCGGACTTGCACAATCTCGACAGACTTTCATCGCCGTTGATTTGCTGGCCGTGAACCTAAACATCGTATTAGGCCCGCTGCTCTTGGATCAGTGCTTGAGGGCAATCATTTCAACGCCCAATCTTTATGTGTGCAAACTTCCTGTGGCAACATGCCGAACTGTAGGCTAGGCCTAATAATTTTTGGTGCTTATCAGTCGCAGTCGAGAGCGATCAAAGTTGCGTTTTTTGTACGGAATCAACAGAGCTCTTTCGGCGGCTCTACTTGAAGGAAAGGGGCTTGGGCGGTGCTTGTCCACTCGAATGGTGGTTTGCGATTCGATTGCAATCTCTTGGATATGGAGTGCGAGACCATCAAATTGAACGATTGGAGCTGTTCAGCGCTAAAAATTTCAGTCGTGATAAATGCGCATAATTTCGATGGACTGAAAGGTTGGCAAATTTCTGCGATGGTGCTTTATTTTTGTGGTTCTATTTTTTTCCCCTTTCATTTCATTGGCAATGCGGGTCTTTCATTATGTTAACTTTTGGAAAATTCAAGGCTCACCGTATCGCAGGGCTCAATTCTCGGACGTGCGAGACGGCATGCTCAACACATTTTGTGCTTGTGTAGCCTATGCAGAAGGTTGATCGATTTATTTGTGGGTTTAACGTCCCAAAACCACGATATGAATATGAGAGACCGTAGTGGAGGGCTCGGCAAATTTCGACCACCTGGGGTTCTTCAAGCACCCAAATCTGAGCCCACGGGCCTACAACATATGAAGAAGGTTGTATCAGCTGTAGTGTGGATATCTGTGGCTTCGGCGACATATACATTACCAACGGTATGTGCTACAGTTAGAAATGAAGTTTTCGGAAATTTTAGTAATAGGCACAGCCCTAACTTGGAGCTGGATTTTCAGGAAAAAAAGTGTGTCTAATATGTGACTAAATATGCTTGTTGTGTCTGAACACAAAAGGAAAGCTGTAGTTGTAAAGTCACTGAAGGGACTCTGAAATGGTTTCTTAAAATTTGGTCGGCATTTATGCTACAGCATCAAATCATTTTCACTATAAATTAGGCGATGCACCTTGTATCAAGGCTGCTATGAGCAGTTATATCTGGCGCTCTTTTCTCAGAACTGCCTTGCCTTCTGAAAGGACCCACGGCAGTGAAATTTTCGTCTACGACTTTTTCATCGTTCTTTGTAGCCTCGTCTGGCACTGTTGAAAAAACTGAACCTTAAATGCTCTTAATGTATCGTATAATTAACACTAGCTTTGCTAATTTTGACGAATTCTAGTGTCTCTCCGAAATGCCCGCCTAAAATTGTACTAATATACTAGTGCCCCACAGTGGGGAGAGTGCCTAAGGTCACTTGCACTTAAACTTTGGTGACATTGACAGGCGCAGCTTTAAAACCAGTGTCCCATGCACTGCAAAAAAAAAAAAACAAACAAACAAAAAAAAACTGACTTGATGCTTTGGTGCGGGTTAAGAGCATGTTTCCTCGGGAAAAAAAAGCCTTTCCAACGAAAACAGCCATTACAATGTTAAGAGCACTCTTACAATCTTAAGAGCAACCTGACAATAAAGCGAGAGCAGCGAGGAACAGTAATGCTTGTTGCGTGTCAGTTGTGATACTGTGTGCTTTGCGATTTTCCTGTTATGTCATTAGCCGCCTTCCTTGTGTTTTCAGTGATTGAGTTTCATCTCAATATATTTTTCATGTACCATATTCTTCCTTACGTCTTTCTTTCAACGCCGATTTATAAACATGCCTATCATTGCACCTCTCCATGCTGTTGCCACACGGCGTAAACCTGGTCCTTCACCTTCATCGTCTATGCAGGAACCTGTCAGACATCGACTCTGACGGACGACTAACGTGCGAGGAGTTTGTTCTAGCAATGCACCTCGTTGACTGCGTGAAAGCGGGGGATGCGTTGCCAGCCAAGCTTCCTCTGGACTTGATACCACCGTCGTACCGACGCAAGCGGTCAGACAGCGTTCAGTCCACAGGTGTGGTTGCTTTGATTTTTTTTATGCTTTGAAGAACTCTAGAGGTTGAAACTGCATTTGCAGCTCTCCCCATGCCACCAAACTACAACATCCCACCTAATCCATGGGGGGACCGGGTGATTAAACCCCATGATGTCATTGTGGATTTTGAAGTGAAACCTTTATTACTCAGTTTTTTTCATTTGTGACAGCATACGGGAAAAACTCGGTGGCAGCAATCGTACAGAAACGTGGTCCTCTAAGGTGCACTGGTCACAAGCACATTTATGGGCACAGTTTTTCTGTAATTGATGTTCTCTCGATTGGGGCCTTGTTCGCAATCAGGCATCTCTTATACAACGATGTGATCTTTTATCGAGGCGACTTGTCATTTTATGGTGCCCCATTGTATATGAACACATGACCGCCTGTAGCAACTGAAGTGTTGCAGTGCACATGCATGGAGCTCTGATTCTGGGCACGTGGGACGGATACAGTTTAGAGGGAGCATTGCGATATGCGATAGAAAAAAAAGAAATGTCGGAGCTGCACGTTACAAGTTTTAGTTGCTCGAGTTTTCCAGATTGTGCAAGGGCTTGTGACATCTTTTTATTTGGTTTCAGGTCCTGTACCCGAGTTGCTGGGCGCACTGCCGGGCGAGGTGACGATCGACGACAAGAACATGGCCACCTTTGAGGACAAACGGCGAGCAAATTTCGAAAAGGGCCAGGCGGAGCTGGAGAAGCGTCGACAAGCACTTCTCGAGAGTCAGCGCAAGGAGCAACAGGAGAGGGAACGCAAGGAACGTGAGGAGCAGGAGAAGAGAGAACGCATACGGTAAGGCACCACTGTTTGCAAACATTTTTCACCTCAGTAAAAAAAAAAACACAGGTTAAAAGTCACGTGATGTGTAATTGTATACATTACGCTTGTGCAAATATTCCAGTGAGTATTAAAGTATTTGAATTCGCTTTGAATTGAAATAAATGTATTGAGAAATTCGAAGTATTCCAAACTACAGTCGAAGACGGTTATATCGAACCCACATACAGTCGAGCCCACATATAACGACCCCACCTAAATAGAACTTTCGCTTAAAACATATCCGCGTGACCGTGAAAATTTACATTGGTTCAAAGGCACAAAATCGCACTTACAATGAACGTCTCCAAGCGCCGTTGATCGGTTACAGCGAACGGAGTCTGTGCTCTGCAGACTTCTCTGGAAACCAGATCAGGCATCGCGAGATGCCCATACATTCTTATTGTTAAATGCCGACTCAACCTCCGCGCCCCTCTAGTTGCTGCTCTTCTTGACCGCTTTTTGTTACCCACCCTGTCCTTTGTCCCCCCCCCCCCTCCCCAGCTCCACCGATATTTTGAAGACCGGTTGGCCATCTACCCTGTTTTTGATCGTTTTTGCGTCGCCGCCCTGGAGTGACCAGACCTTTTGCCAACATCGTCGGCCACCGATTGTATTCGATTCGATTGTCTGCGTCTAGTGCACGGCCGTACTCTACTCCACCGACTTTGATGTTTGCGATTCGTTTTGTGTTTAGGACTTGTTCTTGCTCACTTCGCACTCGGCCCAGCATTCCCTCCGCACGCATGTGTAAGTGCAAAAACGGCTGTTAATTTGCGTGGAACGAAAGCAGGCTTCGGGATGGCGAAACTTGCGGAAACTGGTGAAGACGACGACGACAAGCACATAGACGACGCCTGTCGCGAGTTCTGACAAGATTGAGACTAGCGCCTTCAACATTTCAAAAACGAAGCAGGCCATGGTTAGAGATTTTTTTTTTCACACAGATACCGTAATTATTCGAATCTAACGCGCACCTTTTTTACGGTTCAGCAAGTACATAAATCGCATGCGCGTTAAAATCGAGTGGAAAACAAAAAATATACGGTCATTCTATTGCCATCGGCATTTCCAAAATGGCCACCCTCTACGTGCTTTGGCATGGCGCGTCGGCCATTTCTGCCTATGTGTTTCCCATGTGCGGCACTTCCTACATGTGCTGAGGAGTTCGTCATCTTGTATTTCATTAGCATCGACAGCATGGAAGGGCCGACTCCAGAAACTCGACGAGTGCACCACGATGCCGCTTTTAAAAGAAAAGTCATCGCATGTGCCGAAACAGACTGAAATCGGGCCGCATCGAGGTCGTTCGGAGTTCCCTAAATGTGCGTGTGCGACTGGTGGAAACAAAAGCAGAAGATTGTCAAAGATTCGTGCCAAGGCTTCAGTGGACCACAGCAGGGTTGGTTTCTGCGAATTGAAGAGCTGCTCGCCGAGTATGTGCTTGAGCAGCGAGCGGCACAGCGGCCCGTGATGACAGAACTTCTCTAAGTGCGGGCCATGCAGTTAGCTTTAGAAAAAGGGCTAATGTGGAGCCAGTTCAAAGCGAGCAGGTGCGGGCTAACTAACTTTATGAAGAGGAAAGGCTTGTCTCTCCAAAAGCGAACGGGCATGCGCCAAAACTTGCCGTAAGAGTACGAAGAAAAGCTTCACAGTTTTCGGAGGTTCGTCCTAAACTTGCGGCACAACAACGGCTACCTGCTTGGGCAAATCGGGAATGCCGATCAGACGCCTCTTTACATCGACATGCCTGGCACCACAACTGTCGAGAAGGGCGCGAAGCAAGCTCGCATGCTGACATCGGGCCACGGTAAAACAAGAGTGACGGCAATGCTCCGTCGTACGTCAGATAGGCACAAGCTTCCCCCGTACCTTATATTTAAACGGAAGACGCTCCCAAAAGGAGTCGTTTTCCCGAGTAGTGTGATCGTGCGGACCAACGAGAAAAATGGGTGCGCGGTGCAATCGATGTCTTACTTTTTTTTTTTTCGTCGTGAAAACCGAGTGCGCGTTACAATCGAGGGCGCGGTAGAATTGAGTAAATACGGTAAGTCATATTGTTGCGGTGTGTGTGTGTGGAATTAGTGGTCATTTTTATATTGATTTATGTATTTTTTATATAGTTCTACATTGATTTTTTTATATATCAAACTAATTCGCAATCCCCTTGAATTCGATATATCCGTGTTCGACTGTATTAGTTTCCTTGTAACTTCCTGTGATACACTGTTTATATATACTTCATCGACGCCCTGATTCTGCAGACACTGCGGAATCAGGGCGCTGATGAAGTATATGTAAACATCCTGCAAGCAATCTACAGGGGATCAACTGTTACCATAGTGCTTCATAAAGAAAGCAACAGAATACCAATCGAGAAGGGTGTAAGGCAGGAGGACACTATCTCCGCAATGCTATTTACCGCGTGCTTACAGGAGGTTTTCAGAGGCCTAGAATGGGAACAGTCGGGGATAAGAGTTAATGGAGAGTACCTTAGTAACCTGCACTTAGCCGATGACGTTGCATTGCTGAGTATTTCAGGGGACGAATTGCAACTCATGATTACGGAGTTAGACAAGGAGAGCAGAAAAGTGGGTCTCAAAATTAATCTGCAGAAAACAAAAGTAATGTACAACAACCTCGAAAGAGAGCAGCGCTTTGAGATAGGTAATAGCACACTTCAAGTTGTAAAAGACTATCTCTACTTAGGGCAGGTAATAACCACGGAGCCGAACCATGAGATTGAAGTAACTAGAAGAATAAGAATGGGGTGGACACATTTGGCAAGCACTCTAAAATTATGACAGGTAGATCGCCACTATCCCTCAAGAGGAAGGTATATAACAGCTGTATCTTGCCGGTACTTAGCTGCGGAGCAAAAACCTGGAGACTTGCAAAGAGGGTTCAGCTTAAATTGAGGACGACGCACCGAGCAATGGAAAGAAAAATGGTAGGTGTAACCTTAAGAGGCAAGAAGAGAGCAGAGTGGATTAGGGAACAAAGGGGGTTAAGGATATCATAGTTGAAATCAAGAAGAGGAAATGGACGTGAGCCGGACATGTAGCACGTAGACAGGATAACAGCTGGTCATTACTAACTGGATTCCCAGAGAAGGCTAACGGGTTAGGGGGAGACAGAAGGTAAGGTGGGCAGATGAGATTAAGAAGTTCGCGGGTATAAATTTCCAGCAGCAAGCACAGGACCGGGTTAACTGGCGGAACATGGGAGAGGCCTTTGTCCTGCAGTGGACGTAGTCAGGCTGCTGTTGATGATAATGATGATGATCAGCCCCCTGTAAAAATCGTTTCACTGCGGTAAAAAGGTGATAAGTCGTGAAGGCATCTATCTTTATGTATGTTGATTCGCGTGTAACTCTTTGTAAAGGTAATTTAACCACTGTGAGGTCGTCCTAAGCCATGATAACGCCTATCCAAGTGTATACCTTCAGTAAAAATGGTTTCACTACAGTGGAGGAAGGCTACGCTATGAAAACATGTATTCAGGAAAATCTGCACGGTGAAACGAAGATATTACCTTCACACCTATTCATTCTTTAAGTTTAAAAGCTTTTTATACTGACCTATGTGCTTTATAGTAAATCTTAAAAAAACATACCGTAAAAACCGGACTATAGGTCGGACCGCAATATAGGACGACCCCCCAAAACTTCGAATCGTAAAAAAAGAAATTTAAAAAAATCGCAAAGTATCGCGGCACACCCTTACCTTGATAAAAACGCAACGCAACTAGCTGCACTGTGGTAACATTCATTTTTATTTAGACACTGTTCAATGCTAGGAGGTCACGAAGTTACTCGGACTCATCCGAACTCGAGTCGGATGATGTTTGTTTTTCACTAGCGATGTCCCAGAGTGCATCGTCCTCTGTGCCGTCTAACGCGTTGCTGATGCAGCATTTGCGGAAGGATTTGCGAACCATCTCTTCCGGGAGGGATTTCCAGGCTGACGACACCCAGCCACAAACGGTTGCGAGCGGTGGACGCCGTAGGCGGCCAGCGGGGGTCTTGGGATTGTCTCCCAGCATCCACTCACTGTAGAGCTCGCGCACGCGACCTTTAAACGGCTTGTTCAGCACAACGTCCAGTGGCTGGAGTATAGATGTCAGTCCCCCGGGGATGACAACAAGATCCGTCTTGCCATCGGACAGCGATCGCTTCACATCGGCCGTGAGGTGACCGCGAAAAGAGTCGAGCACCAGCATGCTCGGTCGTTGAAAAAGGGCACCGGGTCGCCGGTTCCACACGAGCCGGATCCATTCAAGCATGAGGGATTCGTTCATGAACCCCTTCTCGCTTGCCCTCACGATCACATCCCGAGGGAAGTCCTCCTTCGGTAGCGTTTTCCTTTTAAAAATAATATAAGGAGGCAGCTTCTTTCCGTCTGCTGTACACGCGAGCATCACGGTAAACCGCGAATGCTCGTTGCCCGTTGTCAATAGCTTCACTTGCTTCGCTGCTTTCTCGGTCACAGTCGTGTTCGATGGCATATCGAACCAGACCGGAGTTTCGTCAGCGTTGCCCATGTGGCCCATCATGTAGCAACGCTGTCGACGAAGCTCGATGACGAAGCGCTGATACTCCACAAGCTTGTGCTCGAACTCTGCGGGTAGTTTTTGGCACACTGAAGTACGCCGCCGCAGAACAAGGCCCTTCCGCTTCATGAATCGGCGCACCCACGATGGCGAGCCCTTGAATTGCGCCCTCGTGAGCCCCGAGTCGCGCGCAATCTCGAGCGCTTTCACGCGGATGCACTCCGTTGTCACGGGTAGCGACCTTGCGCGCAGCTCCCGTACGAACTCGACGAGTGCCGTTTCCAGTTCGGGGTGAACTGCAGTCCGTCCACGAAACGACGTTTTCTTCTGGTTGCTGCAACTTATGATGCGCTGTTTCTGGCTCCTCCAGTATCGGATGCTCTTCTCCGTCGGGCCGAATTCTCGTTGTGCCGCCAGGTTGCCGTGGGCTTCCGCATATTCGATGACTTTTTTCTTGAAGCACATCGTGAACTGACGTCGGCTGCCACTCATATTGAAGGAGATAGCCTCAGATGGGGATAATGAAACAGCGCAAAACCACCGCAGCCACCCTTGCTTCGCAATCGGGACAAACAAAACGCAAAATGGGCGTCGCCCAACGATGCTGTTGCTGATGCTCACGATGGCAATGGAGCCTACCGACTTTTGTCAACCCATTGTTGCAAGACTTCCATAAGTTTTCTGCCAATGACCGGTATATAAGACGGGGGTCGACTTTTCATCGCGTCTCTTTGAAAAAAAATTCGACCTATATTCCGGTTTTTACGGTATATTTTACAAGGTATCATTTTCATTCGACTGAAAGTGAAATCCTAGTAGTACTATTCAAAGTTGCTTCCACTTCCTTTGGAGCAAAAAAAAATAATGTTGTTTGCACAGGCATTGTTTCAATTTATAAAAACATTGTGCAGTTGAGTTGAGTTATGACAAATATGCCCATTGTTTATAATAGGCAATATATACTACTTTAATTCGATTTGAAGTTGTTTGACGAAGTTCACTGTTCGCACAAGGTTCATAATAATTGTATAAGTGATATCAAGTTTTAAAGAAGGTGTTGTGCAATAAGGTTTGGGAGCATAATTAGTCATGTATGTCACTCTCTGGCTAGGGCAGCAAGGAATAGGATGCAAGTGGCATTGCACACAAACATAATTTCTAACACAAAAAGGTACAAACAACACAAATACAAAGCACATCAAGCAATGTGAATTGGCAAAGTGTCTTCAGAATCTAGTCAGCTCAAACAAACGACTCACTCACGCGTTTGGGGACTGGCGAAGCAACTGCGGCGACGGCAATGTTGCCAGACGAGAAGGGTCAGGCGGGCTGTCGCAGGTGCTGTGTTCGCTGGGGGCCGTAGCAGAGCGCATGCTGTGTGCAAAGTCCTTCGAGCGTTGATGTCCGACAAGGTACCTCTTCCAATGTTGCCCTCCCGAACGTTAACGCTTTACCGGGCCAACGCGTCTTCTTCTCTCTATAGCTTCTGGCTCCGTCTGATCTTCAATCGGCCAACGTAGCCTGTTCTTTTTTCATTGGCACGCGCCACGTGGGCACTTGCAGGGAGATATCTTCAAGGCGTGTGAACTGTCCTTGTTTCAGTGTGCGTGTTAGCGCATTTTCGCCGTTACTTCGTTGTCTTCTCAGTGGCACCTTGGTGCCTTACCACAGAAGGTAATTGCACTATGCACATGTTATGTATTGTGGGGGAAAAATTTTATCCCAATATAGCCATCAGAAGTACCAAAAAAATGATGTCAAATCTGAGGTTGCCCACTATTGCATCTCGAGAAAAACAAATTTTAAATGTAGAAATGCACGCGCATTTTTGTGGCCAAGGTATGCTTTTTTTAGATGATTTCCCCCATCGTGAGAGCTTGGGAATCGGGGTTATTTTGAGCGTGCATCTTTTGGTGAACTCCCCCCAAGAAATGCAATGGCAAGCAGCCAGGTGACAGTTTCCAGGGGACTCTAGGCAATCACCTCAATATAGTTTTTATTAGCCACCTTGTGCTCTTTAAAAGTGATATTCGTCAATGCCGAATTTGATTAGAACCTTGATATTTTTTTACGAAAGTAGAAAAACTGAACTTGTGAAAGCAAATAGAAACAAAAAATCAGGATTGTGCGAATATTTGAAACCTCAAATTTTATTTTAATAGTGTTTGCTATTCGATTTGATTCACACTGGAATATCTTTATTTGAAGCAGTTCGAACTTCTCAAATACAGATACAGTTCGAACTTCTCAAAAACAAATACAGCCAACGTGAGATTAACAGTGGCGCCTTCAGATTTTCGATATGCTTCACGTCATCGCGTTCTCATGTTGCGATAAAGCTGCCTTTCAGGCTCTGCGATGGTCAAAAGTTTTTCAAATAAAAAAAAAATACTGCTTCCTACATAGAGATGATGAATGTGGCAGAGGTGGGTGCGTTCTGGACCAGAAATTTGGACGGAAGTCTGAAAAATCACATTGAAGATCTTTAGCATCCTAAATTTTAGTTCTTGTATACAGACGTCTGCAAGGCATATTGGAACTCCAGACTTCAAGGGAGCACACCCTCGCATGCCTCATCAGTTGGGCTTCCACAGAAGTGGAAGCCCAACTTTTTGCACACTGCAAGATGTAGGAGGCCCCGACGAACTATTTTATTCTTACTCCTTGCTGCGGCACAGGTCTGTGTCTTTGTTAACCGTTCACTCACAGAAAGTGCTGCAGTTTGTGTGTTCTATTTCCACTCTGGCTCTTGCAGGCAAGAACAGGAGAGGCGTCGTCAGCTGGAACTCGAGAAGCAGCTGGCCAGGCAACGAGAGATTGAGCAGGAGAAGGAGGAACAGAGACGGAAAGCGCTGGAACAAAGAGAGGTTTGTTGCTTTTGCTCTTTTGGCAGACAAGGTTTTTGATGACTAGTTTATGGATGAAATTTGCTGAAATTCCGGTAGTTCCTCCAAGATGCTTTCGAAGCAGCTGAATGTTTAGCTTCAACAAGCTTCCTCTTGTTCCAATCCAGAGAAAGCAGTGCTGTATGCCAAGTTGGAGGGCCGTAGTAACTAGACGAATGCGAAGTTACTGTATGGGTATGCAGAAAAAAAAAAACGTTTAGCCAGTTGCTTGTGCAATGTGGACAAAGAGCCGAGCTTGCAAGCAAGTGGCACCACTTGGCGATCGCATATTGTGTTCTTTGATCCTTCTTGAACTTGTTCTTTGTCTTCTTTTATGTTTCTTTCTTTCTTTATCCTTTTCGGCGTCTTATTCTTTCTTTTCTTGTTTTCTTCTACATTGCCCTCTTTTTGCTCCTCACCCTCAGCTATTTTATATTATGCATGGCCATGCCATAGTAGGAGCTGCTGGGTACATACGCACTTTCTGCTGGTCACCCAAACCGGCTGAATGACGAGCTTGATCAGCGAGGCTGTTGTATCAAAGGGTATTTTTGTCCAATGTAGTCAGTAGTAGCTTTTGAAACACATGTTATAATAATATCTTGTAAGGTCAATTGTAGGGGTGTTTGAATACATAGCTTCGAATACAAATCGAATATCGAATAATAAAAAGGTGCAATTTTTTTCCACCGGTAATATTTTACTCAGGCATATATTTAGGTTTCAAACAGTACAATTGTTAATATAGTCAGTTGTTGCCCACAAAAATTTATAAAAAAAATGTCACCATATGTACTTGCCAGAAAGCATAAGAGTAATAGGTGAGCTTGTGACTGTGATGTTGGGTTGAGTTCACATGATAGACAAACCTTTTGTATCTTTTTTTATGTGGTAGCACTTTATTACAAAAAAAAAAAAAAAGCTTTTGTACCTGCCTTGATGACTAGTGAGCATGAGGCCATTGATTTGATTTTGTAACAGGTAACACCCGTGTACTTAAGTCTAAGCAATTATTAAAGCAGTCTAGGTGGTCACAATTCATCCAGTTTTAGCTTGAAAGACCCCAGTTTATAGTTTTATTTTTGATCTTGTGCCCTGTTCTCATACCAAGTCAAGTCACTAAGGAAAATAGGAGTACTTGGGGCGTTTTTCAACTACATAGCAATACTCGTCATCTTGTTTGCTTCCGTTGCCTTTCTCGAGGACCGCGCTCGCCATTTTACGATAAAGAATGCTGTGTTCTTTCCTCTCTTCTTCTCCTCTTGTTTCACTACATGTTTCTCGCGCCTCAGTCATCTGCACCAAGTGAATTTTAGGTTCGAAGCAAATAGTGATTTTGGTCGAATGATTTCGTATTGAATTCGAGCAGTATATACAGTCGAGCCCTATTATAACGAACCTGAGCCTGACGCGTCATCCGTTCGCGGTATCCTGAAGTTCCTAGTAAATTAAACGCAGCTTTTAAAAAAGTTGCGAGTGAAAAGAGAAACTTTTTTTTGCCCAAAAAAGTCCGTGATGCACGTGTTTCGAAGAGCAGAAGCGATAAGGGCGCTCGTCACCGAGGCCTGTGGCATAAGCTGCATGAGGCACTGGCTCCAAAGTTTCGTCGTCCTCGCAATCCGATTCCTCCAAATCGCTCTCGCCACTTTCTCCATGCACAATGCCCTAATCCGTGCACGGTTCCGCAGCGTCGGTATCATCATCAACCGCAATTAAACCATCGCAACAGATGTCCCACCCGCTCTCCCAGGTCGGAGTCGACGACGAGCGGCCACAAATCGCTGCCGGAGTGATCCTGTTCGGAAGCTTCAGGCTCGGCAACGGGCCAAATGTTGACGAATTCGGCCTCGCAAAAACAGTTTTGTGCACATGTAGCCATCGCCGCTGCCCACAAAATATTCACCATCTCCCCAGCTGAACACCGGGATTCCCGAAGCAGCAAGTTGGCTGCCAGGTGGTCAACAGCTATGAGCAAGCACTCCGCGAAGTGGCACCTAACGGGCGGATTACGCTCAAGCCAAGCGGTCACACTTTCAACGTTTTCTTGAGCGGCAGGAAAAGCGAGCAAATTCTCCCGTCTGCCATCCTGACCACACACGCACACCACGACCGAGCAAGACGCACACACGCGACACACATGCCAGAACGCGTCGAAAAGCTCTGGGCCCATTTCTAATCGGGAAACGAAACGAATTCGAGCCAGTGTGGCTGGGGTCGCGGAGCAGTGGAGACGGGCAAAGGAATTTTGATCAAGAGAGGAGAGCAGATTTGCGAGAGAAGGGCAAGGAGTGCGGATAGAGGGAAGAGAGGGGAGGATGCGGCGGGAGGAACACTTTGAAAACCAATACACGCGGGAAGGAGGCAGGTTGGGTAGCTTGCTTGAAAGATCCGCGTAACGCGCAACTCGCACGTAGGAGTCAAAGCACAGCAACCTGGATTGGTGCGCGTGGCGGTGTTCATAGAATCGGTGGCCGTGATCAAAAAATCGATTTGTTGCACCCGCAAGTTTGCGTGGCCTCGCTAATTTCGATATTTCGTGATTCGTTCAGCACAAATTAACAGCCGTTTTGGCGCTTCTGCACGCGTGCGGAGGGCATGTTGGGTCGAGTGCGAAATGAGAGAGAACAAGTTCTAAACACGAAACGAATCGCAAATAATCAGTCAGTGGGGTAGCGTACGCGCATACACTAGATTCAGACGATCGGATACGGGTCAGTAGCCGACGATGCTGGCAAATGGTCTGGTCACTCCAGGCCGGTGACGCCAACGACAGTACCATTGATCAGAAACGGGGTAGATGGCCGACAGGTCTTTGAAAGATCGGTGGCAGTGTGAAAACATGCACCTCGTCTGGCGATTCGAGGTGCTCAGAGTAGCAAGGGGACAAATGACGGGAGATTGCAAAACAAAAAGCGGTCTGGAGGAGTGGCAACTAGAGGGGCGCGGAGGCAGGGTGGGCGTTTAACAATAAGAATGTATGGGCCCCTCGACGATGCCTGATCGGTAGTCGAAAGTGGTTTCCCGAGAAGTCACAAAGCGCCGACTTCGTTCGCTGTAACCGATCATCGGCGCTCAGAGACGTTCGTTGTAAGTGCGATTTTGTGCCGTTGAGTCGATGTATATTTTCACAGTCACGCGGATATTGTTAGTTTTAAGCGAAAGTTCGTTTTAAGTGGGGCCGTTATATGTGGGCTTGACTGTATATGACATATAAAGAAAAATGGGCATATTTCTCATCATTTAACTAAGCTGCACAATGTTTTTTTAAATGAAATAGTGCTTTCATGCAAATTCTCTTTTTTTTCTCGTTCAGAACAAGTCGAAAGAATTTAAAGTAGTAGCAGGATTTTGCTTTCAGCAGGATGTGAGTCATAACCGTTAAAATACGTAATATTTTCAAATTTATTACACTTAGAGCGTATAAGCAGTCGTAACTCGCTCTTAAGCTTAATAAAATGAATTTATTTGCGAATAATATTTTTATTTTAAGGCTCCGTGCGGCACTTTTTCAAGTAGCCATGGAATGGATTCACTGAAGAAGCTTATGTATTGCCTCATGAATTCACCGCCGCACATAATTTTAGAATCCGTCCAGTATGTGCGGAGTTGCAAATATTTCTCACACACTGCTAGTGCATTCTCTCTTCTTGTCGGGACGAAAGCGCTGGAAGCTATGCAGGGAGGGATGGCCTGGGGAAAGCAAATACGTCATGCGTGCTTTCCAAGCTTGTCGAGGCATTTGCCAAAAGAACATAGAAATCTTTAGCTGACTGAGAATTTATAGTGAACTGCACGCCGCATGCTGCGCTGTAATAGCAATTGGCTTGCGTTTCCTCGGTAGCCTCGACTACCGATCGGCAGCGTTTTTTGACAATGCTCAAAAAGTGTTGCAGGGTCCCTTTAAATTTGAAGGAAGGCTTCGCGACAGAGCAGATTTCTTTTAAATAGGTGCTTTCACGGTTCAGCACTCCTACACTGCAGTGAAACTAGCTTTACAAACGGTACATTCAGATTAATGTTCATTTACTTGTTCCTTGTGAATACATCTAAATTTTCAATAATTTAAATTCGAACCAAGGCGAGTTCGAATACCCTAATATTTGTTTGAATATTTGACGCATTCGAGTAATCGCACAAGCCTACCAACGAATATTCGAGTACTTAGTATATTTGAAGTTTTCGAATACTTGGCCACTGAATCGAGTAAGAATACTACAAATGCAATATTCGCCAAATATTCGAAACCTTCGAATATTCGCACACCCCTAGTTAATTGTGTACCCTTTTAGATGCGGAAGCATCTTATACTCGCGCCTTGTAGTGCGCCGTCTGCACCGCCTTAGTTGAGCTAATTCATTACGTCTGATACAATAATCACTCGTTCTCTGCTACTGCAATATTCACGCGTTCATCAAGTATAAGGTTATTTGTTGCACTTCAAAAGCATACATGTGTCCGAGTTAAAACGGTCAAAGTTTCACATTAAATGCACCAGGAAGGTAAAGTATTGGTACAGAAACCAGTAACACAAACATGAGCTTGTACGGTAAAGTTAGCTATTTAAAACCTACGCGAGCGTCGGTGCACACTGAACCATGCCTGTGTATTCAGGCATGTGTCTAACTCTGTTACCAGCCACTAAACTGTTTTAGCGGGACGGCTCAGTGCTCTCCCATAGTTGAGTACGAAGTACTCAAAATCGTTCAACATATTAGATGCGGAAGCATCTTATACTCGCGCCTTGTAGTGCGCCGTCCGCACCGCTTCTCAAACATTCGACAGCTGACGCGCGCGCATGCGCCGTCGCGCCGTCGCCCACCATCTGTGCCGCGCGCGCTTCTCCTTCGAGAACATTCGACAGCTGACAGCGCATGCGCCGTCGCGCCGTCGCCATCTGTGCCGCGCGCGCGCTTCTCCTTCGAGAACATTCGACAGCTGACAGCGCATGCACCGTCGCGCTGTATATATACTCAAGGTCGGCGCTCGCTCGCTCAGTTGCCGCTCGTCCGTTGGTTCGTCGCAATAAATAAAACACCGCCCTTTCGCATACGTGCCGTACGTGTTCACTCATTTAACACCCCATTTCACAACCACGTTAACCAATTTAGCCATCGACCCAAGTAAGTAGCAATTTAACACCCGTTAACCAATTACATGCTTCCGCATCCTCCTCAGTGTTCCCCCGAGGGAAGCTGCGGGCAATTTTTTATGTCCCAAACGATTCTGCTGTATTATTTGATATCGCATGTCTAATTACCACCTTGCTTTTCACTTAGTTTAATTCTGATTGAAATCCGTCTTCTTCGCTGTTCGTTTTCTTTTTGGACCAGGCTGCACGGCGAGAGATGGAGCGGCAACGGCAGTTGGAATGGGAGAAGCAGCGGATACAGGAGCTGCTCTCCCAGAAGCAGCGGGAGCAGGAGAACGTCAGCCGGCTTAAAGGGCACCGGAAAGCGCTCGCGCTACAGATTGAACAAGTGGTGAGTACTCACCACAATGGCTGTCTCGTAGAGATTGGAAACAAAATGCAACATTAGTAAGTCTTATCTAAAGGCTCACTGTGAACCTTCAGAATGTATTTTTACGCCCTAATAGTCTGGTATAAGTGAGCAGTAGCCAGGAAAAGGTGGCTTGTGATATTCTATATTGTGTCGGGTATCGATGGTATATGATTGAAAATTGTCCATGTTAATGTTTCATGGCAAAGATAGGCAAACAGTGCCCTTTAAACAAGTACAAAGCAAGAATCAGGCTGAGTGCAGCATTCACGTCGTGTCCAAGTTTTACGTTGTCCTTGCATGCTCTTTGCTTACTTTTGCCATGTACCACACTATATAAAATGTTCAGACATCTGCACATGTATGCAGACTTGGCGTATTGGCAGCTTGTTCTTTGGCTAGCTTCTTTGACTTGAAAGCTGCACTTAAGTCAGCCCGAATGAGCAGCAACCACTCACTGATTAACCAAGAGCTTGGAGAGCCATGTATTGAGCTCCTCCTGCTAGGACCAAGTTACAGCTTCAATAGCTTTAAAGAAAATTTACTACTGCTGCTACTGCTGTCAGTGGGAAGTGAGGAATTTGAAGGGATATAAAGATAGCCAACAAGTTAGTTGGAAGAGATAGTCTCTGAAAGCTTTATTTCTTGTTAATCTTGTAGTTAAAGGTTGAATGTGGAAAACCATCATGACACCTCTTTATGTCACAAAATCCTGTCACTGTCACAAGTCATACTTCAAAGCACATGGGCGGGGGTATGCTGGTTATTCATTGCAGTATGTATTACATACTCGTGACAGAAACAAGCAACACCTACAAACAAGCGTATTTATTGCCGGCGTTCCTTGTTTATGTCTCAGGCATGCTCTAGATAGTGCAGTGTATCTTTGTGTTCGCGCTGCTGTTCATTCGAAGTTGTTAAAGCTTGCTAAGTTCATTGTGTGGCTCCTTTATTATGTACTTCTGACCATCTTTGAGGACACAAGGAAATTAACTAAGCCTGCCTGAATGCTTTGGAAATTTGTGGCACCACAGTGCTCTGGTGCATGACCTTCAGTGTGCCATTGGAGATCATGGCACGTAATTCCTATCAGTTTCTAGGCACTCGTCATGAAATAAAATCAGAAAAATGAGATGTGCGAACATGAACACGGATAAGAAAACAAGATTACACAGATGCTGGCTCTTACGTTTTCTTATTTTTCTATTTCTGAGTCAATCTCTGCATGTGTGAACTTTTTTCGTGATGAGGTTTTTAAATTTATTAAGAAATGTGGGTGTGCAAATCAAAACTCTGAAGCAAGTGTGAGGAATTACTCTTCATGTAGACTGTCTGTCATTTTGTTGCTTTGCAGGAGAACAAAATTAACGAGGCCAACCAGAAACTGGCAGACACCAAGAAAGGTGTTGCTGAGATGAAAGCATGCATCGACGAGATGAGGGTAGAGAGGGACACCAAAATGAGGGAGCTCAACGAAGCAAGACTAGAACTGAAGGCATGTTTGAAATTCAAGTACCCTGTTGGCACCTTGTGCTTTGTTTTGAACCAATTTCAAAGCTTGACCTGTGTGCATTTAACTAGTGTTACAGAATGCTACTGCATTTTATGAACTATCGTATGCTCAGACCTTGATATAGCGAATAAATGACAAACTTTTTCACATATGACCGGCATCAAGAAACAGAACAAAAAGTTGGGGTGCGGCCTAGTATGTCTTTTTTTTCTTTTTGTAGAGTTGCATTTAGTGGTGTGAGTTATATGTGAGAAATTAAAGTATTTAACAAATTATTCGTTTTAATGAAGTGATCAAAGAGTAACTGTCTCACAGATACAATGTTATGAACACTGGTTACTAAGAAGTTCTTGAATTATCAGGTATTTTAGTGTCAGATGCGACTTCATTATACACCCTAACCTCAATATAACGAACATAGATATAACAAAATATATGTTTAACGAAGTAAATGAAAGTCTTGCAGTAAATGTAGTTCCAGAATATACCTTTATAGCAAGTTTTCAGATATAGGAAACCTATTTTCATGTAAGATGTAACTTTGATACAGTCGAGCCCGCTTATAACGAACCTGAGCTTGATGCGGCACCTGTTCGCTGCATCTCGAAGTTCGTAGTAAATGAAACGCAGCTTTTAAAAAAGTTGCGAGAGAAAACGGAAGATGTTTTGCCCAAAGAAAGTCCATGGCGCACGTGTTTCGAAAAGCAAAAGCAATAGGGGCAGTCTCGAGTTTATTTCAAACGGCAGTGTGCTCTTCGCCGAGGCCCTTGGCAGAAGCTGCATGAAGCACTGCCTCCTAAGTTTCGTCGTTCTCGCAATCCGATTCCACCAAATCGCTCTTGCCGCGTACTTAAATCGCAATGCCCTAAACCATGCACAGCGCGATGTCTGCATCATCATCATCAGCCGTAATGAAACTATCGCAACAGATGTCCCACCCTCTTTTCCATGTCAGATTTGACAACGCGGTGCCACAAGTCGCCGCCGTAGTGGTCCTGTTCGAAAGCTTCAGGCTCGGCATCGGGCCCGACATCGACGAAGTCGGCCTCGCGAAAACAGTTTCTCGTGCATGTAGCCGTCACTGCATCGCGACACCTACCACACGGATTGCGGCCAAGCCAAGCAGTCACACTTAACGACATTTTTTTTTTTTGAGCGGCAGAGCACCGACTCCGTTCGCTGTAACCGATCGGCAGCGCTCGGAGACGTTTGTTGTAAGTGCGATTTTGTGCCATTGAAACAATGTATATTTTCACGGTCAAATGGATTTTTTTCGTTTTAGTGTGGCTGTTATATGTGGGCTACACTGTATAATGAAGTTTGAGTGTAATTACTAATGATATCTGAGTCTATTGTGTTTGTGTACTCTGTAAACATTTTTCATAACATCGCACTTTGGTGACCGGAACCACGCTTCTTTGTGCAATAACTTGATGCATAAGGCAGTGCCTTTGTCATTTCTTTAGGAAATCGGCGACAAAATGCTTCTCTTGAATCAAGAGAAACTTAGTCATCAAGGCCGATTGAAAACAATTGGAGCCAGCAGTGAGTGAAAGTCCTTCAATTCTAAATAGCATGCAGCATCACTCCTCATACAGCAGTGTTTAATGCAGTGACTTCTCCTTCCCTGCACTTCCAGCTAATTACTCCCTCGCAATGAACAGTTGTGGGAATAAGGAGATCAGCCTAAACATGTTGAGGTCAACGTTGGCCAGCCTCAAGAAGGAGACGGAGCTCAAGCAACAAGACGTCGACAACAACAATGCTCAGCTAAAGGTGAGAACTGCAGCTTCTAACAGCAGCCCTTCTAGATGTAGACCTGCGAGCACTTTAGGAACACCTTTGACTCCCTTGGGGTACATGTTCATGGCGTAGACGCAATTTTCCTCTACCTTGCATTTACTTCCTTGCCTTAACCTCGAAGAGTGTTTTCACGATTTTGCTACGTATTAAGTATGAACCCTTGGATCCAAGTGGGACTTTAGAGAGGGAAAGTTTAGTCTGAGCACTCTGTGTGGCCATCTGTCAAAAACCTGTCTCCATGTCACTTTTTCTGACTTGTAGAGGTGAAAGGGTGTGCAAGCATATGAATGTGGTGCTTTCGAGGAGGCTGAATGTCTCAAAATAGTACTAGTATAGCTGTATCCACCAGGGTGCAATTTAAACATCTCTTCAGCTCTGAATGTTTTCTGCAATGCAAAAATTAAAAAATCGGCTAATCCTCCAAGTGTTAAGTTCTTTGTGTTCGCAACTTTGTTCAAGTTCAAGTTTATTCTTTCTCAAGGTAATTACAAAATAGAAGAAAGTATAGAGAAAGAGGTCCCACAGTTAAAGAACTGTAGCGGGACCTCTTGTTGTCAATTACAGGACAAAATGAAATATGCAACGGTAGCGAACAGAAATATATACGGTGAAGGTAAAAGTACCTTTTTGGGTTTGAAGCTCCACTTTATGTTTTTTATCCAGTTCTGCAAATCTTGTTAGGGATATTGAAATGAAGGTCGGCTACCTGTAATACAGTAGATTCTCTCAGTAAAAGGAAATCCGTTAAATGGAACTGCCGCTTGAATGGAGCGACTGCATCTGATATGATTGGTTTCATACCTGGATGCTGCAACCCAGTCCTCCTCTGGGTAAATGGAACTGCTGTGGATGGAGCACATTTTCTCGGTCCCTTCAGATTCAGTTTAATGAGAGTCTTTCGTACTTTCTTCAGGCATGCGCTTTTCAAAAGATATTCAATTCAAATCAATAAATGTTAAGTACTAATCATCAAATTGGGTGTTTATTTCGCACAGTACAATTATAATGTTATAGTACAATTATAATGTTACGTTCATTGGCTCGCTTCCGCTAGCTCCTACAAATAAAGCCAATCGGGCCAGCAAATTTTGGTAGTCATTGAAAGCAAGAGCTCGTGACTCTGCCATAAGCGGGTGTTTCTAAACTTGTGTGCTGTTAACTCTTATTTTACAGGAGTTGCAAGACAGATTAGCTGACCTAGTGCAGCAGAATGAGGCGTTGACGCGGGAATTCACTCAAAAGAAGCAACAAGTTATAGCATTAAAGAAACAGAAGAACAGTTCCATAACGTCAGACACCTGGAACGACAACTCGGACTTCGCATCTGCAGATTCGTGGCCAGGTATGCAATACTCTGAACCATTGATCCTTTGGAAGCATTTTGCACGTTTCTAACTGCATGCAGAAAAAGTGATTTGTTAAAGGAGCACTGAAGAAGAAACTAATTTTTTCTCATCAGTAAATCACTTGTTCACAATACCAAAATCACCACACTTTCCACAAGAAGACCCTGGGTAAGCGAGAAAATGTCGAAAAAGAAAATGAGGGTGGTGATAGTGCTTTGAAGTCTCCGCACCAGTTGCCGTGATGTTCTATATTTTGGCAGTGTCTATTAGGACCTAGGTTGTTTCTAGTCTAGAAATGTTCACTCTCTTTTGAAGCGGTCGGAGACTCTACATACCAGTTTTCAAAAAATTTCGTTGGCCCAATGTGGCCACAATAACACCTTCTCTGAGAGTCTTGGCAATACTTGGAGAGTGTGTTCGAGCATTTGAAGTACTCTCCTAGCTGGAGGCTGTAATTTCCAATCTTGTAGTGGAATAGTTTTTTTTTCAGCACTTTTCTTGTTAATATTGCCTTTTGATTCGTTGAGCTCAGAGTTCCGATAGTTAAATATCCGTGCAAAACACATTCAAATGTAAGGTGTTGTCATTTTTAGTCAGTTTCAAATAATAGCACGACATAGGAGAATTTGATGCATTTCTTCATGCGGCCTCATTTTAGATACACTGCTTTCTCATGCCTCACTGCTAGGCTGGTGCGAGCAGTGAATTGTAGGTTCGAAGTGAATTGTAATTTGGTCTAATAATTTCAAATCTAATTTGATTATTATAGACACAAACCTCGATATAACGAATCCGGATATAACAAAATATCGGTTATAGCGAAGTAAATGAAAAGTAGTCTCGCAACAGATTTAGTGTTAAAAATAAACCTTTATAAAGAATTTTTGGTTATAACGAACTTTTTTTTCATGTCAGATGAAATTATGTTATAGTGAGGTTCGAGTGTATATCGCATATTATAAATAAAATAGGCCTATTTGTCATGGCCTAATTTTTTTTAATAATAATAACAAAGCCTGTGCAAATGTTTTTTTTTTCTTTTTTTCAAAGAAAGTGGGAAGAGTAAATAGTAGCAGGATTTGACTTTCGAAAGAATGCAAGTAAAATATGTTAAGTTTTAAAATTTACTATACTTCAAGCATATAACCCTGTATAATAACCTGTTAAACATAAATAAATTATGAATTGCTGTGAAGGTAGTGTGTTCATTTACCTTTGAAGTGAGGCTTTGCAGCAGTCGGTACTGGGTAGGTGTTTTCGCGCTTTAGCACTCTCTTTATTGCTCTGAAAGCATTGTTGCAGGTGGTTACATGCGGATTAATAGATTTATAGATTACTACCTTTAGACAGGTGCTTTCACTGCTTAGAACCTCTCTACTGTGATGAAACCACCTTTAAAGGGGTCGTCGAGGTCTCGTTTTAGCGGACGCCGGAGCGAGCGGACGCGCGTCGCATACGCTCCGCCGAACGTGTGCTCTCGTTGACCGGATTACTCCGATATCGTCGCCGGCACTGTGTCGGATTACCAAGTTTTAACTGTCCTGGGAACCGCACACCCTTCCCGAGGCTGTAGAGCATCTCCATTTTTCTCTGTCGCCTTCAGAAGAACCCATGTGAGCGCTGGGCCGCTGGGCCTAAGCGTCGACCCAGCTCGCCAGTGCGAGTACGGGTGACTAGGCCTAACGGCGGGACCCCTTCCATAACAATATGGACGCTAGCACTACGCCAACTGCTACGTGACTACTACCGGATGCGTTCAACCTGCATTCAGCCCCAACGACACCCATGTTAACACAGAATCTCTCGACCTCGACGAGCTCACTTCGGCAAGCGAAGATGAAGTTGCCGTGCACCATCCTACATCGTCTGCATCGCTGGGACCGGTGAGCGACATCGACGCCAACTGAAAACTGGCGATTTCCCGTCGCCAGCGTCAATGCCAGAAAAAATTCGACAAAGCTCGAGCGGAATTGATGCAGCCGGCCGGTCCTGCAAGCACTCCGCCCAGCCACGTCAACGCCGGGGCAGCTGCGGCTGCGAGGGCTCCTGCTGCGCAGGCAGACGCGGCCGGCGTCGCACCGCCGCGAACACCACCACCCGTAACGAAGCCGCGCCAGCTACGACGGAAGCTGCCGCCGCTTCCACGCACGGACATAAAGATCATCATGCGCCCGAAAAAGGGCCTGGCCATTCGGAACTTCACTACGCATCAAATCTCCCGAGCCGTAGCACTGGCGGGCAATTCTCGACAACATTGTACTGGTGATCATTTCATTATACGTACTCGCCCCGGGTCGAACATCATCATTTCCAGCACGCCACATGTTGAGACGGCCGAAATTCTTCATCGGATCACCACCCTCACGCTTGAGGGGAAGACCTACCAATTCAATATCTATGTGGCGGCCCCTGAGGGCACCTTGCGGGGAGTTATTCATGGGATAGACCCTGGCACAACTCCGGAAGAACTCACCGCCAATCTCCGCGTGCGCACGCAGGGAGTGACAGTGCACAGTGCACGAATGCTTGGTGCTACCAAATCTGCCGTGATCACTTTTGAAGGCCCCCTTCTGCCCCGATATGTACTGTATTACGGTGTGGAGGTGGCTCGCCATCCGTACAAGCCGATGCGACAAGCCTGCCAAGTCTGCTTACAACCGGGGCACCGCTCAGACGTATGCCCCACGCCAAACACTACCGTGTGTCGGCAGTGTGGTATCCTCAACCCCGTTGACGGTCACCCCTGTGCTCCCAAATGTCACTTGTGTGGAGATGCCCACTTAACGGGCGCCAAAGAGTGCTCTCAGAGACTGAAGGCCCCGCGTCCACGGCCACCTCCTCAATCAGCAGCACCAGCCAGGGGCCGCAACCCCCATCGTAACCCACCCACTCCCAAACGCAGGTGGTTCAGCAAGGAAAACGAGACCTCATGCAGCCACTCCCGCTCACGCTCAAGGTCACAGTCCTTCCCGCCCCTCCCTTCTGTGGAACCTGGCCAACAGCAGTAGCCAAAGCAGCGACAGCATCCGAAGAACCAGATGACCAAGGGGCAGCAGCAGCAGCAGCAGCAACCCACCTGTCAACAGTCCCAGCACGCCTCCAGCAAACATAATGAGAAGCCCAATCCCACTCCATCAGCCGGTGCCGACAATAAGGTGAGCTGGTCAGCAAATGTAGATCCTCCCATCGCTCCACTCAATACCCTGTCCCCCGCAGACGAACACCTTCTCGTGGAAAACATAAAACTCAAACAGGAGCTGGCGGCCGTCAGGGCACGTCAAGCCAAGGACAGTTCTCAACTTCATGCCCTAATAGAGCGCGTCTTGGATCGCCGCCCGACTCCCCCGAAAAAAAAACCCCAACCTCCACCAAGAGACAGCAAACCCCTAAAACGGCGCTATCAATTCCTGCTGCGTCGGCCACCACAGTCACACGCGAAGAGTTACACGAAATGCTCTCAATGCTCGCGCAGCAGCTATCGCAACAATTCGGTGCCGTATTCACGCAGTTCGGAGAACGCCTCGACTCTCTCGAGACACGCTTCGAGGCGCAAATTGCTGAAACAGGCGAAAACATACGCAGAAAGAGGGCCACTCGTAGCTCGCACGCCACGACAGATCAAGGTTACCATAGACTAGGATTGGAATCTCATGCACCCGAAATCCTCGCTACCCCCGCATTGACACCCAGCGCCCTCATCCTCACTCCTACATCGGCGTCGCAAGCCGAGATTCCGATATCCACGCCTTTCCACTCAACGAATTAACCATGGGCAGCACAGCCCCACTCATTGGCGAACATTTAGAAGTCTGGCAATGGAACTGCCGCGGCTTCCGCAGAAAGCGGAGCCTCCTCCAACAGTACATTAACACACACCTTGCTCGGCCAGATGTCATAGCGCTTCAGGAGCCCGGAACGCCACCCATATTTTCATGTTGAGTCCTATAATAGTCAAACAAAGGGCAAAGCGGCCATCCTGATTGACAAAGCGCTAACCGCAGTTGGCTTAGACAATATCCCAGACACCAACATAGAACATGTGATTGTGGAGCTAGTTCTCAAGCAAAAAAAAAAAGGAGAAAAGCGAAGTATCATCATTGTCAACGTATATAGCGCCCCAAAGCAAAAAACCACTGATTTCCATGCCCTCGTCCAAGGTGCCTGCCGATTGGCCCAAGGAAAAGAACTTTTACTGCTCGGTGACTTCAACGCTCTCGACGAACGCTGGGGTTACAACCGTTCGGATGTCAAAGGCAAACAGCTTGCGGCTGCCACTGAAAAATTTCAGCTTGAACTGCTTACGGATCCCGTGTTCCCTACCCGGATTGGCAACAGTGTGTGCAGGGACACTTGCCCTGATCTCACCTTCGCCCGTGGCCGTGCAAACTATAACTGGGACAACCTGCAGGAATCCTTGGGTAGCGACCACTTCATTCTCCGCACAAAAGTTACAGAGAGCGCAACGCGTCGGTCTATTGGAGAAGCACGCATCACAAGCTGGGACGCCTTTCGTCGTGAGAGCGAATATTCACCCGACAGCCTCACAAGCCTCACCGACTGGTGCACCCAACTTAAAGAAATTCGAGAGCGTTGGACCACCACCATTAACAGAACATCTGCACTGCCGGAAGTGGACGGCCATCTGCTACATCTGTGGGAAGCCCGAAGGAACCTCATCCGCAGATCGAGGACGCAAAAACATAACCGACGCCTCAAGCTAAGGATCGCCACACTCACCACTCAGGCAGAGCAGTACGCTACAGAACTGGCGCGACTCAATTGGGCCCAGTTTAGTGACTCTCTTCGAGGCTCGTTGGGCACGGCCCGCTCGTGACACATTTTACGCGCTTTGATGGACCCCTCTCGAACAAAAAATGAGACTAATAAGTCAGTCATGCGCCTCATACACGCCTTTGAGGGTACTGACGATGAGCTGCTGGATCAAGTCCGGCGAAAATGCTTTGGCGATTTCTACCCACCCGCATCTCAGGCTGCGTATCGCGGACGTGCCAATGACACTCTCGACCGACCAATAACGGTGAACGAAGTTTACGCAGCCATTCACAGCAGCAATCGCAACACAGCTGCTGGGGCAGACGGAATCACGTACTCCCTTATCAGGAACCTGAACGACAGCGCCGTACAAGAAATCACGGCGTTTTTCAATGATCATTGGCAACGTGGCACGCTTCCTTCTGAATGGAAGCACGCGGAGGTCATAATGATATCGAAGCCGGGCAAAAAACTTCAGATCGAAAACCTCCGACCAATATCCCTCACTTCCTGCCTTGGTAAACTCTTCGAGCGCGTCATCACTAATCGCGTGCAAGATTACCTCGAGGACAATGACCTTTTCCCGCACTCAATGTATGGGTTCCGGGCACATCTTTCAACGCAGGATGTACTGCTACAATTAAAAGAAGTCATTGATAATGCCCCCCAGCAAGGAGAAAACATTATCTTGACTTTAGACATTAAGGGTGCATTTGATAACGTTAGCCTAAACCAGGCCATACTTGAGGGCCTCGAGGCCCTTCATTGTGGGCAGCGCGTCTACAGTTATGTTCATGCCTTCTTGTCGGACCGCACTGCCACAGTCGGTCTTGGCTCCATCCGATCACATGTTATCAGGGTTCCGAACAAGGGCACCCCGCAGGGCTCAGTGATTTCCCCGCTACTCTTTAATGTAGCTATGGTTGGCCTGGCACATGAACTCCACCGCATCGATGGCATCTATCACGCAATGTATGCGGACGATATCACCGTCTGGGCGACGCGGGGGTCCCTTGGAGAAAAAGTATATAACCTGCAGCAGGCAGCCACATGCGTCGAACAATATGCGCAGGCACGAGGCCTGGCCTGTGCAACAGAAAAATCTGAGCTTCTACGAATTTATCGACGCAAGCCCCCACCATCGACGCAGAACAACCAAGGCTCCTGCCTCCAGGTCGTCCTTGCTGGCAAACAAATCCCAGAGAAATCCACCATTCGAATATTAGGCATGTGGGTACAGTCGAACCGCCATGTGAATCACACACTTTCCCTTCTCCGCACCACTACACTGCAAGTGGCCCGAATGATATCTCGGGTAGCCACTCGTCGCCATAACATGCGCGAGGAGGACACCCTGAAACTCATACGTAGCCTCGTGGTCAGTAGGGTGACATACAGTTTGCCCTACCAACGCCTCGCCAAGAGCGAACAGGGCCAAGTAGACGCAATGCTCCGCAAGGCCTACAAAGCGGCACTCAAGCTACTACCGGGTACTCCTTCTAGCAAGCTCCTCGCATTGGGCCTACACAACACCTTTGAAGAACTTTGTGAAGCACAACTCGCCACACAACTGCAACGGCTCACACAAACACCTACAGGCCGTGACCTGCTCCTACGCCTTGGCTACATCAGCCAGTTTCACGACGCAGCTCGTCGCAAGCCCATTCCGGACCAACTTCGTGCCACTTATAAGGTCGCTCCCATCCCCCGCAATATGGATCCCCGACTACATCAGGGCCGGAGTGAAGCCAGAGTGGAAGCCCTCGAGCGAACTTATGCACACAAGAACACTACGTACTATGTTGACGCCGCCAACTATGACCATGCAAACAATAAGGCTGTAGCCACAGTCGTGGTCCACACACTCACAGAGCGTACCAGCGCTTCCGTGCGGTGCCGCAACATCACCGATGCTGAAGAAACTGCCATCGCGCTCGCTCTCGCCCTCTGCTACTGACAACGAAGGTCGCTGACAGTTCTCACGGACTCTCAAGCAGCTTGCCGCAACTACCTACAGGGGCGCATCAGCCAACCCACTCTCAACGTCATCATGAGCGTTACAGACACTGGCGAGCATTTCATTACACATCCACTCAGAATTTGGCATCGGATTATATGGACTCCGGGCCACATGGGACTGGAGGGGAATCAGGCAGCGGATAGAGTAGCTCGAGGGTATGCGAGCCGAGCACCTTCCAACTCCACCCCTAAGGAACTCGTTCCGGTCCCTTGCGACTATTTGGCCATCCTAAACCATTACAGAGGACTTAGGAAAGCTTATTCGCTGCCACACCGAACACTAAATAAAGAGGAATCGGTCAGCTGGAGGCAAATTCAAACCGGGACGTTTCCAAATTTGCACATCCTAAGTAAAATGCACCCCTCGGCATACTCTCCTCTCAGCCCATGGTGTTCAGCTAAAGCCACTGTGTACCATGTCACGTGGGAGTGTCAGGCCATTAGAGCCTTACAACCAGTACAAAATCCAACAGCGGAGCGATGGGAGGAGCTGCTGGCCAGCGAGAACCTGGAAGATCAGTTGAGTCTGATCAACCGGGCCCGCAGAGCGGCTACTGCAAGCGGAGCCCTGGACTAAGGGCCCCCCCACCGCAAGCCAAGCATCTCCGACTACTCGGAGCTTCTCTGCAGAAAATTTCATGTAAATAAATAAATAAATACGTTTTCACCACCATCACCACCTTTACAGGGATTATATGCTGGCCCATTCATTCATCTGGGATACTTCTAAATTTTCAATAATTTAAATTCGAATCAAAGCAAATTCGAATACTGTGATATTTGTTCGAATATATAAAGCAATCAAATATTTGCACAAGCCTCCTTATTGCACTCGCCACTTGCCAATAACTTCTTAAAAAAAAGCATACTGTGGCATCCCTATGGACACATGACATGACTTTACCTTCAGCACCGTCTTTCGATGGTTTCTGCCAAATTTTTTTGTTCGCATATCAGATGGTCAACTACAAGCTTTTGTGCCCACATTTATGTTTCAGGTGAAAGCACTCAGCCTGAGCCTTCCTCTGGTCTTGTAAAATACAGAGCGCTATATGCGTTTGAAGCAAGAAACGCTGATGAGCTTTCCATAATGCCGGGAGACATTATCATGGTGAGTAGTATGGGTGGCATCTCGAAGCAGTATTGCTAACCTATGCAGTTCAAAAGTCGAGCTGGCATGGATATATTACTGCATAAGCCTGTGGCCTCGTTTTGAAAAAAATTATGCATTCCTGTTGGTGCTGTGGTGGCTATTTTGTCACAGCACTCCCGAGTATGATGTGCAATTTCAGCTCTTAAAGGTTGTCTCACATTTGTTGCTTTTGAATATAACGTGATTATGAATTATCGGACTGCTGAGGGTGGTGGAACAATTGATTTGTGAATTATTCCTGCCTGCATATTAAGGGTGTGCGAATATTATAACTTTCAAATATATTCAGAATGGTGTTTGCTGTTGGATTCAGTTTCATTCACACTTGAATTTTAATATATGAACTTTCTGAAAATAGGTATAACATTTAATAATAATGAATCGGCATTCTGTGTGCTTCGTCTTGTGTTTTTTTGGTGTCAACGTGCCACACCAGTAGCCGCTTCCATCCATGCTCCGAGTGTTGGCGACGAGCTTGGCCCAGGGGGCCGCTTCTGATGCATAAAATGCCCAAAGCAGTTCCAAGGAGCCAGCAGGCAATGCGATTCATTGCTTGTGACGAAGCACCATGTGGGTTCTTCACTTTCGCATGTCTGCTAGTTCGATGACGTGGCCTGCAAAGTTTGAATCCGTGCCGTACATCGGCGCTGTGAGTAGAGTTTGGCCTGGCCACAACTCTGAGCAGAAAGCTGACATTGGGCATGGCTATGTTTCAAAGTGTCGTGCTCAATCCTGAGTACACGTAGTTGTCCTGCGGTAGTCTTCATCACGAGGTCCAAAGTGCTTATAAGCAGAACCCCTAACCGCAAATCCCACGAGTGTATGGGTCTGAGAAGAGGCATTGCAACATGGTAGAAGCAGCTAATCGGAGGCTTCGAGATGAACTTTAAACACTTACTTTTTGTATGCTCGTTTTTTAATGGAGGACCTCAGCTGAAGTGAGAAACATGAAGACTGAAAAATGTTCTCTCCAACAAGCTCAAAATAGTGCCCAGTTGCGCCATTGCAGAGCTATATTTTCTTTTTCAAAATATAATGTAGACTGTGCCTAGAGCTCCCCTCTGAGTTTTCTGTAAATTCGCTTCGAATTACTCGAAAAATGTTTGAAAAATATTTTAAAGTTGTTCAATTCGATTTGCACTCAAATTGAGTGCTCGGCTGCTGACCCAAAGTTTGTGGGTTTGATCCCAGCCGTGGTGGTCGAATTTTGACGGGGGCGAAATGGTTAAGGCCCGTGTGCTGTGCGATGCCAGTGCACGTTAAAGAATACCAAATGGTCATAATTTCCAGAGCCCTCCACTACGTTGTCTCTCATGATCATATTGTGGTTTTGGCACTTTAAGGGGGGACGCGGCACTTCGGGACCGAAAATCAGCCAAAAAATCGAGTTTTCGCGGACCTTCTTTTCGCGTTCCCGACATCATTGCGCACCTATTTACAAAATTTCATAGCCGAATACCATCAACTTTTATCGTTATTCAACTTTAAAAAACCGAAAACGAGCGTCCTGCCCTTTGAATTGAGGGCGAATAGCGCAGGTTTCGGCTCTACGATACGCGGGAACTACGCGCTCGATCGGCGCCATTTTGGTCTTGTTTGAAAGAACGCGTTTTCAGCTGTTTTTTTTTATTCAGTAAGCAACATTGAGCGTTTCCCCGGCTCGAAAAACGGGGCCTCAAAGACGAAGAGCCGCGCTCACTGCCATTGGCTAAACGGCGCACGTGACTGAAATGGCGCTTTCCGGTTGGCTGGAAGCTCGCGGCTTGCGCCTGCATACGCGACCCGACGGCATTTTGAAAGGGTTACCGCTGTGACACCTCGAAATCGGCAGAGCACTCTGAAGCTTCTGATCGTATCGCCATGCCTGGAAACGCAAAAAAGTATCGGACCGTGCACGCATTTGGTCGCAGGAAACGCAAAGGTCGTGGGAGAAAGTCTACGAAGTCATCAGAGCCCTTGGTTGACTCCGACGAACGATGTGTCGACGCTCCGCGGCCGTTCAGCGATGGTGCGACCGAGCGCGTTGCCTCCGACGACGATGACGGTGAAGCGAACTCCGGACGACTACGAATCGACGCCAAGGTGATGACAAACGCCGAAGTTGAAGAAAATCATGCCCGGGAGAAAGCGACGCTCGACCGGCTTTCATCGGCGCCAGCAACTGCACGGAAAATTGACTTTTTCACCGCGAGTTGTAGCGAGGCAACCGCACAGGACTCGGACCACGCTGCTCCTTATCTGCTTATGCATCTAGATATCCTAAATGCGATAATGGGTGCCTTGTGTTGCAAAGCCTGCCACGGACCGGCTACGATCGTCAGAGGGGATCGGAACTACGGACTTGCCGTGAAAGTGCTAGTGCAGTGTGAAAGGTGCGGCGAGATCGCAAATGAATGGACTTCGCCCCGCGCGAACGGCACGAAAACGTGCAATCCGTTTGAAGTAAATCTTCTCGCTTCGAGGGCGATGGTGGCTACCGGCAACGGCCAAACGAAAATGAACGATATTTTCGCAACAATGGGCATCTCCCACCGCGGTATGCACCACAAGACGTTTCAGCGGCATTTGAAGAACACGCTGGCACCCGCTGCAACGCGAGCGGCTGAGTCCGCTATGAGCGAATGTGCGGAAAAGGTTAGAACAATTTATGATGACTTGTGCTTCGGCCACCGGGGCAATATTGCCGTTAGCTACGACGGCACGTGGAAGACGCGAGGCCATTCTTGCCACATCGGCGTGGGCACAGTTATCGAATTATTTAGTGGCTACGTGTTGGACTACGTCGTTCTTTCCAACTTTTGCCTAGGCTGCGAGGTGGGCCCAAAGTCTAGTAGTGAGGGCTATCAAGAATGGAAGGCTAACCACAAATGCCAAAAAAATACGAACAGCAAAGCGGGGCAAATGGAAGTGGAGGCGGCTCTAATTCTATTTCAGAGGTCGCTTGAACGCCATGGCCTGCGCTACACAACTATGCTGTCTGATGGAGACTCTAGGACATTTTGCGCCATACAAGACGCCAAGGTGTATGGTTACATTGACGTGCAGAAGGAAGACTGTATTAATCATGTACAGAAACGGATGGGCACCGCATTGAGAAACCTGGTGCAGAAACAAAAGTGCGATGGGAAAAGAGGCCTTGGTGGGAAAGGCAGGCTCACAGGTGAGCTGATCACCAGGCTGAGCACATATTATGGCCGGGCTCTGAAATCGCATGAAGGTGACGTGGGCGAGATGCAAAAGGCTGTGATGGCCACATACCGCCACGTCACCTCCACTGATGAATGCTCGGACCACAGTCTGTGCCCAGCTGGTGAAACTTCATGGTGTCGGCACAATGCCGCAAAAGCAAAGGGTGAGCCCGACCCCAGGCATGCCTACAATCTACCGAAAGACGTGGCAGAGGCATTACTACCGGTTTATACCCGGCTTTCGGAAAGAGCCCTGCTTCAGAGGTGCGAACGCGGCAAAACGCAGAACTCCGAGAGCCTACATTCGGTAATCTGGAGTTTGGCCCCCAAGGAGCACCGTGCGTCCCTGTTCGCTGTTGAAGCAGCTGTTGCAGAAGCAGTGCTGCGCTTCAACACGGGCAATTTGAATTCTGCAACGGCAATCTTAGGTGAAATGGACATGAATGCGACAAGTACTGGTGCCAGGAGAGCGAGAGAAAAAGACCACCGTCGCAGCATTGTCTCCAACAAGAAAAGAACAGCCTCATTGGAACTCCGGAAGCTAGTGAAGAGGAGGCATGAGCACAGAATGCATTCAGACTATGCTTCTGGTGCGTTTTGAGGTTGTCTTGTTGCATCTTCTGCAATAAAAATGTGTGCCCACGTTTTTTCTCGATTTCTCAAAACGACAATTTTCATGTGCTTCTCATTATGCCGGAGCAATATCTCTTGTTCTATCTGGGTTATCATTACGATTTCTTTTTTGTTTCGAAGATAAATGCAGGGGATGTGTCGTAAAGTAAGTTTTATTGTAATAATTTTTGGAGAAAATTCTCTAAATGGATCTTTTGTTTCAAGTGTAGATGGGGAAATTTTTCATGTCATATTCAACATCCCACAACTTTGCTTCGAAATAGCCCAGAACAATGATTTATACTTTATTGCACACTGTGAACATACCGAATTGGTTCTATAGGTTGCACATCAATATCCAAGTTACAGTTAATTAGCTAATTAGGCCTTAATTGAAAAAGTCGCAGTTCATTATATCTTTAAAACTAATTGTCACAGCAAAAAAAGAATTAGATTTTTGAAATCAGCAGTAAAATCTACATAGGCTCTCCAAATTTGACTGAGGTACTCGCAAAAATGAAAGAGTTTTTGGAAGGTGTAGCATCCCCCCTTAAACCCCAGATAATTGCTAGATGCACTCAAGCTTCATTGTTTAAATACGCTTCACGACTAAAATTTTGCCATTCACAGTTCTCTAATTTATACTTTTTAGGGTGTTGTGGTGAAATTGCAATGGGTACTGAGGCAGGCAAATGGTTATATGCATTGATGGGCTAATTGGGTATGGTTCATGATACACTGATCAACGCAAGTAGAGCGGCAACAGAGAAATACCGATACTATACATGCAGATAGTCTGCCTTTGCTCAGTTCCTGCTCTGGCTGCACTGTTCATTGGTGTTACGTGAACCGTCCTGGAACATGGTTAAAATGTTTTGCTTCGTCACTTTTTCGGTTTCAGGTGCAGGAGAACCAGCACGGGGAACCGGGTTGGCTTGGGGGAGAGCTGCAGGGCAAGACAGGCTGGTTTCCAGAGTCCTACGTCGAGAAGGTGGTCACCTCGCCCACTGGCGGTTTTCCTGCAGGCAACAACGGAGGGGCCGCAGTGGCCGCCGCGGCCGAGACCGTACACATCGTGGGAACCGAGATGAAGATGACCCTGGAGTGAGCCTCATTACTTGCCACTATTTTTGCATATGGGCGTTTGTTTTTGACGTGATAACAGTGTACAAGTGCCGAAGGCTAGTTCAACCTGTTGGCACCACTATATTCTTCACACGTGAACCCGAGCTGTGGGTGTTTATATAGATTACAACGTGACACATAGAGTTTCATACAATAATACCTAGAGAGTAATCTAGCGCTGCGATTGTGTACCCTCATGGGAATTATGGGAAGTACAGGCTTTGGATTGGATAGCATTAGCTAGTGAACTTATTACACAACTTCCTCTACATTTTCAGTTTCGTTCTTTGAGCAGCGCTGCTAGTAGGGTGTGGTGAAAAGGGCCAAAGTAGTGCCTTTGTTGTTCGAAAAGACTGAAGACCACTGCATCTCCTGATTTGCTGCGACGTTGAAGCCTTACGAGTTGTATTTGACCGTTTAAATGAAGCGTCGTTCACTCACCGCTGCGCGTAGGTGTAGCGTGTAATGCCAGTGCAGGATATTGCATCGACTTCATGTTTTTTCACAAGCACGTCTTGCCTAAACTCATTGGAATCAACTGCAATATGAAGGCGAAGCTAAACGGACGCACCATGATGCTCCTTCGTCTCGAGTTCAGAACAAAACGAGAATGTGCATTGGGAGCAGAGCACTTAGGCAAATGCACCCAGCATCGCAGCAGACAAAACGTTAAGTGTTTTTCACTTGATATTGTACTCTATTTTTATAAATAGATAAGGCGTACTTTCGAGTGAAAAACAAGCATGTTCGTTGCCAAGCACTGTAAACATATTCTACTAAATCTTTATGCCAAATCTGGAACGCAATGCTAGAGCGATGCACACCCTGATGGTTAAGTTTCTCCAGGTTTTGCTTCTATTTCATGATTACAGAAACCTTTTGCAATAAGGTTTATGTACAAAAAATGAAGCAATTTTCAATTGGATATAATTTCGTAATATTTTGTTTTATACTCGGAAAACGAGCTTTGTGAATCTCAAGAACGCGATCCATTCGAAGTAAATCCGAAGCCTGTACTTCCCATCAATCCCATGCGGGTACACGCGCACCTGAAGGAGCCCGCGTAGACACTAGCACCAAATTCCCCTCTAGGTATTATTGTATGAAACTCTATGAATGCGACTATATTTAGGAAATAAATGCGCATAGTGATAGCTCTATTGAGTTTCTGTTTGCACTTTTTCGAACATAATCAGTGTGGGTTCTTGGGAAGTTGGGGTCTTCACAATGCAGCATTGTAGTAATTCAAATTCTGTGTGCAGAGGAATTTCCGAGGCCCCGGAGAATGGTCGCGAGCCGGCACTGGACGAAGTGGTGGCGCCCGATGTTCTGCAGCCCTCGGAGAACTCCTGCTTTACCCAACTGCCCCGGGGGGCACCCAGTGTAGACACCACATCTCCTGTACCTGGTGAGGTGAGTCCAGAAAATTTTCACTGCGGAGGCGGCGTGCATTAAAGCGACACTTAAAAAAAACTTATTTTTCACGCATTAATAAATTACACTTTCACTCTACGAAAATTGCCACACTTGCCACCAGAAGGCTGTTGAGGCGCGAGAACCTGTGGGGGGATGCGACATTGAAGTTCCTGCATCTATTGCTGCGATGTCACAGATTTTGATAGTGTGGGGTCTACTAGGGCCTATGTGATTTCCGATTGATAAAAATGTGGGACGTTATTCTCAAGCGTATTCAGGTACTTCACGAAATTTCAGGAAATTCCATGGAGACTGTTTGCAAAAACACCAACACACACATACGCATTAAGCAATTCCTGTTGTCACCTATGGAGATTTTAGCAGAATATTTAGAAATGAAATGTTGGCCTTAATTTTCTCCTCCAGTAATAAACCTGTGGTGGGGAAATTAGGGACAGTACTGTTGTCAGAGTGTAATTTATCAATTAACATCTTCATTGTCTCACTTTTGTGTGCCTTTAGCACATAGATGCAGGAATATTTCACTTTGAGTGAGTAGTGTAGACCACTGATGCAGTCTATGCAAAACCATAGGGATGGTAATGGTTTAGTTTCTCTTGTTTGCACCCTTCAAACAGCACTAAGTCAATGTATATTTATATGCACGTGGCGATTGATGCTGTGATACAAGCCCATGCACACTTCTAAACTATTGAACCACTAGACGTCATTATGATCCACAAATGAGCAAGCTTGCAACATTAATGTAACACCACTTGGCTGTCATGTAATCTATAGTGTCGTTAATGAAGAGAATGTTTTTTTGAAAGACACAGGAAAGGTAAAGGGAGAAAACAATTGCTCGTGCATCATATTGGCCTTTCTGATCATGAAGGAGAGTGATAATTCAGCTTTTGTGTAAGTGGCAGCATCGTGTTTGAAACGTTGACGTTTTATTAGATTATTTGTAAACTGTTGCAGTTTTACTTGATGCAGGATTGATTTAACTGAAATTTAAAGATAAGTGTCCATCACACTGTGGTCAATCAAGCTCACTAGCTTCAAAGGTGTAGACTACAGTTGATTGCATGATTGTGGGTACCAGTAGTAACTATCAGCTGTAGTTTTCAGTGCGGGGTGTTTTGATTAGACTTCATTTCGTGAGGTAGATAGAGACGCAGCGCAGCCTCAAGGTTTGTTCCGCAAACGGGTCCTTCGGTCTTGAGCTGTTGCTCTTATTTCTAGGGAGAAGCTGCCCCTCAGGGCTTGCAGGCACAAGCGCTGTTTCCATGGCGAGCGAAGAAGGAAAACCATCTCACCTTCAACAAGGGTGACGTCATTGCAGTCAAGGAGCAGCAAGACATGTGGTGGTACGGCGAGTTCCAAGGAAAGGCAAGTGTCTCGTGTGGTCGCGCAGGGCCTTTCAGTTAAACTAAGTTAGTTGGATCAGTTCGTAGGCTAGCTAGTTACAGGGTAAGTAGTAGCTATGCTACCACAGCATTGTCACATTGTTTGGAGACAGATCGGTGGGTTTCAAAGTAAACACATTTGCCCTGGTAATACTGAATCGAACTTAACTGTGCTCATAGTCATGCTTGTAGTAGCTTCAATGAACAGAGCAGAGATATTTCAGATGATTTCCTCACACAGGTATGATTGTTCGTTACAGATACTTTTCACCGATAACAAAGTGCAGCTGAATTTCGCTACAAGAGCAGAAAACTTATGAGATGCCCATTGCCATCATTTGGCTGGGCATGTATGGATCGCAGCACTAATTTTGCCGCTGTACTCATAATAATGAAACAAGGCCTGTTTGAAAATACCTTTGTGGTATCCAGTACTAATTTCTAAGCATACATGGTGATATCTGTATAAACGTCTCTTATCTGATGAATTTTCATATCGTCGTTCAACAGGCTTGCTTATGTCGATTATTAACAGAAAAGAGGGGAAAAAACCTCTTAATTCCAGCATTCTAATTGTTAATTTTTGCACAAGTATGATTTATATCTTGTTATCAACTTGTATTATTGTTCTATTCTTGTGTTCATTTCTTTCTCTTTTTTTTATATATATGCTCGTGTGGTATGTTTCTGCCCCTCTTGCTTGGGTCCTTACAAGGGCTTGCAGTATGTTATTAATAAGTATTACAAATTCCCAATCCAGTTTAATGATCAGTGGTGTTGGGTGTTTGGCTGCTGACCTGAAGATTGTAGTCTCAATCCCGACTGTGGCAGTCGCATTTCGTTGGAGGCGAAGCCCTAGAGGCCGGTGTACTGTGCAGCGTCAATGAACGTTAAGAACTCCAGATGGTCAAAATTCCCATAGCCTTTCAATACGGCAACCCTCATAATCACATCGTGGTTTTGGGTCATAAAACACCATATATCCTAAATTCAGATTAATGCAGCCAAATATCACATGTGTTAATTTATATAGCTGATGCATCACTCTATTCTGTCTGTACATTCAGCTTATATATTTTTTTTTTATTTTAGTTGGGCTGGTTTCCGAAGTCTTACGTCAGGCTTATCTCGGGTCCAGTGAAGACATTCAACAGGTGAGTGACTGGAGAATTAATTGTATCCTGTATTGAAACCAGCGGGGAAATGTAGTCGGGCTAAGTTGCTGTTCATGATAACTCTATTTTAGTGTTATTGAATTTCACTGCTGTCGTGTAGTATACGAGGCTTAAATATAAATTATTTTCTTTCAGCAACCAGGTTTCAGATTTACAAGAATACGGAGATGTGCCTCCTGAACCCCCAGCTGATTTCCCAGGTCAGTTACTAGTTTGATCTTCATTTATGCTGTATCAGGAGGCCTGAAGCACACAGTGGGGGAACCAGACTATATAACATGTCATTTGGTATAACTGTGGATGGTTCTTTTACTGAAGTGATGTATTGAGGTTCAGTTACAGAAATTAAGCACTAATTAAGTAGTCTTAATTTGTAACTTGCATACGTTTGCTGAAAAATCATGTGAATACAAGCTCTAAATTGCTTCCAGTTTGCAAACGACAATCATCCACCAACCTTCCTATTTAAGTTTTAGGGTGCACGTTAAAGAACACCAGGTGGTCGAAATTTCTGGAGCCCTCCACTACGGCGTCTCTCATAATCATATTGTGGTTTTGGGACGTTAAACCCCACAAATCAATCATGTCTGTTTTAGATTTACCTCAATCTCTTTTTGCCTTTGTGATCTTGAGATTTGTGTTATACATGTTTTTGTCAGACATGATTGTTGTGTTTTGGGTGTTCAGTTTCTGTTTCGAACTGACATGTGAGGATGCCAGGGGGCGCCGCTCTGGCATCCGGGATTTCAAGGCGACTGTAAAATAAAACCAGTGTGTGTTAGGTAGCCGTAGAGTGCGGTTATTGTGCTTTCTTTCGGCGCGTAGCGCCAACCCGCGTGTTCAAGCTGGTCGGTGTCCCCGCCGGCCGCGTACGTCTCCGTCGGCCGTCTTCTTCTTCTGCTTCGTTGGAACCTGCCAGCCCCCAACACAGCAATGGCGACGAGGCTGGTCCCAACGAAGCAGAAGAAGAAGAAGACCGCCGACGGAGACGTACGCGGCCGGCGGGGACACCAACCAGCCCGAACACGCGGGTTGGTGCTACGCGCCGAAAGAAAGCACAATAACCGCACTCCACGGCTACCTAACACACACTGGTTTTATTTTACAGTCGCCTTGAAATCCCGGATGCCAGAGCGGCGCCCCCTGGCATCCTCACATGTCAATTCGAAACCGAAACTGAACACCCAAAACACAACAATGTTATCTTGTGCAAGCTCATTTCTTCACGTCACTGGTTGAAACCGTGTACAGGTATTTATGAGCCTGTTAAAAAAAAGCTGCATATCATTAAAACGAATTCAGAACTGTTCCCTACAGCAGCCCACTTTGCAATGTCAGTATGCGAAACCCCGTCAATTTAATTCCTGCAGTACCGTATACTGCTGTGTCTGCGTCGTGACAATATTGTATGTGCATTCTTGATTGACTGAATGCTTCCCATGCAACCACATCTGTTGATTAAAGCCTTGTTTACTTCTTGCAGTTACGACTGAGGAGAAGTTCGTTGCACTGTATGCATACCAGTCTCAGGAGCCGGGTGACTTGAGCTTCAACGCTGGTGACGTGATTAGTGTTAGCAAGAAGGAAGGGGAGTGGTGGACGGGGACGCTGGCTGGCCAGACGGGAATCTTCCCCAGCAACTACGTGCGCCTGTACGAGCCAGAAGTCAAGGTAGAACACCACTTTTCTCCTACATGACTGGTTGCTACTGCCGCTTGTTGACATTGCTTAAATTTATGCCTGTGCAGATGGTGTGCTGTTAACACTGTTAAAATGTCAGCAGTGTATAACAGTCATGGTTTTTGGTGGCAGCAATATTTGTTATTTTTCTGAGGTCTGTGAATACTTGTTTTTTGTTTAAGTTATTGCCGTGTAAGCTTTGCCTAAAGGAAACAACATTTGACCTTAACGTAAGTTTGACAGAGCTTGAGCCGCTTTAGCTTTCTAACTACTAAATTGATGGATTCATCATACGGTTCACTTTTCTTTCTTTCTTTCTTTCTTTCTTTTTTTTTTTTTGAGGATGTGTAATGTCCTTTAGCGAGGTGATTAAAGAAAAAAATGACCATGCACTGGGTAGAAGTGGGAAAGGGAAATCTTGGAGAAATATATAGTTTCTTTTTTCATTGTTTGTTTTGTTAAATAATAATTTCTAAGGATAGAATCCCTCTTACCACAAGCTTCGGGCATGTATCTTATCAACTCTGCTAGTTGTATGGGCAGTGCATAGCACATTACAATTCATAGTAATGTAAACTGTAATGCTGGAGTTCAAGAGTTAACATGATGAATTGCAGTTTGTAATTAAACTTTTGCCATAAACATACACTTTACTAATTAGCAGATAATTAAGGGGACATCGCTCATAAGATTTTTTCATTTCTTGATTGGTTTTCATAAAACTTTGCAACGTTATTTATATTTTTGTGTTGGTTTCAAATATGTAATTTTTTTCTTGTAGTATAGTAGGCAGTTTTTTAAATGCAAAATATTTAACAAGCCTTTCTGGGAGAGAGATTTTTTTTTTTAACTGAAGGAGCTGTGTAATTTAGCATATTCATATTAGCTTTAATCATAACGCTGTGCAGTGCAATAAAAATAGATCTTTTAAATTTGTTTGTAGAAAGGTTGTGGTATCTGGTATGTCAAACTGCCATGAGTGGGTCAATTTCAAGCTGGGGTGTCGCTTGTGAATGTTCAACATCCCATAACTTTTGTTCAAATGTGCTTCAAACATCGGTCTTCGTTTCAGTGCACACAGTTCTGACTCCATATTATTGGGATATGATGATTTGCTGCATAATTCTCTCAAGTTCAGAAATAATCTTGCTTTCCAAAAGCCACATGAAATATACTGTATTGAAGAAACTGTACATTACACAAGAAAAGTAACTGCACACGTTTTGAGATCAATGTTCAAATATACAAATACTCGTTCCATCGAAATCTGTCAGAAGATGAAAGAAAAATTTGTGCCATCTTAATCATGGTGTCGAAAAACAGCCTTATCAACAAAGCGGAATTGACACTACCTTAGCTGCCAAAACAACTTGTTCCATGCATCACTTCATGCAACTGCGCACTATTTGTTTGTGCCATGGTGATCAGTAACGTTTTGATGCTGCACATTATAATAGTATGGCAGGTTGCAAATTTCCTGTTTTTTCTTCTCCCCACATTTCAGACCTATAAAAAGTAGGTATATACGACAGTGTGAAGTTATTTCTAATAAGTCAACCAGTGGGGAAATTATTGCTGTACTGAAGAGAGGTTAGTCCATGTACGGAATTTCTAATTCCAAAGTGTTTAGCGCGACAACTTGCCCCACCCATGAGGTATGTGACCCCGTCTGGCATGGGCCAACGTTGTTTTTGTTGTTGTCCTTTCCGTTGAAGGAGGAGAAGGCAGCGTCTGCTGCTGGTGAAATTCCTATGAACACAACTTCCACATTGCCGACCAACGAAGAGTTGGGCTTCGCTGGAGCGGAGGTAGATCTTTTGGCCTTTTGAGCCCATGGCTGCTTGACTCTGCTCCTCCCGCTTCCACTGTGCAGCTGTTGCATTGCACGCAACTGCGGCTTGCTGAAGCAGTGCTTAACCCTTCTGCTCTTGATGGGACGTGTGTTGTGCGAGTTGGTCTAATTTGTCTAATGTATGGTACGATCCACTTTTAAGGTAAAACACAGTGAATAATGTATTACTGATTACTGTCTTTCCATTACACAAAAGTTGGAGACCTATTGACCAGTGTTCTATGCATATGCATATGATTAGCGTATTATATGAGCAACTGCCCTCCCATGAAGGTATAGAATTGATTTCAATACATCATAGATCTGTTAGGGGTTACGTGTTGCCTTGAAAAAGTGGATCTTTACGTACATTTTTCAGTCGGATATGAAAGGGAACACCAGGAAGACATTAAAGCAAACGTTTATCGATGTTATAGTTACTTAATTTACACTTGTTGTTCAGCTATTTTCTAGACTTGCCAAACTATTGGCAGAACTGGTTATGAAGTTGTGCACATGATGTGAACTGTGCATGCTACATCAGGTTATAGCACTTGGCTCTAGGAAAGAAGCTGCATCAACATATTCTTGCGCATAAAATGCTTGGAAGTGTGTGCCTAAGTACATGCCTTCAATGTGTAATCCATTCGATTGGTGCTGGTAGATTGCCTTACACATAGGCCGGCTTTACATATACAAGAAGGGTCTGTCGCTGAAGTCTGCAGTTTTTTTTTTGTTCGTTTTTTTTCTTTGCTTATGCACACCTTTAGTGGTGCCTTTTCAGTTTGTGCGAAAAGCAGGAGCCTTTAAGCATTTAGCTCAGATCCGGCATTCCCTTTCATATCTGTCAAACCTTCTTGTCTAATCTTTTAACAATTTCATGGAGAACTCCGTTTTGGTAGCTTTGGGGCACTTTTCTCTTTTTTATGTGTTTCCATTTATGCATAGCAGGCTCCTGTTTATGTTATGCATTTTACCCCTGTTTACGTGTTATAACAAAGGTTCAGGGTTTTAACAGTGCTTTAATTCTTCTTGTATGGCATGTGTATTTTTTCTTGCATGTCCTTAAAGAACACATCTTGGTTGGAAGCTGCTACGTAATATGCTGTGTTATGTTAGCACTTCGATATTTCAGTCCGCAGATTGTTTCTGCCAGTGTTACCTTTGTTGCTTATTTTTTTTTTACAATGGTTGTTGTAACATTGCTTTTCCTTTTTGGTTTCACTAATGCTAATACTACTATTCTGCAGTGCTGCTTGGATACAATTCCAAGTTGTACATCCTTTGTTTAAAGTGAAAGCTCTGACAGTGTATCCAATACACCATGTGTGTTAGAACTAATGCCCCTAAGTTAGGTTGTCAGTGGTTGTCGTCATGTGGCATTTAACTTGACATCTGTATGGCCAAAATGGCAGGAGATGTTTGCTTTAGTAATGTTGCATGTTTTGCATGTCTGATACCCAATAAAGTTGCTGCATTTTGATGTTCCACGGGTACTCAGTCGAGAGGCAGATTCAAATAAGGTTGTACGCTGTACGAACCTGTTGTGTCGAATTTGTTTTTACTGTTGTTTAAGTCATTGACCTTTACATGTTATATTTTATGCAGTAGGTATGTGCTGAATGCTTTTGCGTATCAAATCTCAGCCTTGAAAACTGAAGGATTCCATGTGAAGACTTCCAAAGTGATTTTTTTTATTTTTTTTATTTATTGATTCCTCGAAGGTCCCATTGGGACATTACATGAGGGGTGGGCATGACACGGCACTTGAAAGAAGGGTAACAACATGGTAACGGCAACAGACTATGTACAGAAGTTATGGCGGCACTTCTATATAAGGGGTGCGGCACAATACTAGAAAGGAGGGTTACAATATCGTAGCGACAGCAACAGAATGGGTACATTAATTATGGGGGCACTACAATGGCGTGTTTGAAACGAGATTGGTCCATGATGGTAGCAACTTCAGCAGGTAGGTAATTCCAGTCTCGGGATGTGCGTATGAAAAATGATTGTTGGAATGTAGTATGGGCACGTTCCAGATAGACTGCGTTGGCGTGGCTAGTACGGGAAATACGGTGGGCTAGTCGGATGTACTGATTTCTGAGTTGTTGCAAGTGGAAGAATTTGTGGTAAAGACACAGTCGAGCTATTTTGCGGCGAGATTGAAGTGAAGGAAGGTTAAGGTCTGCTTTTAACACTGAAACACTTGAATAATGAGAGTAATCAGACAAAACAAATCGAGCCACGCGATTTTGGACAGATTGCAGGGTGTTGATCAAATAAGTTTGGTAAGGATCGAAGATAGCGTTTGCATATTCTAATTTGGGCTGCACGAAAGTTTCGTATGCAAGTAATTTTATTGAGGGAGGGGTTAGGCCAAGATTACGGTGCAGGTAGCCAAGAGCATGGTTAGCTGAGTTCGTTATGTGGTTAATGTGACAAGACCAGTTTAAGTCGTGGGATATATGGACACCTAAGTATTTAACCGAGTCGGCAGAATCAATAGCAATATTGTTAATAGTATACTTAGGCTGCACAAAATTTTGCCGGCGGTGGAAAGAAACGTGCACAGTCTTTTGGACATTTAACGACATCAGCCAGTTATTGCACCAAACCTGTACGCGAAATAAGTCTTCTTGTAGCGCGGATGTGTCACAGGTGCTACTTATAGAGCGATAAATGACGCAGTCGTCTGCGAAAAGACGGAAATTCGATGTAAGATATGTGGGGAGATCATTTATATATATGAGAAAAAGAAGTGGCCCCAGAACGGTTCCTTGTGGAACACCGGAGAGCACGTGCGTGAGTGATGATGTATGCGAATTGACGTGGACAAATTGCTGGCGGTCATTTAGAAATGCGCTTATCCAGTTCAACACAAATGGGTCCAGATTAAGGCGAGACAATTTTAGCAGTAGGCGATTGTGTGGGACTTTATCAAATGCTTTTTCAAAATCAATAAAGATTGCATCAGTTGGAATGTTGCGGTCTAGGCATGAATGTACGTCATGAAGAAACATGGAAAGCTGAGTGTCACAGGAATGATCTTTACGGAAACCATGCTGATTAGGATTGAAGAAATTAACGGAATGCAAGAATTTGGCAGATGTCTAAGAGAAACATCAAAGTCGGGCAGTTTGTGTGGGAATACCAACTTTATTTGGAATATTGAAGTTTGAACACTCCCATTCTCATAAACACTGTAGGTGTTGGTTCACATGCCAAAGTTAAAATTTTCTTAGTTGCCAATAGCCAAACAAGTTAAAGGGGCCATGCAATGTTTAGAATCATTGAACATTATAGGACTTCGTTGCTTCACGAATCTACTATCACAGGTGCTAAGATTCTACAAGTATGAGCTGAGTTACAGGAATTCGTTATACGCTTCATGCTTTTTCTCTCTCTTTTCATGCAAGCGAGTAATCTGAAAGGTGAAACGAGGGTGATAAAAACAAGGCAAGAAGCTAAAACTGTTCGTTAGTACATGCCATAGCCTTGGGCAATTTGTTTTCTTTTTTCTTCACACCTGCTTGCTTTCAGTACTATTGCAGGTGTGCATATAGGCACGTGGGGGCAGCGGTAATTCTGTAGCCAATGGCTGCGCTATTTAGGTTTATTTTATTTACAAGTACCGCAATCACTATTCGGTGATTTAAGCGGGGCGGTACATGAAGTTAGTCATGAGCGAAATGGCAAGAACATGGGTTTGTAAATATTCAGGCTGTACAGTGTGTGTAGGGCAGATACGAACTTCCACGGGCAAGACTATACAATAAGAAAAAAAGAGAGAAAAAAAAGATTACATGTATACAATATATAATACAATTCACTTGGCCAGAGCACTTTCTGATTCCCGTGAAAACAATGCCAATGAGAGTGCTAAAACAATCATATTAGTTTATTCCACTCAACTATGGTGCAAGGAAAGAATGAATAGTGCTTAAAGCAACTATTGCGTGTTGGAAAGGGAGTTATGTTGAAGTCATGTCTCTACCTGGTAAAGTACCCAGAAGAAAAAGACACAAGTATTGGCTATGTTTACTTTATATTGGCTGTTAATTTATTGATACAAAAACTTGAGCCTTGATTTACGATACCTTAATAATAAGGTTGAAAGTTTAGCTCTGTTTAATAGCTCCGTAACAGAAGTCCTTGAAAAAGTATATGTAAAACACACTGTTCTTTTTTACACTTTTTCTAATTTGTTAATGTCAGTCTTAGTGAAAGGTTCCCAGATAATAGCGACTTAATCTAATGTTGGCAGAAACAGTGATTTGAACGCTAAAAAGCAGACAGAAGGTGTGAATAGCTTGAGAGCACGACATAAAAAAAACTAAGTTCTATTTGTTGTTATGTGGGTTATGTGTTTGTTGCAGCAGCGATCATTTGATATGTAAAGCTCAAGTACTTATAATTAGTGACTTCCGACAAAAAAAAAAGTATTGTTAGCATTGTATGCAAAAAGCAAAGGACTTATCTTACCTTGTGAGTAGTTTGCATAAATAGTTTTATCAAAGTTAATGGCCATTTGCCATTGCTCTAACCAGGAGGCTACTTTTTGAAATGCCTCATTTAACGGAAGTTGATCGGATGTGTTATGAATCTTTGAGTACAAAACACAGTCATCTGTTTATACACATGTGGCATCATTTGTTGAGAGAAGAGAGGGCAATTTCTAGCTGACTTTGAAAATTATAAATTTCTGTTTGCATTCTGAACTATAATATTTCACTTGCATATTCTTCAAAACCGACTACCAATCTGCAGCGTTTTCTGACCATGCTTGAAAGGTGTTGCGCTGTCCCTTCAATACACAAGCTCGACACTACACTCTTCCTGATCCGGTTGAATCACTTTACAAGAGACTGATATAAGAGACAAATGGTTATAAGAGACACCAGTGTTCCTACAGTAAAATACGGGTTGATGAGAAAAGGCATATGAGGTACCCTGCTTGTAAGAGCCATCTCATATAAAAGACAACAATTGCTGCCAGGAGTATGCTTCTTATAAAGGGGTTAAACTGTGTAGTATTGTTAAAAACAGTACAGTGTAACCGACTCTGGTTGAATGGCACTGTCATTTCTTCACTCAAACCAATAAGAATTACGCATAACTATTAATAAAAGCAACTTCCTTTGTATTAATCTAACCTGTTGGGTTAACCATGTCGTATCTGCTGAAAGGGATATTCACCATAAAGGTACTGATCCAGAATACAGAATACAACTTCAAAGCAGGCTTCCATCGCAGATAAGTTGACTTGCTGTGTGCAGACGTAGTCTGCAAGCTTTCACGTGCAGTTTTCTTGGTACAGCCGCGGCCACGTCTGCGTGGAGCACGTGAGCAGCCTGTTTTTGCTCTGCGGCACGAAACCTTCATGCAGTTTCGAACTCTGAAGTGGTGCATTAGGAGCATGTGTGGCCCAGTTGTCCGGCTGACCTGGTCAGAGCCCGCTACTACTTCAAGGTTTCGCCCTGCAGAGAGAGAACCAGCGGCTCGCGTGCTCTACACAGACGTGGCCGCGACTGTACACGCATTTTTCAATTGGCATGGTCTACACAGCTACAAGCATAGTCTGGGCGAAAAGGATGGGTGAGGCATTCATGAACACGGTCTCGAGTCAGTCTGAGAAGCACTGCTGTAGCTCATGTTTCAATACCCATAATGGTCGGTTTCCAGCATCGTTTCTATGGTAGCATTCCATGCAGAGGCTTTATGAAAGAACTTTTGACAGTATTCAAATTTTTTATTCAACATACTCTGGCAAATTATGTCAAGTCTACTGGAATTTGCAAGAAATTTTAGGGAATGTGCTAAAGATTTGCTGAGAAGTTAACGATATATGATTAGGATATGAGACATTTCTAAATGGGCATTTCCTTAATAGCATAGGTGTCAGATGCAGTTCCGAAGAATAGTTTATATAATGGAAAATTTTTTTAGTAATAGCAGGCAGTGCCAATTAAGTTCAGTTATGTTTGTCTATAATGCAATAAATAGGACTCTGGCACACTTTTTTTTTACGATGCCTTATTTGAGAAAAATGTTCAAATTCTACTAGCACTTGCTAAATTTCATATGAATCTGTGAAACATTCCTCGAAAAAACACTTCACCCATTCTAAAATGTACTCAAAAACAGGCTGTCTTCAAAACAGGCCTTACGGCCATCTTTCTGCTAGTTTTGAAGATTTATGTAGACAACTGTCAGAAGGTTAACTTTGTGTTATTACTCAGACAGCACATTTTAGTTTATACTTACCTGTCTACGTCTCATTTGTCCACAATATGTGTAGCCAGCGCAACACTTAGCTGTTCAGCTGGTGCACCTGACACTGTTTGTTGTTGTGAAATTGTATTCTCCAAAGATTTGAAGAGCGTGATAAAATATCAGCCCTACCAAACACGCTGAAATTCTGCTCTTTCTCTATTACGTTACGGCCCAGCACACACCTGCTTCGTCCCTTCACGTTCCTGTTTTCTGAACTCATAATTATTCACTTGAAATTCCTTCTCGTCATGGTCGATCTTAAACCCAAGGTGGGGCCAGCGCAGTTTTAAAACAGACCTATATTTCAAGGAACTTTTTCCTCAGATTAAAAGCTGTGTTATGTTCATTCGGCTACACTTCACAGCCTTCACAGTTCCATAACTGATTTCGCTGTGGCCTTTCACTGGATGCATATGTGAGTTTTCTATCTCCTGTGCATAGTTGCCTCCCATGGAAGCTCACAGCTTGCTATTCGCTTTACAGGTACAGCCAGCAAGACCAGAAACTCCTCAGAGTGACGGCAAGGTGAAGGTAAATGTGATGTCCTCGCACCGTCTGTTGTTCTTACGTCACTTACCTCGGAGCTTTCCTATTGCGTGTTTGTTGTGAACGTTTCTTAAGGCAAGGAGACTGGAGTAGACAAAGTGGGAGTGTGAGAGAAAGGGTGTAAAGGGGGATGCAAACTTCCAGATGTACTTGTTTTGCATCACATCAGGGGGCAAACCACCCACCAGGTTTGCTTAGCTCTCCATTGAAGAGCTGCAGGGACAGCTTGCAAGAATCTGAACGGCAGCAGTGGAGGTCGCTGTTGATTTTAGCTGCAGGATTCATTCAGCAGCGAAACTAAGTAGATCGCAAAATATCATTTCTGGCATCCAGACTTCTGTGTGTGTTTGTCAGACTTTTTGTTGACAAATTAGTCTTTGCAACAGTTTGACAAGTATTGCTGGGGCGATACTTCAATAATTTTTTTCCTATTGTGACATACCACATCATTTACTCTTCGATTGTGGTTTTCATTGTCTGTTTGGGTAGCTTAACGTCCCTAAGCAGAGCTGGAGCTATGGAATGTGTTGATGTGGAGTGCTCCATGCTGTTATTAACAGTGAGGGGTCTCTTAACAATTGCATAAATATATATGCATGTATGCATTCTTAAATATCACTCCCTTTGAAATGTGTTGACCCTGTGCAGAAATTGAAGCCAGAACCTCGTGGATGGTAGAGAATGAATTGTTTTTTTAAATTGAGTACCAAGCAGTACTAGTCATGCTCTTAATAATAAAGGTAGTATGTACTACTACTACTACTACTACTCAGAAATTAAAAAAAAAAGATACGAAATAAATGGTGCAGGTATGCATTGCCATACATCTTATTTTAGATGAGTGTCGAAGGAACGAAGTTTTGGAAGTGCTGACTTACCTTGTAACAGTGAGCAGCTGTTACGTACCTTTCTCATTCACACTGGCATTGGAGGTTCGTTGCTGTCATTGGGAGCACTGATTAGTGCCTTGTGAAGCCTTTTGCTCAGATATTTCCTAGCTCAATCCGAGCTGTCGTGTCTACGAAAGTTATATTGGCACTACTTCGTTTTTTCAGTATGCTGTAGTACACTTTATTTGCTTTGATGTAGCTCGTTAAATAGCACTGTAAGAGAAACTGAATTTTTTCATTGCTATTCGAGGCTACAAATTGTGTGCTCTTCTATCCTATGTAAGCAGTACTACTGCTGCTGCTTTTAAATGTTTAATGGTGCATTGAAGGCAAATATTGAGTTATTCTAAAGTGGCCCATTCATTTTTTAAAAATGTTAAAGGTCTCATTTATCAAGAATAATGTGTTGGTAAGTGAGAAATGTAGGTAAGTGTTGCCACGTGGCCAGTGGCTCGTTATCAACATTCTACCCTGCACCAGCCCGACGATGTCACAAGTTTTCATTTTTATTGTCACTAGAATTGAACTGATCATTGTTGCATGTTGTTGCATGGCATAATAAGAGTGAACAAAATGCTGCTTGCAGTCTTAGTATTGCTGCAAGGGCAAAGTATTAAATGCGAGTGCAACAAATTATAATGTTATACGAACTAAGGCTGGCAGCTGACTCCTTTAGCATTGGACCTGTCGTAACCAGACAGAACGCCGGCTTACAGAGGGCACAGCCACTGCAGCAAGCGAAGCAACCTTTGTGTTGTTTATCGCTTCAACGCAAACTGAGCTATGAGAACACTGCATGTACAAAGGTATGAGCAGTCTGTTAATCGTTGTCAAGATAGGAGGGCGCACATGACCATGTTCAGTCGCTAAAGGTATGGTTTCTTCTAATAGTAATACACTATAGAGGGAAATCTGATGCTAGTGTCTATGGGAGTTGCAATGCATAGTGCTTTAACCAGTTAGGGAATGATGGATATTACAGTTGAACCCCTTTTTAGGTGACACGCACCTGTGAACAATTCTTGTCCCTTACACGAGGTGTCGCCCCGGCTCAGTGGTCTAGTGGCTGCTAACCCGCAGGTCGCGGCTGTATTTCCGATGGAGGCGGAAATGCTGTAGGCTCGTGTGCTCAGAATTGGGTGCACAATAAAAAAACCCCAGGTGGTCGAAATTTCCGGAGCCCTCCACTGCGGCGTTTCTCATAATCGTATGGTAGTTTCGGGATGTTAAATCCCACATATCAATCAATCAATTCTTACACGAGGTGTCTATCATATCGGGGTGCCATGTTCTAATTTTCTAATCAACCCCAATTTTTATGCAGGCACACTGGCACATCTTAAAACCATTTGTCTCCTACATCAGTGTCTCTTATAAAAGGGCTCAACTGTACACGGGCTTGTCTAAGCTTTGTTCTCTCACCTCCATTTGGCTCCGTGTGACCTGGAGCCGCTTCATGGCAAAACAGAGTTCAGGAAACATTCAGCAGTTTTAACTTACCTGAACCTCCACCTTTTTAGGCTCACCAATTCAAATCCTGCTGTGAAGTTCCCAGTGTTCCATTCTTTCATCCGAAACGAACACCAAGACAGAGCAATGAACAAAGCCATAATTGTGTTTGAGGTGAATTCGCATAGACCATCATTCTCGTAATAGTTGAACAATTACAGTGCCATAGTTTTCTCCGGTAAATATTGTATGAAGCTACAGTACTATGCGTATAGTTGGCTCTCACGATGGTTTCTATGTTGCGGATCAAAATATGGGATTCCTGCCGGTGCCACACAGCTTTCCTCTGGGGACCCCGCATGCATCTTTGCAGAACAATAGATGGCCAGCACGCTGCCTCTTTGCTTGAGCCAAGATTGTCAGCATCCCTCGCTCACTTTCACTTGCACATGAAACATACAAAACATGACCCTCGTTTTCTCCTCTTAAAATGAATGGGACTATAAGTTTAACAGCAGTGAAGTTCTCAAATAATTTCAGTTTAGGCTGATTTAGTGTTTCTCTTCAGTGTTTCTGTGATCCTAGCTGTACCGTGTACTACGTAGCGCTTACCTTTGGGACATCCACTGGCACACCGCTGCCAAGATTCTTGCTCCGAGTGAGTCGCGGGAGTGATAAGGTAGCCAAGTGGGCGTCTGTTGAATCCTGTGATCTAATATTGAATGTCAGCCTTGGTTGGAGATAAGGGCAGGTAGCCAAGTCTGACCTGCGGTCCTTATCTGATAACATCCTTTATGTGATATCGTGACTGGTTGTGCGCAGTCCCCTGGAAGTGGCTAATGTCGCTGACAGGCGGATAAGAGCTGACAAGTGAGTTATATTCTTGGAGTTCTCGTGGCATCAATAGTGAATCTGCGTTTCATATACCCATGGGTCTTCAGTGCCATTACTCAATAGATGTACGAACAAAACTTCTGTACTTTATTTTCTCTTTTCATCAAACTCTTGCATATATTATTGCATGAAATGCCTGCATATTTTATTTTGTGATATTAGGTAGACATGCTCTTATATCACTTCAAATAAGTAGTGTTCTTTGGGGTTATCCGGGAAAAAAAGGTTCTTTTCTCGGTACGAGTGTTGGACTTGTGCACAATCTAAAAACGATGGCCAAACTAGTTGAAGACATTGAAAAATGAGCTTATTACCGATACAGAAATGCACTACGAGAGCTGACTTTCAGGAAGCAAAGTATCTGTGGCATGGGCGAGTAGGACTCGCATGGCTTTTTCAATCTACTGGTAAAAATGGTATTCAGCATGGGGCGAGGTAAAGCTTAATAATTGAGCAAACTTGCGTCAGTACTCTGGCATGAGATTAACACGCCTCTTTTGTTTCTGAAGTCCTTGCACTGCACTGGCAAGAGTAGCTTATCATTTATTTATTTTTTTTCCGAACCACCAGAACTCCAAGATGATCAAGAAGCCAGAAATTGTGTCGGTCATAGCCCCTTACAAGGCAACTGGGCCGGAGCAGCTGACGTTGGAGAAAGGCCAGCTCATTCAAGTGCGGAAGAAGACTGACAGTGGCTGGTGGGAAGGGGAACTGCAGGTGAGCAAATATTACTTTTAAAAGGTCTCCTTCTCTATCTTTTCCTCCTTTCTTCCATGATGGGCAACGTATGTGCACTTTAACTGTTGGCTGTCGTAGCTGCATTTTAGTGGAGGTGAAATTTAAAGCCACCTTAAAAATTTTTAGGTGGTCAGTTATACTGAAGCCCGTCGTTTCAACATGCCTCATAATCGTATTGAGGGGTTTCGGTACGTAAAACCTTAGAATTGAAATTTAATTTTTCCCTCTCTCTCTGTCTCTTTTTGTTTTATGTTTGCAAGTAGGGTCCTCTTGAGCAGAGAAAAATGCTTGCACAGGATTCTGCAAGGATTATGTGCTTGGCATGATATAGTGTAACAATTATTTCCTTTTATTATTAAAAATATCTTTTCAGGCAGAAAGACTAGTTTAGCCTTGTGCTGTCCTCGCATGGGATATTCATATGCTGACTTAACCTGCCGCGATGGCCTGGTGGTTATGGCGCCCGGCCGCTGTCTCTCAGGTCGCGGGATTGAATCCCAGACGTCGCGGCCACGTTTTCGGTGGCTAAAATGCTTCAAGCGTGTGTACTTAGATTTAGGCACACACTAAAAAACGCCAGGTGGTCAAAACTTCCGGAGCCCTCCACCAGCGCAGGGCTACTCTCGTAAACATGTTGTAGTTTTGGAACATTGAACCTCGTTGAACATTGAACAAGACTTTCCAAAGAATATATTTGATTGCTGCATTGTCTCTTTCTTTGTTAGCTTCTGGTAGCTGGTAGCAGTGAGGACCACTGCGTTGTTCCTATTCACAGGAAGCATTGTCTGATGTGCAGAACATATTTGCAGCTTTGAATTTTGCTGCTTCTTGTCGTACGTGGTATTCTTTTGGCATGTGATATTTATTGTCAGTATATATAATGTTGCAGTTTTCATATCTGCACTTTGCGTAGTACATTGTATAAAATATAAAGCTACAAAAAAAAATTAAAGCATCTGGCTCAGAGTTGTCATGTGAACATCTCTCAGTATGACTGTAATTCTTGTACGATGTCGCTATGTGCTGTGGCAGGTGTGTATAAGCAATGGCCGTATTTCTGAAAACATCTTTTTTCTGCGTTTTTTTTTATGTGTATAGGTTAAAGGGAAGAAGCGGCAAACTGGGTGGTTCCCTGCTACTTACGTGAAAGTTCTGGGTGGAAGTGGCGCGAACAGCAGCCGGAACTCTCCTGTTCCTGCAGCATTTGGCTCCAGCACTCGTGGAGGTTAGTACTCTTTTCTACTGTCATTGTCAGTTTAAAACTGAAAAAAAAAATAAAAACCCGTTTACATTAGTTAGTGCTAAACCAAAAAAATTGAAGCTGAGCAAACGTTATGCTGATACAGCAGAGTTCTTGTAGACCAGAATTTTTATCACTCGTAGATGCCAAGCATCTAGATCCAAAAGCTGCGGGTATACTCAAACGAAAGATGATAACGCCCAGAATGTTGTCATTGCATCTCGCCACCAGTATTTCCACCTGATAAGCTGTGATGTGATCTACTTGGCTCTTCTACACTGAGCCAATGCACACTCATTGTTGTAGAGCAAGACAGGCTAGTCAGAGCAAATTTAAAGCAAATTTTGTGATGTCACTGACATGTCCAATGACAAGATTCCTGTTTACTGCTGACTGATGAAGCAATAATAAAACTGGAGAAAGCATTTGTGCATTATGCTGTCATAAATAATGAGGCAAGTATTTAGTAAGGAGGATGTAGCCCATCTTGGTATATTTTCCTAAATGATTTCTTTTGCATAAATAAGCAAAAATTTAGGGATTAATACCAACTAACCTTCTCTGCACTTCTAATACTGTTTGCCAATGATAACTGTAGTTAATTTAATGAACATAATAGATATCAGAATAGGTAATACCAACTTCTAACATTTAGTCCACCCTTCTGTCTTCATTTTTGTCATTACTGCAGTTCTACTGAGATAGAGCCATGTGAAATTTAGAAAGTACCACCAGTGCCAACCGACAATCTGCGTTGTAAGTAACCATCAAATGCATGTGGTGTCTCGTATTGTGTTAAAGCCTGCACACAAAGAGTTGCCAGAGGAGGGTCAACCCACACGGGTATTAATCATGCTCACTACGATTACTACATGAAGAAGTATGAAAAACTTGCCGACACTTTGCCGGTGTCTTCTCTCCTGTTGCAGAACAAGTGCGTGCCCTGTTTCCGTTCATCGGGCAGCAGGAGGACGAGTTGTCCTTCCAGAAAGGCGATGTCCTGGTTGTGCTGAGCAAGGAAGACTCCTCCTGGTGGAAAGGGGAGCTGGCAGGTCGAGTGGGCCTGTTCCCGGCCAACTACGTCGAACCCCTTGACAGGCCGGTTGACAAATGTGAGTTGGCACTTCTCATACTGACCTAGTTTCGCTCTTAGTTTTTAGAAAAAGCTGTGACCGGCAATTCGAAGTGACTAGTTCCTAGTGATGAATCCAACAAACACTGAAGCTATAAAAGTTATTAGGGACACGGCTTGTGTGTTTTAATTGTAGTGTAGTGGTTATGACATGAAGGAATTAAAGTGGATAAAGAATTGACTAGCTGCAGGTAAGGGTCCCAACCTACAACCTTCGCATAACGCACTCTTAAGTTTTGTGCTGGTGACGCGCCCATCACTGGTAATCACCAGCTGGACTTGGTTTGTGGACATGACGCTGCACTCCCGACTGTCTTAGCCCAAAGCCCAAATTATTGCAGGAGCATCTTGGTGGATTAACGTGGTGCATAGTGGCATGCTTAATGTGTTGACATGCAAAACACACAGCCAAACTGTCAGTACATGGGCACGTGTTTGGTTTCTATAGACAACAGGTCAAGGTAACACGCACTACCTGCAAAGGGCAGATATTGCACGATACCTTGAGCTGTGAGTCTGGGCAACTGCGTTATGCAATTTGTTCAGATTTTTCTGCCCACACACTAACTTTGGCCACTTCATACGATCTGTACGTGCACTAGCCAACCTACTTGGTGGTCTTTCTCAAGTATTTGTCTCCCAATTGCTCATTAAATGAGCTCCACATCATGTGCATTGCCTTTTGTCCAATTTCATATATAAGGACCAGTATCGGGATGTGGTGAGCCAACTGCCTGCCACACCTGACAACTAGACCCAACTGCAGCTGCCCTGTTGGGTATTGGCACCGAAAGTTAGTTTAGCACTGTATTGATGAAATTGCCTTGATGGCGTGTGTACTGCATCCTAGAAAACCAAAGAACATCCTCAGTAATAAAAGGGGTGTTGCCCAACTGTTCTTTTCGCCGGTGGTTCTCAGCCATGCATGTGTTGGGGACCACTTGTGAACTGGTGGACGTGATGGGGGACCCCTTGCAGTGGAGGGGGGGGGGGGGTACGTGAGTAAATTAACACAACTGGAGCAGAAAACAGGTACCTTCTATTGCTACCAAAAACATTAAAGAAATGTGCCACATTACTTTATTTTGGCCAGTTCGTCAATACATGATGCAGTCGTGCTTAAGGGGGGACATGGGTCTGAGGGCTCTCTCATTTATTTTTGAACCAAATGTGACAAAAGTTAGCATGCTTGCTTAGTTTGTTCTCCGGATTCTAAAAATGCAGTTGTTTCTGTAGCTTCATTAGTTAATTAAATAATCAAGATAATAATTTCTATTGTTCTTACCATAATAGAAAAATAACCACCTGTCAAAAATTTATAAGTAACATAGGGATTGACAGTAGAAAGCATAAGACATGCAACATAAGAAGCACTTTTTTGAATGGGTCATTATTTCTTACTTTACAGTACACTAAACTTCACAGCCCTGAATGTGGCCATTGTGTGGTCACACGAAAGACCAGATTGAAAAACGTGCATCAAGAGGAATCAAAATCTGCTTCCTATGTTGTGTGCTCCAAACATATAGCTTCATGCTGCAAAATAAAATAATCTGCTATCTGTAATAGTTTCAGATATATTGCAGTAATTTTCATGCAGGGTGTACAAAATTGCCATTTTGAGAAAATGAAGAAAACACAGAATTCTAACATTGTTAACTGTAAAAATGTATGCACTTATAATTACATAGCCATTGACATATAAATGAATGCTAGAAAGCCTAAGGAGTGCAATGCTGCAGGCTGATCGAAAATTGAACGAGTACTTCTCGAATTACAGCACAGTAAAGTTCATTGCATGTAACCAAATACAGAAATTTTTATATTAAAATAAAAAAAATGAAGCTTCTCATTAAAAATAGGCTCCCAGCATTGTTTTTGTGCACATTTAGCTACATTGTGCAAAATCAATTACAGCTCTAGCTGTCTTAGGTCCACTTTCACCGAACAAGCAAAAGAAAGTGGTCAAATTCTGTGCTTCGAGAATAATGCTGTTAAAACCTAATTTCGCCGTTCCGAGGGAAAAATATCATGGCACACATACTTTCAGTCAGTTAATATGCACCGGGAATGTAATAGGACTGATTGTTTGTACGATTGTGTCGTTTCTTTTAGTCCTGTAGCAAGTTGTCACCGTGTGCTCGTCTGCCGCGAGGCCGCTTATCAGTTCGGTGACTGTACTGACGTTGATGTGCGACAAATGTGTGTGCGTCATCCAGGATCCGTCGAATAATGCGGCGATGTTTTCCGCCTTGTCCAGAATAAGTTACCCGTAAGTATTGCGAACCAAAGTTGCTCCCTCGCTCATCAATTTCGAGGCTACACGAGTGCCGAGGTGTTGGTTTCCTTTTCACGTAAGACTGCCGCATTTTCGAGCGGAGATCGTGACAACGTTGCGAACACGTCGTTAAAAGCAGTCTACCTGTTGCCAGTAGCCTCCATTGCGGGGGCCACGAGCATGTTCACTGCGAACGGATTGACTTTCTGTTGTTAGTCGACGCGCGGCGTACTCCACTCTGACAACCCGTCGCACAGTTCAAGGTCCTTTCGTCAGGCGGGGGCGAACCACAACATCAGTGGGTTTAGCGATAAGATTGCACTTCTGTTCCATCACTACAAAGATTGATATCTCTTGTAGCTTCACTTCTGCTTTTTACTTGCCGTCCTCTAACTGATGAGGCTGCAAAAGACAGCCGTTCTCAGTAACGTTGTCGGCAACCAACGGGCTCATACGTGAGTTAGGCATACACCGGTGACTCGGCGACCGCCGTTGACCGCGTCGAGTCCGTTATCCTCGTTGTCCTGAGCCATAGCGGGAATTTTTCTGAAATTCACAGTGAACGAACGACCGCCACACCCGCTTCACAAATTACTGTAGCGTGGAACTTCTTTACTGCCGCAAGCAGTCAGTAGCACCATGACAAAATGGCGCATGTCCGTGCGTGTCACGATGGTGAAGCAGACGCCGAAAGCGCCCCTTGGCCAATCGAATGCCTAGGTTTGGTCACGTGCCCCAAGCAGCCAATTGAATCGCGCGCTAGTGCTTCTCGATGACGCGTTTTTGCTAAAAAACCAATGAGCAAGGTGAGCCAGCAGTGGCGGGAAATTGAAGATGAAGAACGACCCTTCGAAACGAGACCAAGATGAACACGATAGCTCGTGTGTAACGGCAGCAGTTTGGTGCGGAAAAAGCGCGATTTTAGCGTCAATTTGCACTCACATTCATCTCGCAAGGATGTTATAAATTGATTTTGCACTAGAAATTATGACGCGAGAAGCTAGAAACTTCTCAGATAAGTGCCAAAATAGGCGCAGATTCCGAAAATGTCAGCTTCAAACAATCGATTTTTTTGCGATTTTTGGCCATCTAAGACCAGTGTCCCCCCTTAAGACTTATTTTTTTAAGCGGGGGAGGGTTTCGTGGATCATAGAAATGGTATCGCAGACCCCCTAGAGTCCACGGACCCTTATTTGAAAACCACTGCTCTACGCTATCACATGTTGATCTGATGGGCATTCTTCATTTCCACCGCATAAATGTGACTGAATAAATTGGGCTGAACTGGTCACCGTACTGTCACACTCGCTGCCCTGATGATTCATGGCCCGATACAGGCTGTCACCCTAATGGTGGCAACTTTGTCCACGAGTGCCACACATCTTTCTGACATTGAGTACTAGGATAGAATTGGAAAAAGTTAGCCACGCACCGTTTGTTGTCGGAAATTTCGGCTGCCATTGTTCAATGGTGTTCATGTGTGTGAGAAGCACATCCAAAAATCATGGTCCAAAAACATCCTACTATGAAAGAATTCACCGGTGACTGCTCCCGATTTCGTAAATACCTGATATTGAATAGCACCGCCACGCACTTAGGTATCACCTTCGTAAGGGAGTGCCAAAGTAATTCCCACATGTGCTGCTGGTTTGAGCATCACCGTCCGTCCTCAATTCATTGCATGTATTGAAAGCTGATCCTTTTGGAATGTCAGTCAAGTAGCAGAAGCAATGCCGCATGATGCCGGTTCATCCGTGCAGCCCGCCATTACCAGAAGAACTCATGACTGCAACGGCGCCTCCAAGTAGGTGCCGTCACGAGTGATATGAGAGGGAACACGCGAGTGGGCTGCAAATAGCCTGAAACCTCATTTTCTCACCGGTATTTGCATGACGCTGTCAAAAATAAAGTGGAAATATGATGTCACTTCCACCGCACGTCTGTTTTAAACGACCCTCGAAATATATGACGCAAATAACACTTCAATATTGCGGGGTCCGTTGAAATGCTCGCATGTAGCTAAGGTCAGCCCCGCTTGATGAAAATTACGTTTTGCTTTATCTTTATTTTATGTGTTACACGCACACACACAAGCGAATGGAAAAGTGGTATTTAACGCGAAGCTATGGAGAGCACATTGCTGCACTCGGCTTGGCATGCCCGCGTTATCCCCTTCAGTGGCCATGTGTACAATTGTACACATAAACATTCGAGGTGCATCACGCAGTGCGTATTTCTTCGAATGGCTCGAAAGGCAGTGTGCACATTCGTGCAGCCTTTCTGAGTTGGCAATAAGCGTTCCATGTTCAGTAAATTTTCAGTGTGCTTTGTTCCAGAACCAGTGTCAACAGTATTCTTTTTTTTCATTTCATTTCATTTCATTTATTTATACTGTTAGCCCAGAAGTGGGCCGTTACAGGGTGGAAGTACAAACAATTATTTGCGAAAAAGAAGTACCGTACAGGTCTCGAGATAATTTCTCGGTATTGTTGTGACCAGCAACTCGAAGTTATACATAACAAGAAATGGAACACACATGCGATGCAATACATACGCGCAGAACAGCACATGACGCATTTGAGGCGGCACTTTTGCACCGCGCTGAAGATTTGAAAGACAACTACTGCAGAATCATGCAACCAACAAAAAGTACACACGCACGCAAAAAAAAAAAAACATTTGTCACTGTTATTCAGAAAATAAACGTTTTAGATTCTGTTCAAATGATGTAAGCGAGGAACAACCAATTATAGACTCTGGCAGCATATTCCAATCTTCAATAGCACGTGGAAAGTAACTGAACTTAAAGCAATCGTTACGTGGGACTAGGGGTGGTATGTACATATTATTTTTTTTTTTTTGCTCGCAATGAATACAACCAAGAAACAAACTGTGCATGTATTTTGAGCCTAATAGTTTATTATTTTTGTACAAGAATTGAAGCAGTGTAATTGCAAAATAGAGAACTATTTAAATATGTGCTAATTATTGTTAATTATGTTTAATTATCATTAATTGCTCAAAACTCACACGAAACAACACATTCCTTCATTTTCTTTTTTAGAATGTAATACCTTGAAATCGTGCCTTGAAATCGTGTCATGTCAATTTGGTGCATTTCCAGACAGTGCATCATAGTTTGTGCCTGAAGGGGTTATAATCGCAAGCGGCCCGTCATACGCCATCAGCTGCCGGGTTTATCAGCAATAGCGAAGTAGGTTTGCCATCACTTCAACCGACCATGACACCCTTTCCACTTCATTTCTTAGAGCAGCTGCAGTGAATCGCCTTGCTTCAGGTTTGAGGCTATGCGCAGCTTGCTCGCGTGTTCCCTTTCATATTGCTCACGATAGTACACGTGTGAAGATGCGGCTGAAAAAAATGGCACATAGTTGTGGCCCACTCCATTGGTATGTTGGGGCAATTTCCTGCTGTATGAAGGAACTGCTGCTGCAAATCTACTCACTCACTCGTATAAACCTGCGGCTTGTGCACTTCCTTTGTCAGTGGGACAAAGTTGTTCAAGAAAGAGCAGAAAGGCTTGCTTTTACTCCGCCAATGAAATTCAGCAGAGGCTATTAATAAAACAAATGTGCATTATTATATTACAAGAACTGCGCACTCATTTTCACTTTTGTGAGCTCTGGGTTGTAGTTTTTTCCATGTAATTTCATATTTGTCTGCAAATATAATAGTGGAAACCATTATAGGGGCCTTACTATTCCTCCCTTGTGAGATTTTTACTCATGATATGTTTGAGCCAAAAAAATAGCTTGACATTTCTTTTCTGAGGTGTGGTGCTCAAGTGGCATCCCTCACTTTGGCCTACCAATCGATTTGAATTGTTTCAACATTTCAAATCAATATAGGGTCAATAATAGATCCTACAGTATAGGACTAAGATCTCTTTTGTCTACTAGAGGTTATATATCGCGAATGCAAAATGTTCGCTCATACGTTTTATTGCATATTATTTACAAGAGAGTGCAGCTGCCACTCTTGGGCACTGAGATTGCAACATCGTTGTGCTTGCAAACAAAAACACATACCCGTAGAGCCATTGGAGCAGAAGCCAGTTTTTAATTTAGTTGAAATAGAAGAGCATTATGGGCTGCAATAATTTATTTCGAGTATTATAACTCACTCATTCTGGAAAGTCACCATGCAGAATGAACACGTTTAATTTTATTTTCCTCTTTACTTTTGTATGGTTACAAGCTATAGCTTATAGGATAAAATGAAGTACTATACAATTTTCATTTATGCGCTAAGTGCAAAGGTGTAACAGCAGCAGTTTGTGCAGTAAAGTTCAGCCCTAATTCAAATAATTTTTTTGTGATGTAGAAAGAGTTTTAGGTAATTGTTTGTTGTAACATTGCTTGCTGTTGGAACCAGTGTTGATAGTTTATGAACCAGAAGGCAAATTTATTGTTTTCAATGTGGGCACTTCATGTTATATCAGTGTAATTTTAAATCTGACGCTGAGCCAACGCCATAGGAGCTTAGAGGTAATATTTGCAATTACGTGCTGTGGCTATCGTAAGCAGTTACTTATAGCAGTTGTTGTATCTTTAATAATGAGGTTGTGCTTCGAACTGTGATTACTGCACCTCTCACTTTTTCTATTGTGCTCTACTCTGTCACATTGTGTGCCGCAAAATGCGCTGATATTTGAGATGCTTAGATATCACTGACTTCAAGTTCTTGCTCATTAAAGTATATGACATTGCTTGAGGACATGCAGCTCGTAATGGCAAAACAGGTGCGACTCGAGTATACAATTTTCACTTTCTTCGGTTTATGTACTCCACATTATGCGCAGATAAATTCCATCTTGTAGTGATCACGGGTAACTTCCCAAAAAACGCTGCTCTCCCCTATTCTTGAAGTTTCTGTTAAGTACGGGACCTAGCATAGCGTTAATTGTAGCCGAAGCTTTCGCAGAAAATTGTAGGGGTTTGCTTCTCGGGGTGCTCTCTATAATCTGCAGAGTATATTTTTTATTGGCTTTAAGAATCCTCCTGTCTTAACAGCGCGGGGGTAACACTAGTGTTTTGTGTCTCTCCGCAGGATGTCCCGTTGACGAAACTTGAGAGAAAGAGGGAGAGAAGGGAAGCGCAATGAGCCGGCTCCTGGAACCTACTACTCCTCCTCTTCCTACTCCTTCAAACGCACACATCGCTCATTCCTCGGTTTCTCATCTTCTTCATTTCAAGACGTTGCGCGTGCTTCGAATCTCTCCTCCTCACGATTCTCCGTCGTAAAGAGGGAACTGCTCTTCATGCTCACCATCTCTCTTCACTTATTTTTTTTAATGTGTTAGTGCTATAGAAACATTTTGACTCTGAACGCCTGTGCGGACACACCTGTGAGTTGTTTTGGTTGCAAGGCAGCGGCGTTCCTACATTTATGCTTGTTCCTTTTTTCCTTCCCTCATTGTTGTTTTTATAGTTGCTGTTTATAGAGTGGATTATTTTTTTGTGCGTTTGTTACCCGAAAGGAGGGCTGTGCGTGATTCTTAGAATCTCCTATAGCTGTTCATGGACCCCACCTCTTTGCTTGCCTCTTGTTTCATAACTGATGCGGGCTGAAACTTTTCTTAAGACTGCTCTTCGAGGCGCATCGTTTTGCATTTACTGCCTACATCTGCTGTTATGGGAGGAACACTCATTGTTACACGTTCGTCTTTTCATGTCACACTTTTTACTGGGAGGGAAAAAAAAAAGACAGATTTTAAACACATTTTTTTTTCCTTATTTCGCAATTAACTATTGAGAAGGATCTGACTGACTGTACTGCTAGTTCTGTCTTTTTTTTTTCTTTTTCAATGTGGCTGTTTCTGTATTGTACAATAACATAATTTTTTTTTGCTAATGCTTTACTCTGCTGCCTGGTCTGTTTGTGATGCCAGTTCTGAGGAAAAACCTTGACAGCACTTGGAAAGTTGTTGCGTTATAACTAGAAATACTGTCTCGCATTTCGTGCTGTGGTTTGACCAGCCGTCACATCACTCGCTTTTAATTAGGCTTTTACCCTGACACAATCATTTTCTTTTACATAAACGTCACTTACTTTCACACCACTAGTAGCATATTGCCAGTGCACACAACTCTGCTTCTAACATTGATGTTAGACCGTGAGAGCACTCCTCCACTGTTGCATAACCTGGTTCTCACTCTCTTTTTCCAAACTAACAATTACTTCAATGCCAGTAGTAGATTCCAGGGGCTCCTGCTGTGGTCCTTCTACATGCGAGACAGACCCAACACGTACTATGCGTACTCTGTTCACTTCTAAGCACTCCAATACACTTCTCCGAGGATTATACCCGACTTCCATCGCTGTTCACTCAACCCTCGTATTTATTTGTGTGCAAGCAGTTTTAACTAGGGCTTTAGCTGTGTGCTGTCCTCAAGCAATTTCCCTCACCGGGATCGCATAATAACGAGCTGTATCTGAAAGTATTGGTGTAGCTTCACAATCGTGTCGCCTGTTTCATAAATGCGTTGGCTTTCCTAGTGTACTAGCCGTGAAGATGTGTCTGCTAATCAAAATATATATACAAATGAAAGAAGCTTCTTCGATCATGTGGTACTGCTAAGATATTGATGCAGGTAGCTTCTTTTGTATCTCTGTGCTTCGGCCAGGGCAGTTATATTTGTGCAAGATTACTGTTGGAAATGTAGAGATGTCTTTTTTGTAGATATGTAAGTAAGTGGGTTGGTTGGACATTGTTTTGTTGCTTTTATTTTTTTCTCCCATTTGTCTTATTCGAGCTGCCTAGAGACATTTAATAAATTTCTTCCGGTGTGACTTTTTGTCACCCCTCGAATCTTTGTGGAGTGCCTGAATTGGTCTCATTCCCAAGTGTGTTGCACGAATTACACTGATTTCCCATCCCAGTACACTCCTGCTGTGTTTTCATGTAACTACTCTATCGGTGTAACTGGAGGCAAATGGGGCAACCCAGCCTATATTCTACTAGAATTTGCTAGAAGACGTGTACCTAGGTGTCGCAGAACATCCATGCAGTGCTAGCAACAGCCACCAGCTTCCGTAAAAAAAAAAATTGGCCTCGTATGTGCATGTTAATCTGCAAATTTCACCGAAAGACGATAGTCTTGCGTGTGGAGAGAGTGAAAAAACATTTATTTGATGTTCTGGGCAAGAAAATCAGTGAATGGTATTCCGGAGGCGCTGCGTTAGAGTTCCTCGAGCGTGCAGTGGAGGCGAATGAGCGCATCAAGTCACGTCACACGTGAGACATGAGCACCGTCTGGCAGTTTTCTTGGAAAACGGAGCGCGTGGCTCTGAGGCGGGTGTGCGCACACGTCTCAGAGGTGATGAGGTGTAGAACGCAAGGCGACGGGTAGGTGCTACCACCGTCTCGTCTTAGGAAAGTGTTGGAAACACTCGTCTTTTCGTGCAAGCGTTGCATGGTCAGCGCAGCATGATAAGCGCTATGGTCCTTAAGATTACTTATGTATGCCTTTTCTAGTAAAAGATGCACATGCAGAATATATACGTATTGTTATGGTGCCCCAGACATGCGCAATAATTGCTTTTTGATGCACACTTGCACAATTATGAACGCTAAATCTTGAGCAACATTGGTGGACGCTGCGGATGGGGTCAGCCGCAGAGTGGACAAACCCCAAACACTCATTTCACAATAAAAAATGCGTTATTATTGCGATAGCAATTATATGAACACTCTTGGCGGGTTCTTGCTGTCGCCGCCATGTTCCGCAACAAGTCCAAATTGACAACATGCTCCCACGCATTGCAACTTTCACAAGCTGGTAGAAGCGCGTGAGCGCTGCTGGAGCAAAGATCAAATGAGTCGGCCCATCATTATCGCCTGGAAAGTGCATAACATCTCCCGCGTGTTAGAACTGCCTTCGGATGCTCAAAGTAAATCACCTGTCTTAAACAAGCATGAAACAACGTGGGGATGGGGGGGGGGTGTCGCTCGAGTAGCAATGATGAACTTAAATTTTAAGGGCGGTCACGATCGCTGGCAGGCTTGCTATCTTTGCCAGTATCAGTGCGGTTTCAACGCGAAGGGACTGTGTGAAAAAAAATTGGCCCGAATCTACATGTTACGCTGTGAATGCTGAAAGACTATGGTCTTGCATCTATAGAGAGTGAACAAAACGTTTATTTGATGTTCTGCGCAAGAAAATCTGTGAATGGTATTCTGAAGGCGCTGCGTTAGAGTGCCTCGAGCGTGTAGCGGAGGCGGACAAGCGCATCTAGGATGGATGGATGGATGGATGGATGGATGGATATGGCTGTACCCTTTAGATCGGGCGGTGGCTAGCGCCACCAAGCCGTAATACCTAATGAACCAAAAAACTATATTTTTTTTCCTTAAAAAGTGAGTTTGAGGATTCGTACTTTGCAGTCAAGAGTTTAATTTTCACTCGTGCCTTGACTTTAGCCACCACTCAGATAACCTCCTTCTAGTTAAGTCTACCCGCCTAAAGTTTATTTTGCCCTCCCGGTCCCTAAACCCCAGTGCTTCGAAAAACTCTGTGCCATCATCCTGAACTATAGGGTGAAGCCCTTTACAGAACATTATCAAGTGTTCGGCAGTTTCTTCTTCCCTTCGTATTTGGCCCGATATGTCTTGGTTCGCAGTACTCCCGTCCTGGCCTCAAACAGTAGAGAACTACCCCGAGTATTATCATAGATCCTTTCCTTGGCAATTTCCTGCTTAAAAGTTCTATAGATCTCTAGTGCGGACTTCTTAATCATGCCCATTCTCCCCATGTCAGTCTCCGTTTCCTTCACTTTCTTCTTAACCGATAGTTCTTTTTGGTTTGGCCACCTGCTGTTTTCTAAGTATTTACCAGTCAACTTCCTGGTTCGCTTCCTCCATTTTGTATCGACATTCTTCATGTACAAGTAGCTGAAAACCTTCCTAGCCCAACGCTCTTCCCCCATTTCTTTCAATCGCTTCTCAAATTTTATCTTGCTGCTAGCTTCCCTGCCCTCAAATGATGTCCATCCCATATCACCTTGTACTCCCCGATTTGGTGTATTCCCGTGAGCTCCTAAAGCAAGCCTACCTATTCCACGTTGCTTAATTTCTAATCTTGCTTGAACTTCTGATCTCATGCACAAGACTGCATTGCCGAACGTCAGCCCAGGCACCATGACCCCTTTCCATATTCCTCTCACAACATCATACCTATTGTAACTCCACAGTGCCCTATTTTTCATGACTGCTGCATTCCTGTTACCTTTAGTCGTCACGTATATTTCGTGTTCCCTCAGATACTCGGTCCCATTGCTTATCCATACGCCCAGATATTTGTATTTATCTGTTATCTCGAGCGTGACCTCCTGTATTCTAAGCTCACTACCTTCATTGTCATTAAAAATCATGACTGCTGATTTTTTCTTACTGAATCTAAAATCTAACCTATCTCCCTTATTACAGCAGATGTCCATCAATCTCTGCAAATCTTCCTTGTTGTTGGCCATTAGCACTATATCATCTGCATACATTAATGCTGGTAGTGCCTGATCAATAAGTTTTCCTTGTTTAACTAAAGAGAGGTTGAAGCCCAGTCCACTTCCCTCTAATTTTGCCTCTAATCCTTGTAGGTACATCATGAATAATAAGGGTGACAGGGGGCACCCCTGTCTAAGCCCCCGTTTTACCTCTGCAGGCTTGGATACCTGTTTTTCCCACTTTATAACTACCTTGTTACCTTTATAGATACCCTTTAAAAGATAAGTGACTACATGTTCCAAGCCTAGTGTGTCCAGTATTCCCCACAATTCCTCTTGAACCACGCTATCGTACGCTCCCTTGATATCCAAAAATGCTAGCCACAGGGGCCTGTGTTCCTTTTCTGCTATTTCGATGCACTGCGTCAGTGAGAACAGATTGTCTTCCAACCTCCTGTGTTTCCGAAACCCATTCTGCAGTTCCCCCAGAACCCCCTCATCCTCTATCCACGCATGCAGTCTTTCCTTTATAATCTGCATCGCCAGCCTGTAGACCACTGATGTCACTGTTATAGGACGGTAGTTGTTTATGTCAGCTTTGTCCCCCTTTCCTTTATAGATCATGCTCATCCTGCTGAGTTTCCATCCATCGGGAACTTCACCATCGATTATTATTGTGCTCACTGCCTCTCTCAAAGCCTGCTTAGACTTCGGACCTAATGTCTTTATCAGCCTAATTGAAATGCCATCTGGGCCTGTTGATGTACTACTAGGAACCCTTTTCTCAGCCCTTTCCCACTCTTGTTGTGAAAATGGAGCCATTGCACCACTTGATTCGTCCTTGTCTATTGTGGTGCGTAAAGTACTTTGTTGAAATTTTTCCGTCACCCTTGTTCGTATATATTCAATAGCTTCGTCCCCTTCTAGCCTAGCACCTTGGGCTGTAGTTAGGCACGTTAGACACGAGCGCCATCTGGCAGTTATCTTTGAAAACGAAGGCATGCGCGACCGCGGAGAAAGATGCGCGCCAGTCACGGAGGTGATAAGGTGTAGAATGCTAAGCGACGGGCTGGTGCCACCACCGTGCCGTCGTAGCAAAGCGTTGGAAACACCTTCTTGAGCATCGCGTTGCACTGTCAGCGCAGCGCGTTAAACGCTACAGTCCTTAAGAGTTACTTGCGTGTGCCACTTCTAGTATAAAGGCAGACATACAAAAAATGTTATGGCGCCTCAGATATCCGCAACATTTGCTTTTTTAATTGACAATCGCGCAACTATGAACGCTAAACCTTGAGCAATATTGGTGGGCGCTGCGGATGGGGTTGGCCGTTTGGTGCCGTTTGAGGTATCATTAGGGCGGACAAACAGACAAGCGTACAGACAGACAGACCAAAATTTTTTGGCGTCGAAGGTCATCAAGAAAGACTATCGTCTTTAAAAAGCAAGCGCAATCGTTCCGGTCAAAGTCGAAGGCGCGCGATTCTCCCCACCGAAGGATAAGCGCGCGCGCGCAGAAGCATCTAACCTCCTCTCCCCCCTCCACATTCGCGGGGCAAAGTACGCGTGGGAGATAAGCGCCCGTCGGCACATCGTGACGAGCTGAGGGCCGGGCGTAGGCGGCTTTTTTTTTTTTCTTGAGTTTCCATATATATATATATATATATGAGTACGTATACATATACGGTGAATGAAGGCGGCGGCGGCGAAAAACCCAGCCGAAACTGCCCGTACATATAATTGCTATCGCAATAAAAAAAAAGCAAAGCTGAACGTCGTCGGGGCGCACACCATGCGTGCGCAGTGAAACTACGCACGCGCGCACGGCGTCGAAAACGAAGAGCGAACGACTCGGACACGGTTACCGCGGATGGATAGATGGATGGATGGATGGATGGATGGATGGATGGATATGGCTGTACCCTTTAGATCGAGCGGTGGCTAGCGCCACCAAGCCGTAATACTTAATGAACCAAAAACTAGATTTTTTTCCCTTAAATAGTGAGGTTGAGAATTCGTACTTTGCAACGAAGGGTTTAATTTTAGATGCGGAGCATCTAATACTCGAGGCTTGTAGTGCGGCGCCGTCCGCAAGCTTCCTCTTCCTTCTTTCACCATCTGTGCATCCCTTCCTCTTCTCCACACCGCGCGCGCTTCTCTCCTCCACCATCTGTGCACCCTTCCTCCTCTACACACCACGTGTGCTTCTCCTCTTCACGAACATTCGCCAGCTGTATGATGATGCGCGCATGCGCCGTCGCGCTTCAAGAACATCGGCAGCTGACGCGCGCGCATGCGCCGTCGCGCTTCTCCCCTTCGAGTACATTCTCCATCTTACGCGTGCGCATGCGCTGTCGCGCTTCCAGAACATCGGCAGCTGACGCGCGCGCATGCGCCGTTGCACTTCTCCCCCTTCTCGAACATTCGACAGCTGACGCGCGAATGCGCCGTCGCCCACCATCTGTGCCGCGCGCGCTTCTCCCCTTCGAGAACATTCTACAATTCTCCAGATTCTCCAGCGGACGCGCATGTGCCATCGCGCTTCGCGAACATTCGACAGCTGACGCGCGCATGCGCCGTCGCGCTTCGAGAACATTCAACAGCTGACAGCGCATGCGCCGTCGCGCTGTATATATACTCAAGGTCGGCGCTCGCTCGCTCAGTTGCCGCTTGTCGGTTGGTTTGTACGGCGCGTCGACGTCCGAGGTCGCGGTGAAATGAATGCCGACGAATCCACAAATACAATGATCGACGTCCCTTCGACCAGCGCCGCCCTTTCGCATACGTGTCGTACGTGTTCACTCATTTAACACCCCCTCCTACAACCACGTTAACCAATTTAGCCATCGACCCAAGTAAGTCGCAATTTAACACCCCATTTCACAACCACGTTAACAAATTTAGCCATCGACCCAAGTAAGTCGCAATTTAACACCCCGTTAACCAATTATATGCTCCGCATCCTCCTCAGTGTTCCCTCGAGGGAAGCTGCGGGCAATCTTTTTACCCGTGCCTTGACTTTAGCCACCAATCAGACAACATCCTTCTAGTTAATTCTACCCGCTTGAAGTCTATTTTGCCCTCACTGTCCCTAAACCCCAGTGCTTTGAAACGATTCCGTAAAGCGCCCTTCATATGCAGCGCGGCCCCATATATGTGACGCTAACTAAAAGCGTCGCACTGCCAACGCGTAAAAGTCGTTTTTTTATATTTATTTAGGGGGAGGGGGGCACACCCGAGCACGCGACCGTGGCGGCGAGAAAGGGGGCAACGCCGGCTCGTGAGGTGCAGGTGCTTTTATGGAGCGACGGCGGGGAATATAAAAACTTCGTTATATCGAGGAATTCGTTATACGGAGGTTCGTTATAAGCAGGTTTAACTGTACCTGCACGCACTTGTTTGTGGGGTATAGATTTTGGAAATAACAAGGAAAGTCGTTATGAGGCTAGTGTTTGTACAGAAAATAACAGCTCTGTCAGAAAGGGGTCGTGAGCAGGGTTGATGAGGAAATGAATCCTGCAAATGGTAGACTCATAAACGTACATCTCAATGAAATATTGGAGTGCTTTGGAGGGCTTGCAAGTGGAGCGCGAAGTTACCATTTTCTCAGGTGCCCTCTTTTCATACAGAGGCCCATCCTCGCATTCTTTGGAGCTGCCAGCAGCTGCAGCCTAACGTTAGACAGTGGGTAGCATGCTGTTGGCCACTAGCCGACATATGTTAGCAACGGTGTTTAGATCAAATCCGCTTCTTGCCACGAGACGCTGTCATGTGCTGGGGCTGCACTCCATAGTCGGCTGACATTGCATACTTGGCAACACTCACCAGCAGGAATCGCAACAATAGAGTGGAATCTTGTTCCATCACGCACTTTCAACGTCATTGATCGTTGTGCTCTTCACCAGAGATGTGCTATACTTTTCTATATAGTCATTTACTTCATTTCGCATTTTCTCTTTGGTAGGACCATGCCCTAAGCTAACACAGCGATTGTTCTTAGGTGTTTTTACTTCACTGTGAGGCAAGAGCTTCTTCTAAAGATTATTTACCATTGATCTGCAACATCTATGCGCAGTTCGTATCTTTTTTCCAGAATTCCATACTTCTGTCTGAATTTACACTGGCCAACAGCAAAATTTTAACATGATAGCGTTAGAGAGCTCGTTTCGCAGAAATTATGGTGTCGGCGTAATCGGTTGTGATAAAAAAGTAACCTTTTGCGTGACTGAAAAATTGAGAGCAAATAAAATATGAGTCATTCTATGCCAATTGTCTCAACCAGAGTGCTCGCCAAAAATTAATTTCAATCATATAGTTTGAGAAAATTACATACATATAGACATTAGTTGTAAAGTATTTTCCCGGGCTATTTTGGGCGGCATAATTTTTTGCGCCCGTGACCAGCATTTGAAAATCGTGAAGATGGTGGAAAACCAGGTACGAAAAAAAAATTCTCTATAAATTGGCTGTTTCGCGTATTTTTTTCAATACTTGCATTTTTGCGTTTTTAGAGCAACATGCTTTTATTATAAAACAGTTGCTCGTATTAGCTTGAAAATATTCGCTCTTTAGAGCATAGACTAAAAAGTAAATTCTAGTGTTTTTGAGAGGTTTTCTACAAAAAAACGACTATCGATAAAATTCACAAATTTCTTCTATTAAACTCTCCCTAAAACGTTCTATTTACAAATGTTTTCGTTTTGCCGGTGTGTGGTGCGGAGGCTCTGAAATAAAATCCTTAACTTGGAAAAAAAATACCACATTGGCTTATGTTGAGGCGTTTGTAGCACACTAAGGTGGCCTATGAAAACATAAAAAGAAAAGCGAGTACGATTGAGAATCATAGCGACTTTGTTCACAGAAAGTTAAATTGAAGTCATTTTTGTGTTAGTGGAGAAAAACATCTTTTTAAAGTTTAGTCCCACCATTGCTTTGTTTGCTATAATGCCAATACAAGCCAACTGAATTTGCTGCATATTCATTCGCCCCCTCTGATCGCTACTAGGGGATCAATAGCTAGTCGTTGACGCCAAAATATTGACATGAGTAAATTTGATGTTGGTTCTCCTTCAAGTTTATTCAGGAAAGTTACATGGCTGACAGTGGTTTAGCGCACTCGTTCTTACTCCAATAACAGTATAAAAAAAGTAACAGTTCAGCACGCAACTTTCTCCGATTGATTGTCTGCATGACAGTGATGCAACAAAGGTTGGGTTATAAAAGGCTTTTTTTTTTCAAGTGGGTGGTGTCCGTTTCTTCCGTCAGTGTATAACTACGCCACGAAAGCGCTCAATATGATGTAAAATAAAACGTTGATGCTTTGCGTGAAATTATACGGCGTCAACACTGCACTAGTGGAAATAAAAATTGTGGACGCACACCGTCTAGATCAATTTCGACCATCTGGATACGGTAAAGTGAACCAAGCTGCAAGCACACGGGTGTGTTTGTATAAGTTTCTCCCAGTATGAAAATTGCGCGCGGTGACTGAAGTTGTAGTCACCTCCGCGTCATTCTATTTTCGGTTCTTTTTAAAAGACAATTAAGTACCGAAGTGTGAGAATTTACTAGACAAATATTTCGCTCTGGTGGGATCAGGACCATACGATGAAAGTTTATCTCAAGCACAATTAAAGTTCCTCGCTTCATTGATAAGCAACAGTGCCACAGCTCAACACTGAGCAGCATTACAACACTTCGTTTATCACTGAGGCGATAAAACGCTGCATTAACTCGATGTATAATACTCCTCGTGTTCGGGATGACGCCAAATGCACGTTAAGACGTGAATCAACTACAAAGTGGCACCTATGCCGAAATGATCCTGGAGAACCGAGCGCACAACGACGATCAGTCCTTGCGAGTACACGGACTGATCTTATTGCAGTGCATATACGGCCGAGCAAGGCCAAATGTGGCTGTAGGTATAGTGCTTGGCAAACGTACGGGCAGTTAAACTCGCGCTAGCAGAGCGGGACAAACCGTCCTTTGAGGCTGAGCATGACGTACGCGCACACGCTAGCATTATAGGGCTAGCAGACGACGCAGGGAGCAGTCCACACTATCGTGGCCTCCGCGATCGGCTGCCGGCGGCGCGCCGCCGACAGCCGATCGCGGAGGCCACGACACTTTAGGCGCGCTTTAGCCAGTGGCCACCAGGCGGCGACTGCGCTCGATCGCGGGGCGAATACCAAAGGTGTGGGAAAGGGAAATGATGGGAAGTAGGGAGAATTAGGGGAGGGAGTAAAGTATTGCATTGAACGCAAGATTAAGAGAGAAAAGAAGAAAAAGAAAGATACATTGAGTGAGAAATAGAAGCATATAGAGAGGGGAACAAAGAAATAGAAATACACAAAGACAGAGCAAGTTGAGGAAAGAAAGAGAAAAATAAGAAGAAAATACTGGCCGGCTCTGAACTTCCTTCAAGCTCTATACTAGTGCTAAGCGAATTCTTTCCTTTTTTTTTTCTTTCTCAGCGTTTCTCATTGGAAAGCTGCATCAGCGAAGTTACTACGACAAGTGCCGGACGGCTAGGACGAGAAATCCCGTGGTTTCGTCTGATTCAGTGCTGGAGCAAAATGCATGGGTATTCTGACGCACGAGTATTCTAACGCACGTGGCTTACCTCTTCCTTGCGGCAGTGCACGGCCTCACGTTGTTGCAGCCGGTGTCCCGTTCTCCAGCAGCAATGGCATTAAAGAGCTAGGCCCAGCCGTGTGATAGAGACAGCTGGGGTTCTCTTTTCTGCAGCCACGGGACCCAGCATCGGACACGTCATAAGGGACGTCCTGGATGCTGGGAGAGCGGCAAGATTTCTCTTTGTCATGGGTGTTCTTGCATGCGTGATTTCTTGGTTTTATTGGATTTATTATTTTTTTGCTCCGCTATTGTACATACACGGCACCGCAGGACTTCAACCTCGGGGTGACGCGCTCGCTCTAAGCCGCGTCCCGTCTCCGCCCCGTTGGCGCCGGTTGAACTCAATTCCCCCCAATTGACCGTTATACAGTTCTCTGCCGTCGCTAGAAAGGGACCGCCGCGCCAATTCTGTGTCGGGCTGCGCGGCTGCTTCGTGCCATCGCAGTTCACGATGATCGATGCCTCTTAAGTGTGGCAACTCGGGGACAACTGAGGAGCACACTCTGGAACCAGAGCCTCGGCAGTTAGCGCTCACTGTCGTTGAAAAAGATTGTTTCGCCGACCCGCCTGCTGTGGCTCGCCCAGTATGTTGGCGGTAGCGTTTACGCCTATAGGCGTGCAGCCGGCATGGGTGGTGACGGGGGAGAGGGGTTCATGTCTTATTGGTGGAGGCGCAGTGACGAACCTTTGCCCCCCCCCCTCCCCTGATGGGGAACCCTTTGCACGCCTATGCACCTAGATATGCTCCAAGAGAAAGGAAAGTTTCGCGTAGGTCCGCCATTTCCGCAGGAGTGTGGCGGTCGCTCTGCCCTGGTCATATAAGGAGCGGGGGGGGGGGGGGGGGAGCGCAAAGTATGCCTCATACATTGATTTAATAAAAAATGAAGGGAAGAGGGGGGGGGGCTACAATGACCCTTCGCAGACCCCGCGCACGCTTCTCACGGTGACTATTGGAGCGGAATGTGGATGTCACATCACGTGGTCGTGCCTTTAAAGTTGGCTTCTCAGTAGTGCGGTAGAGCATTTCGTGTCATTTTGTACCTCGTGATAACGCTCGGCGCACCGGTGCGAGAAAAAACATATGTGTGCAACTATGCTCCCTTTACGAGCATATGCGCAGGGATAATGGTTTGCAACGTGGACCGACTCGTCATGCTCGAGGTGCGGGACTGTGTGTCGTTTTCCTGCCGAGGTCGTTGACGCCTTGCTTTCTGGATGATCTTATGATTATTCAGAGGGAAGTGCTTTACTGGTTGAAGCGAAGTCTGGCTGCCTCAGAACGCGTAGTTATAAAGTGAGATACACTGAAAAACAAGCGAAAATGTACATGCAGTGGGGAAGCTCAGGAAACGTGCTTTGATTTAATGTGCAAATAACTACCTGGGTGTATGTTTGGGCACTATTCTATATGAAGGATTTCGTTTCAGCGACAACGATGGGAAGGTAAAAGCATCCGTGACAGAAAGAATTAAGAGACATTCAGTGGAATGGTGGCGGAAAAGTAAAAAAAAAGGACAAAAACTGTGGAATAAATAAGATCACTCTACCGTAAGAACCGCAAGCTTTGGTAATGAATTCGTGCTATCTTTTTTGATAGGAAGAACGAATTAATGGAAGTAAACAAGCCATTCAGATTAAAAAGGAAAAAGTGTTGTTTTTGGAGCCTGCTGGCGCACAAATCACTGCCCCGTTAACTAGGGTGACACGCACTGCATCCATCCGTCCATACGAGCGGGCTTGTGTAATCGCAAGCTCCTGTACTTTCACGTTGGGGTGACCCCATGAACTAAGATGAACAAAAGTTTGTGTGCACGTGTGTGTCACTGTAAAAAAGAACTGCAGTCTTCACAGAAAGAAAGCAGGCCAGTACAGTTTTTTCAAGACTGGTGTTCTGGTTTAGCGACTTTACTCGGCTACTATAGCATCACTCTCTTGCACTGGGTTACGTTTGCTTGTCGCCCGTATTCACTCGCGTAGCTTACAAATCACCTTGCCTACCGCATCCATTCGTGTGCTACCGGCACTGATGAATGTTCCTTAGCATTGACCGAACGATGGTTGGTATTAAATTATATCAAATTACGGGTAATGTCGCCCAGAGCTGGGTGAATGAGGGTATTGCGAGAAAAGGCTACGCAGCATTCTACAAACTCTTCCTCGCCCATTCCAGGTGGGAGCCTGCAGGAAATTCTGTTCAGCGCCTCGCTCAGCACTCGGGAGAAGAAACGTCAGGGTCACATCTACGAACTCATCTCCACGGAGGAGAACTACGTCAAGGACCTGGTCCTCGTCAAAGAAGTACGTGCACTGTCTTCGACGCTCCGTCTTGTCTCGTTTTCACACCCTGGCCCACGACGAATGCGCGCCCTGTAGTCGATCTTATACGTGAGACACATTGACGTTGTCACGTCGGCTTTTTAAACGGAAAACCAGGAGCGCAGCCAGAATACTTTTCGGAAGAGGGAGGACGGGATCAACCATACTCCATGTATCTTCGTGCGTGTATGTGTGCGTGTGTATATGCGCAAGCAAAATTAGAGAAAAAAAAGTCAAGGAGGTTTGCCTTTCACCGCCTTTATTAAAGAAGTCGGGATCTTCACAAGTGTGTGGTTGCATCGCGGATTCTCGCGCGAACGCGCGTCGGGCCTCCCACGCCTCTTCTGTGCCGACGAGTCGATGTTTGTGCGCGATGGAGAAAAAAGCGCTGTGCAACTAGGGTCATTTGCTTCGCACCGTGCGCGTCTACTTTCTCCATAAAGCCACCAACGTACCATTAGTAACCGTACGGAGGCAACAACACTCCTTGCAGGCTCTATAGCCGCTGTCCCATTAGGCCCCGTGAAACGTCTCTTTTATACAAGCGCGCACCCCCTGATGGTTGTCTAAGCGCTCGTATGCCGACGTCTCGTCGATACGGAGTCGTCAGCTGTGGCCTTGCACTTTCCCCTCCGTTTCCCCGCAGGTGTTCTACCGGCCCATGAAACAGTCATCGCTCTTGGCCGACGACGAGGTGAAGCTCATCTTCGTGAACTGGCCCGAGCTCATCATGAGCAACACCAAGATGCTCAAGTGAGACTCGACCAAACGACCATTTTGTTGTACCGCGACGCCTATACCCCCCACCCCGTCTCCTTTCTTTCACTCCCACCCGGGAGGTAGGCGGTGTTATCATCGCCGGTTATACGTGTGTGAGAGCCTGACGTTGTTTGCCGCGCCGTGTCGTAATGACATTCTTGATCTCGATGAGACGGTCAGTAACACGCTTCTCGTCGAGTCCCTCGACCGTACCCGTGGAGGTCACGTCTTACTTAGCTCGCGAAGAACGAATCCGCGCAAAGAAAGAATCGCAGCTTTGTATACGCTTGTCCATACACCACTGTCTTGGCTGTGCCGTATGCACTGCACAAACGGTCAAAGGAGAAAAAAAGGTATGCTACGCCGATACTTTCTGCTTGCCGTGATAGCGGAAGCTTTATTTAGCCTACTGAATGCACTGCACGAGGACCATCAGATTCAAAAACCTTGACCCGCGCACGAAATGGACATTGAACTTTCCGCTTTGGTTCGCGGAGACGCGCCAGCTGTTTTGTATACGTGGCTGCACGAGTGCTCCCAATACGATTCACATTTATAGCTCCCTTTCGCATTGTGTTTCTGTTCCAGGTCGTTCAGGGTACGTCAGCGTATGAGCAAAGATGGCGTCATCGAAATGATCGGGGACATTCTCTGCGAAAGCGTGAGTGATGCTGCTCGACTTTCAGTAGGCTTTGTTAGTTTTTATTTTTTTTTGGTCGTTGTTTTTTGTTCTAGTAGCCTCCGTGCACTTGCAATTGATTGTTTGTAAGGAACGCTTTCGTTTGTTGCCCAGAATTTTTTTTTCATTTCTGTAATGTCAGTCATTTAGTGTCCCTAATCAGCTAAGATAGATTGCGAGGACCTAGGGTGCTGCCCGATCCTGCAAGGATCACAGCTGTTAGTATCTTACACCATGTCCTGGATCAAGGGCGCCTCAGCTAAGATATCACCCGAAGTGAAGACGTTCGCTCTCTCACTCTCTCTCCAGCCCTGTTTGTGTGCGCACAGGCAGGTATTCCTTTATCACCTTTATTACAATTTGTGCCCATCTCGGGAGGTGACCCAAGTAGCTTGGCGCTTGACTGTACTGAACTGCACCGTTCCTGTCCCTGCCTTCCTTTTTTTCTTGTCTCTCTCTCTCTCTCTCACACACACACACACTCTATCTATCTATCTATCTATCTATCTATCTATCTATCTATCTATCTATCTATCTATCTATCTATCTATCTATCTCTCAGTATACTTCCCTTTCCCTCTATACTTTGAAGCACGATTTTTTTTATTGCGTTGAGTATCTGGCAGAACGTGCCTGCTGTACGCGTTTCAAGCATCTCGGCAGTCTTTTGTTGCCCGCTGTGTTTGCTGAGCAGATGTAATGGGTGCGAAGTTACCGTTCTCGCCATGTCGATCGGAGCGCGATATTTAACACACTGAAGTGAATTCGGCGAGAAAAGCGTATCTCGAATTAGGCCACGATGCGCCCGCCTAGCTAGCACTCCGTTAACTAATGGCAATAGGGTTATCGTATCGTTTTCTTGTCGACCAAGTACACTGCAGGCTAGATGAGGAAATGTTCCATTTTTTTAATTGGGTAATGAAAGAGGGTCCTACTCTGGGAAGGCGGTCTGTCCGTGCCTGTCCCGCTCATTGGCACCATGCTTAATTTCAGAAAGGGGAAAAGAAAACTAATGACTGTTTTCCTTTTGCATCAATTTCGCTCCCGTAATAAAAAAAAATGTTGATTCTATCGCTTACGTAGCTGCCCTACCTGACTCCGTACGTGAGGTTCTGCAGCTGCCAGGTGCGGTCCATGGCCTTCATTCAGCAGCGGTCCGAGAACGACCCTCGCTTCAAGGCGTTCACCAGGGTACGCGTCTTCTCTCTTTGCGTCCTTCAGAACGTCGTATCACGTGCCGTGCGGTTTGCTGTAACGCTTGTCCGCTTACCCCTTTCGTGTGTTCAGGAGTTCTGCAAGAACCCGCGAACGCGAGGCATGCCGTTCACCAGTTTCCTGCTCAAGCCCATGCAGAGGATGACCAAGTATCCTCTCATGATCAAGAAGGTACGTCGAAAGTTGTCAGTAGTGGGCATATGGATCGAAACGCCTTACTACGTGTTATGTCGTATGAAATCCCCTAATGAAGTACCCAGTTAGAGCAAATTCATATCCTATAAACTTATTTAGCGCAATGAAAACGGGGCCCAGTGTAAGCAACGCAACGACGCGCTTTGACCTGATGTTCAAGGTGGAAGTCGTATAGGTGCCTCAGAAAGCGCGATAAATTTGGCCGTCGCGATCTCGCGTCGTCGGCGCCAACGCGAGTAATCCAGGAATCATCATCCCGTCATGGCGTCACCAAATGACGTCGTTATGTCGTCACTGTGACCTGATGTTCAAGGTGGAAGTCGTATAGGTGCCTCAGAAAGCGCGAAAATTTAGCCGTCGCGATCTCGCGTCGTCGGCGCCAACGCGAGTAATCCAGGAATCATCATCACGTCATGTCGTCACTGTGAGAACGGCGTCATCTCATAGTGCTCTCGCTTAGTCAAATGCGTGCGTATTCAAAAGTGAGGTGTGAACAGCTTTCGTGTGGAGGAGGGTGGGGGTATCACTACATGGTCTGTGAAGAAACACAAGATTGCTTTAGCCTTCGAAGCGGCTTAGGCGAATGCATAAGAGAGCCTGTGATGGTTATTTGGTCCCGTCTTTTGCTGTGCCTAGTATAAAGCTTTGAATATGAAAGCGTCTCACATGCATTGCGCGCCATCTTTTGAGCTCGTTGGCACATAACTGGATGCGTGACGCAGATCCGTGAGTACACGGACGCCAGTCACCCGGACCTGGGCTACCTGGACGAGGCGCTGGAGAAGGCCGAGCAGCTCTGCAGCCAGATCAACGAGGCGGTGAAGGAGCGCGAGAACGCCGATCACCTGGAGTGGGCGCAGTCGCACATCCAGTGCAACGGGATCTCCGAGAGGCTCGTCTTCAACTCGCTCACCAACATCCTCGGCTCCAGGAAGTTCCTACACTCGGGGTCCCTCACCAAGGTGCGCACACGCGACCGCAAACCCGGGGTACAACATGATCGTCAATTGGGGCAGCCGTTAATTAATGAAAGCGCGCGCATATTGAGATAACGAGTGACATTAGTCGCCTGTTTCCAGCGTTATCTGTTGAGACAGTTCTTTCATTCTTAAATCTCTCTGTTGTAAACCATTCAATACCAAAGCAGCATGGGGTAATTAACGGCGATGTACAAAAAGATGGCCTCATATGCAGTGATTTCAATGCCGTGCTGTGAAACAGACTTGTTCCTATCAACTTTCTTCTGCATTGTGACGAAGTCACTTGTTTCGTATAATAATAATGGCTGGGTTATTACGTTTCAAAACCACGATATGATTATGAAAGACGCCGTATAGTGGAGGGCATGGAAACTTCGATCACCCGGGGTTCTTTAACGAGCATTTAAATCTAAGCGGTTGGGGTTCTCGCATCTGCCCTTCATTTAAGTATAGCCGCCGTGGCTGGGGATTCGATCCCGCGACCTTCGGGTCTGCCGGTAAGTGCCGTAAGTACTACCATCCGTGGCGGGTACAGCCATTGCTTGGCTTACGCGTAAGGAACACCGTTGCGAGCTCCGGCGATACCCCGACGAGTACGCCTCTACGTAACAACGAACGAACGCAGGTGAAGAGCGGCAAGGAGCTGGTGGGCTTCCTGTTCAACGATTTCCTCCTGCTGGCGCAGCCTATGCGCGACGTCGGCAGGGTCACCAACGTATTCATGTCCGACAAGGCGATGAACGCCTCCTACAAGCTGTACAAGCAGGTGGGTCCCACTCGTCTCTCTGTTTTTGTTTGTTTGTTTGACCCCATATATACAGTTTTTTTTTTCAGTGTTAGTTGTTATAGTCTAGAGTAAAATTTTAACATGTTTGGCGTACGTTAGCATGTACGAAGCTAGGAAACGTATATCCGCAGAAACAGTGCGGGACGCTTGTTCTGCGATTGTGCTTGTTGTGTTGTCAACCCGCGTGTTATTATTATTTTTTTTCATCTTTTAACATTTTTGTACTTCATTTCGTCGCGCCTTTCTCGCGTCCTTTCTGTCCTCTCTTTCCTTCCCCACGTAGCATGTGAGCGATTACTATAGACTATAGATTCTACGGATGGGTTTCATTGCCGTCACAATAGGCTGTTAACATTTGTGTTTCATGCATCTTTAACAACTAAACGAACAGTGCTACGGTAGACACATGCGCATGAAAACGATTGCATTGGTCCATCCAATGTTTTACGTCTTTATTGATTCCGGTCACAATATACAAAAATAAAAAAAACATTGCCTTAACAGCCCAAAATAGTGGCGTCCACATGTGCTAGGTAAAAGAGTCTACATGCCGGCTAAATTATCTGTGTTCCGATAAAGAGCTCTCTGACTCTTTTTCTCTCGTTTTCGCTGTGGTTCTTGTTTAGTTGAGGGCGTTGGTGCATTTATGGATCAACAGCCTCGTAGGGTGGGAATATCAAAGACGACTTCATTTTGTTCACTCAAGCTGATACACGTCGCCTGTGCGCAGAACCCGCTAAAAAAAGAGAGATGTAAATTACGGTTCTCTGTCTCTCGCTTGTTCCCCGCGCAGCCCCTGTTCCTGAACACCGTGCTGGTGGAAGACTGCTCGGACGGAGCGGGCAGCCCGTCGGACGACACCTTCCAGATATCGGTGCCCGACGCACCCCGGAACGTTCTTCGAGCGGCCAACGCCAACGAGAAGTACGCAGTCCACCTATTTACTCCTCACCTCCGCGCACTCAGCCAGCTAGTTAATGGCCGTCTAAGTTAATGTGGTGTGTTCCCTAATGGTTAATATATTCGCCTGTATACAAAGTATCACTGTAGTGACCACTGGCTGCGTCATCTTGCATAGGTTCTCGCGGCTAGTCCTCGCTGTTCGGCTCGTGGAAACGAGGCCTCTTTTTGTGGCGGGGTATTGTATAGTTCAGCGGCTGCACTTCCGCGCCGAGAACTCTTGCCCCGTGTGCACGCCCGCCTCTTATACCTTATCGCTTTAATGGGGGCACTCATTTTCGCATTCATTAGGGTAGTGTACGACACTCAAAATGGCAATGCGCCGTCATTTGCCGTTATTTAGGGCGAAAGAACTCCGCCTAATTATAGAAAATGAAGTGTGTGCCGCTGCGCAAGTTACCGTGTCTGACCCACGGTTCAACAGCGTCTCGTGCAAGTGACAAACTTATGAATGGTTGCTGAAAGGCATCTTTGCGCTCAGGGGGTGGTGGCAGGGAAAGCGCAAGGGGGAGGGGCAGCTGCCTTTTTAAGGTTAGCGCCTACCTCCACCCCCTCCTCGCCCGTCCCCAAGAGCAAACTTGTTCAGAACAATGCCCATAAGCTTCCAGTCTCCCGATGAAGGAACTCAATTCTCTTAAGTGCCCCCCTCCCCCCCCCTCCCCCACCAGTAAAGAAAAAATCCTGGCGCTGCCCTTGTTTATGTAGGAAACAGCAGAAGCTTGTTTTATGTGAGGCAGTTACAACTTAGAAGTGTGGCAGCTTGGGCTAGTTGGTATGGCATGACGATAGTTATAGCGCCAGAACAGAACGACGACACAGAGGCAGGAAGGACGCGTCCTTCTTGTCTCTGTGTCGTCGTTCTGTTTTCGCGCTGTAACTACCGTCATGCAGTTATAACGTTTAGGTGGGAAAGGCGCTATACGGTGCTCGGTCTGGCATTCACTATCAAGACATCGCCCCTATTAACGAGTGGAGACCGAAGAAGGAACCAGAATAGTCCCTTCCTCCTGTCCTTTCCTGGAAATGGCGTCTCGTGTGTGTTTACGTGCGTGTGTGTTTGCGTGCGTATTCGCACGTGTGTCTGCGCATGCATCTTCTTTCTGCATCCCCGGCGCAGGCTACTGTGGGTCAAGAAGATCAAAGAGGCGGCGCACAACTACCGCGACACGGAGGCCAAGAAGATGAAGGTCTCAGGTAAACACGCGACGGCGCTCTTTTTCCAACCCTTCCGGCTCGTTCGTGCCGATTCTGCAGCCTTGTTTATCTTTTTTCTTTCGCGTCTTCTTATCTATCCGTGACATGTTCGAGTCGCTCGTAGACGGCGCATCGTGTAGACGGCGCATCGTGTAGCGGAAGTGTCCGATCGCGTAACAGCTAGATGACGTGACGAGGTCGTTATAGCTGCCATCAAGCGCCCGGGAGAAATGCATTATTAAATGTAAAATAGCGCGTGGTGAACGCTTGTTTGCGCAGCGTGCCGCGGTTCGCTCGGCTTTATGCGTAACCTCATGCGTATATACGCTTAAGCTTTCGACGTCGCGCTACAGCCGATAACCGTTCGGAACGAGCTCGAGTGGAGGAGAAAATCCCATTCTCGCGTCACGACTGCTGCGTTTTAAGTCACGACGACTTCGAAACGTTATAAGAGCGTCGAACGTTTGTCGAATTTCGCGCAAGTGATTCGTAAACGCAGCTGGTTTGCTCCCTCGCTGCACGCTGAGATTGCTTCCGAAGCAGCTCTCCATGTGGTGCGTTCTAAGACTTAGACAGAACATTTTTACAGAGAAAGCCTCACTCTTAATACATGGAAAGTAACAGAGGAGGTGTTTTTGCGTCGGTGCCCTACGCGTCGAGTGTCATTAACATTTCTTCTCGCGGAGAGAAATAAATGCTGAAGATATCTGAGTGGAAGTTGTACATTTTTTTACTTCACATCTAGTTACCAAATATCTTTGCATAGCTTTTTTTCATTAAAAAGAACACGTGGAAAAAGCATCAGGGTTTAGAACAAAAAGAAACGGCATAGTTTACAGATTCTCGAAATGTGTTTTCGATGCAGTGTTATAAATATTTTTAGAGGATGTTCCAGCGCTCTTTTTTTCCCCTTAATACCAGGTTGCGGAAATTCGTTGCCTCAGGTGGCGCCTCAAGAAAGGTTAAACAGTATTAGGAGTTACGAAAGTTAAACAGTATAGTAATAGCATATACAGCGCTAAGTTACCCAATGTGTGATCATCATCATGTACCGACCAACCCGAAAGAGTGCTTTTACCACTGCCCCGCCGCGGTGGTCTAGTGGCTAAGGTACTCGGCTGCTGACCCGCAGGGCGCGGGTTCGAATCCCGGCTGCGGCGGCTGCATTTCCGATGGAGGCGGAAATGTTGTAGGCCCGTGTGCTCAGATTTGGGTGCACATTAAAGAACCCCAGGTGGTCGAAATATCCGGAGCCCTCCACTACGGCGTCTCTCATAATCATATAGTGGTTTTGGGACGTTAAACCCCACATATCAATCAATCAGTGCTTTTACCACTTCAATCGAGAAAGTGCAGAGTTATCCATTACTCACGTGTCTCGTTCTTCTAGGTGATTTTCGCCGAGCCCTTTTGTGAACTGAATGCAGTGCCGCCTATCGCGAGTACTGTTATCAAACTTTTGCACCCTTCTCACCGATTCGCCTTTGTTTTTTTCCTCCCCCTGCGCTTTGCCGCGTGCAGCCAAAGCGCAGAAGCTGAGCGGCGTTGGCCGCCTGCTAGTTGTCGTTGTCGAAGGCCGCAACCTGAGAAGCGGAGCGGCGCACGGTAAGAAGGATCGACTCCCCGCGCAGCCGGTGCCTGTCTTGCACGTGTGCGCAAAGGGGAGAAAAACAACGGCGCATGCGCCGTCGTCGTCGTCCTGCATTTGTCCTGCTCGTGTGTGGCCACTAACAGCACGTTTTCGCGGGCATCGCCTTCTATTGAGGTGCTATGGGAAGGCATGAAGCAACTCTCTCTCTCTTATTTGCAAGATTGTTTCAGCGCGCGAACAAAGGAAAAAAAAAGGACAGGGTAGACAGAAAGAGCGCTGCCCTGTCTACCCTGTCCTTTTTTCCTTTGTTCGCGCGCTGAAACAATCTTGCAAATATGACTAAGCGCCAACTAGCCCGTGCAAGCTTCCACTCTTGTGAACTCTCTCTTTCTAGGCTTTTTTTTTTACTCATTGTTCGAAAGTTGTATACTCTCTTGAAGCTGTAAACGTTGGCTGTATACGCTCTAAGAAAAAAAAAGGAATACAGTAATTGGGAAGCATCCCTGCAACTCAGTTCTAGTCGTCACCCCGCCGCGGTGGTCTAGTGGACAAGGTACTCGGCTGCTGACCCGCAGGCCGCGAGATCGAATCCCGGCTGCGCCGGCTGCATTTCCGATGGAGGCGGAAACGTTGTAGGCCCGTGTGCTCAGATTTGGCTGCGCGTTAAGGAACCCAAGGTGGTCGAAATTTCCGGAGCCCTCCACTACGGCGTCTCTCATAATCATATAGTGGTTTTGGGACGTTAAACCCCACAAATCAATCAATCAAATTAGGGTGCGCGTTAAACAACCCCAGGCGGTCGAAATTTCCGGAGCCCTCCACTATAGGGCGTCTCTCATTATCACATGGTGGTTTTGGGGCGTTAAACCCTACATATCAATCAATCAGTTGCTATCGTCATCTAGTTTGCCCTCGTTTTCTTTCTTCAAAAACCTGGCTCTTGCCACTTCCTTTCCTGCCAATAATGCTGCGTGACGCTAATAGCGCACACGTTTTTCGTGGCTGGGAAGTGTCGGTGCCGTTTTGGTAACGCGAGGAAATTGCACAAACTAGATGAAAATTATAATTGCGTAGTTAAAATACTCCCCAAATACTGGATTTTTTTTTCTCGAAGTGTCGCAGAGCGACTGTATGTATGCATTCTTTCGATAGAGGCGTGAGAACTCTAACAAACGGTGGAAAATGAGGCACGAGTATACACTCTAAAAAAAAGAGCGAGTAAAAAGAGTGTCTTTTTGTCCCGCAACGATAATCGCCATCTATATTGCGTTCCATCCTTGCGCTATCGCCCCGCGCCCGGTACATTCCGGTCACGATCGACATGCCCATTATCAGGCTTACATTGCATTTTCGATAGGATAGTGGCCAGCGCCGAGTTTTCAAGAAAGAAAGCGCACGCAAGCCTGATGATGAATATTGTTGTGGGACAAAAAGACACCCTTTTTACTCGATATTCTTAGAGTGTATATCTATACTCGCAAAAAGGAGTTACCAGCGTTGCACCATTGTTGATTGTCTCCTTTTGGGAGTGTGTTTACGTGTGCTGTCGCCGGCAATTATGAGCGCAAACCATGATAACTTTCAATAAACTTTCAATATTGATATTGTAAGCGATGAATCGAAGTAAATCAAAACAAATAGGGACGGCTTTATGCTCTCCCATAGTAGAGTACGTCGTGCTCTAAATCGTTAAAAACTTTTCCTAATAAATCGTTACCCACTTTTTCTAAACACACAGAAAGCTATTTGGAAAGCATGTTCAGTGTATATTTTATCGAAATGCTCGGCCTGTAAATTTGGCTGAATAAAAGTCTATTACTACTACTAATATTGAAGTGGCTTCCCATAAACTTGATAAAAAACTTGCAGTTCGCTCTCTTCATTAGCAATTCACCATTACCCGTCGTGCGCGATGAACAAGAAGAAATGGACAAAAAATATTTACAGTCCTGCTACGCTCGTCCACGTCGTTTTTTTTTAATGATAATTTACGTTTCAAAACAAACAGATGCATTATCTGTCCTCTTGGGGCACTTCTGCATATGCGCAGTTCGTGCTCTTTTCGAAGGGCTCTGATAACGCTCTGCAGAAATTACTTCAGCTTTCCTTGCCATTCTGATGTAGAATTTCAATCTGTGTATTTTTACTTCTTGAGATTAGGTTTGTGAGCGTGAAAAAGCTGACGCTTTACAAAACTACCGAGTTCGTACCTTGAAATCCGCTGTACCTTCTCCTTCGTAACGGCGTCGGCGACCGCACACAAGGGATGTTTTTTTTTTTTTTTCACGGGCTTGGCTGTTCCTTTTGGACCGTATCTGTGTGTGTATGCTTGTGCCTGGCGACCTGTGGTATGCGCGATGACTAACGTGTCGCGTATGCGTGCTCGCTCGCATGTGACGTCCACCTCTTCGTCGTGCACAGTGACCCGGAGACCAGCTGTTGGCCAATTAAAGCTAGTCGTAGTGCAAGCATGCGATCTCAACCTGAAGGACGTTCAAGGTACGCAGTCACATGTACAACGGAAAAAACGAATCGAACTTGTCACACGTATAGGGACAGGCTTAAAGTGAAAAATGGCCAAGTTCCCGACCGTTTGTGAAGTTTCAGCAGTTGGCTAGATGCGTTTGTAATGCTTGCAAGTGTTAAGTCTTTTCCGGAACCAGAGCAATTTGGGAGGGGGGGGGGGGGCTGTAGCAGAGCACGGGTGCGAATTATTTCGCATTTATGCGAATCATTAGGGAATACTCCAAATGTATCTGGTGCTTCTGCAGCTATTCAGATGGAAATGTCGTTATGTCTAAGTTTTTGTTGTTCAAGTGTACTATGCATTTCTTTGCGTGGTTTATGAGATTTCCTCATTGATGCAACTGTCCGGATGCATTGAATATTTTTAATCTATCTACAATGGTTTTCCGTTGCCGGTGGGGCTCGGGAAGTTTTGATAATATAGGTTTCATGTTTATGCTATCTTGTAATTCTTTCCACGCAAGGATATTTATTGTTGGTTTATCAGTAAAAATAGGCTTCAAACGCAGTTTGACGTGTGCGTACATTTCCATTATACAAACTGCCAAATTAAATCGTAAAGCACAGAGGTATGTGTGTGTGTTTTTTTTTATTTACGCATTATGACGCATAATGCTGCATCTTCTCCACCAGCAAGTACCCATTGTGTTTAATTCGTTGTTTGCTTGTGCAAGAACGCGTATCCATGTTGCATGGCAGGTACTAACCGCACTGTGCATGCAAATGCTCGCCGTTGTCTCACCGTTTTGCTCTGCTCGGGCACGAAACGGTGGAGGTTTTCGCACATTGCATTTGCGATCTGAAATGATAACACTGTCCTCTACTCATTTATGCAGTACTTTTCTTTGATTGCGAACTGCAACCGTTTGTGTGTCGCTTAAAATAAAGAGATCGGTGGCAGTGGTTAAATAAATAGCGAGATTCGCTACGATTTATGGGTTATATGGAACTTTTTCATGAAGCCCAATTAAAGTTATAACGTTTTAAATGTCCTTTCATGAGATGGTATGGTTTAATTTAACAAAGTATTGCGACGTTCTCGCGAAGATCGGGCAAGGCTTATTTGCGCTCACTGTCGTTGGAAACCGGTGAAAGACATCTGTAAGACAGATACGATAAGGCGCGCCGCGTTATGTAAAAAAAAGTAGAAAAAGGGCTACTTTCCATTGTAATGGAACTACATACCCAGCTTTTAGGTATACCGAGCTTCGATAAGCTTATTTGTACGTAGACGTTCATATGAGGCCTATGCTGTACCAAGGAATGCTATTCCGTTTTTGTCTTCTCAGATCTGCCATATCGAAATATGCCACCCCCTCCCCTCCCACGGGGGTAGCACGGGAAGCGTAAAGCGTGACACCGAGCGAACGGAATAGTGTTTTATGTTTCGCGGTAGGGTATAGGCCCATGAAACTCACGAACTTACGTCTTACGTCATTAGTAATGCGAGCACTGTGTACCTCGCGCGAGGAAACTCAAATTCGAAACTTTGTTTCAAGTAAGCGAAAAAAAATAATTTTAAAAGGGAATGCGGCCCCCTGCCATTCTTTTACTTGTGTTTATGTCGTATTATCATCATTATGAGGTTATCGATGAGCGCAGTACGTTTCAGCTATGCTAGATAGTTTACGAACGTCGCTTGTTTGAGAGAGAATGTCCGGTGATGTTGTAAAGTTGCAGTTCTTGTCGTTTTTACGGCGTTGTAGACGCCACCAAACAGTGTACCGTAATCACGGATTGAAACGCGAGAACTTAAGGCAAACTAATCCACTTGCTATCGTTTTTTAGCATGTGCAGTTTGTGTCACATCGCTGTGATTTTGACTCAAAGGCTTACGTCACAGCCGAAACTACCTTTATTGCTTTTGATTGCTATTGCTTTTGATTGCTTGTTACACTGTACTGTGACGAAGCAAATAAAGCAATCAATCAAACTACCTTTAGGGGCCAGATTTGCAGCGATATGACGCGGTTATCGCGAGCTTTTGCTCGTAGCAGCCTTCATAATAGATGATGTCGCGTTTCAATGCACGGGTATAGTATACCTGTCCCGAATTCCTAAGCAACGTTTATCGGCGTTGGTGAGGTTAGTTGTGACGAACTGTGATGAGTATACAGTTTTCAGGAGCGCCGGGCTCATTTCGTCGGAATATTTTATCGCGTGCTCATTCTTCCGCGCGTCTCTCCTATGACGCGTCTCTCCTGTTATGCGTCTCTCCTGTGACGCGTCTCTCCTATGACGCGTCTCTCCTGTTATGCGTCTCTCCTGTGACGCTCTAGGCCAGTGCGACCCGTACTGCGAGGTGAGCATGGCCTGCCAGGAGCACAAGACGCACGTCGAGACGGCCACGAGCAGCCCGCAGTGGAACAGCTCCATGCAGTTCCTGGTCAGGGACCTGCGTAGAGACGTCCTCTGTATCACCGTCTTCAACCGGGAGCTCTTTTCGCCCAACGGTGAGCATATCGGGGGTGTGGCGTAGATCGTACTTCTTATGCCATATTACGATTGTAAAGGCGCAGCTTGATATGCGAGAAAAATGGAAGAAATAAGAATAATAATAGTAATACCTATAAGCTATAGTGGTTGCTTGGCCATATTGGTACGACATATTGGAGAGAAACAGCGCGAAAGACGAGAGACGGCAGACAAACAGGGACACATACAACAGCGGTGTGTGTCCTTTACTGCCAGGTCTCTCGTCTCTCGTGCTGTTTTCCTCCAGTAATATCTAAGGTTCCACGTGCCAGAAAATGTGATATGAATACGAGGCATGCCTTAGTGGAAGGCTCCGGGAATTTCGACCGCCCGGTGTTCTTTAACGGGCATTGACGATCGCACAATGCGCGGGCTTCCGGCGTTTCGCCGCTATCGAAATGTGACCGCCACCAGCGAGGTATACGAACCAGCGACCTTCGTGTCGGCACTGGAGCACCGTGACCACGGATACCACCACCACCGCGCACAGTGATAGTGGGATAGACAAGTAGTTGTGCACAGCTGTATACTCAGCAGAAATACCCGGGCCGGTGGTTTTATGGTTATACGATGCTCGATAGCTGACGCGAAGGTCGTGGGAGCGAATCCCGGCCACGGCGGCCGCATTTCCGATGGCGACGAAAGGCTAAAGGCCCTGGTTTCTCTCATTTAGGTGCACGTTAAAGAAGCCTCTAGTGTGCCGAAATTTCCGAAGCCCTCCTGCCAGTACGGCGTTCCTCATAGTCATCGCGGGGTTTTGTGGACGTAACACACCCAACAATTACTACGACAGTCAGCAACCATAGTGACCTCATTAATTCTATGTTGGTGTGTCTGTGCACCACGAAGTTTCGAACTACAAATTTGCCGCAGAGAGAATTCTGCAGCAAATGCAGAATTTCCGTCGTTCACGTGCCGTGGAAATTCTGGTCACACAATTTAGGTCCGATGTTCGTGCCAGCGACTTCATTATCGCGAACGTGGATGGAACACGGATTCTATATGAAGAAAGGGACAGAAGATACATGAGTTCCCACACCACCGAACACCATGCGTAGTACCCATCTTCCTGTAATAATAATAATAATAAATAAAAGGTGGCCGGTGGCACTGGGAGTCAAACCCATTAACTCCGGTGTTGAGCACTGCTGCGAGGTAATGTTAACATAAGAGGAGCGCTTAGTCTTGCGACTACTATGATTTTGTATTCGACGTGGCGCGGCGAAAGGGCGGCCCGATTTCCTCTTCACGTCCCTCTATTTCCGCTTTCCTTTCGTACTTATTTTATTTATTTTTTGCCGCTCATTTATTTTCTTCTCCCCGTTTCGTATCGACACATTCAGGGAAGGTTAAGCGGAGATTGCGTCACATGCTCGACTGTTTTTCCTGCTCTGCTTTTCTCCGAACATAGGCAAAATTTGCCGCCCCCTTTTAAAGTGTGCGACGTTTACGGCTGTACACTGTGGCCTCTTCGCGCAAAAAGGTAACGTTTAAACCGCTCTGTTTCACTAAAACGCTTGCTGCGAACCGAAGACGCAGTCACGCTCAAAAGAAAGGCAATGAGGGAGCGCGAACAATTGCCTTCGCCCCGAGAATTCTGCCCCTTTCCGTTCTTCTTATTCTTATTTTCACACCGTATGGCTAAGGCCAGCGCTGTCGCGGCAGCGCAACGACAAGCTTTCCTCCCTGCGCACAACGCGATGTTTGAGTACGTAATCCCCCGCGCCTGTGCGAGACACAACCGCGCCACTTGTTCCGCTTTATTATTATCATTTTTTTTTTGCTATACGTGCCTTCTAGTACTTTATGTGCCCACTGGAGCTACGAACGCGTCGCCTATATTCCACGCGCTGTGAATTTTTTATACGTATAAATTGAAAATAAAAATAAAAAGTAAGAAAAATGACGGCGCGGTGTCTCGACGCGCGAAATCATCTTCGTCCCATCTATACGGACGCAGCAGCGCGTGCTGTCAGGAAGCGAGAGCTGACCAGAAATCTGGAGCGTAAAGGACAAAGGTCGGCGGTGCATTCCGTTATTATTTTTTGTCTGTTTCTTTTTTTCGTTATGCGAAGACATCTTTAAATTTACACTCCCGCGATTTGTGAAGAGGGGTGAAAGGTGACCTGGCCTACCGTACTTATTCGCACACTATACCAGCTCTGTCTGCTTTGCTTTGACTCGTATAGGCAGTTGTTGGGTTCATTTATTTTTTTAGGGGTGAAGCTCCTAAAGCCGTGGGTCTGTCCCTCCTTATAGCTCGTACGTGACCGCCTAGTTCGATGACATGCGGTGGCTGCATTTCTGATGGAGGCGGAAATGTTGTAGGCCCGTGTGCTCAGATTTGGGTGCGCGTTAAAGAACCCCAGGTAGTCGAAATTTCCGGAGCCCTCCACTACGGCGTCTCTCATAATCATATGGTGGTTTTGGGACGTTAAACCCCACATATCAATCATCAATCATTAGTTCGATGACAGACGGATGGACAGACAGACGCAGACGTCGTTATGATGTGTGCGTCATAATCTTTATGTGACGTCGCCACGTAAAATCCCAGACATTTATTTATTTTATTTATTTATTTATTTATTTATTTATTTATTCAATACTGCCAGCCGCCCTTTGGCAGCCGAGGCAAAAGTGGTACAGTGCAGAGTTTGAATACAAAGTTTACGCGCGACCAGTAACACGGTCCGCGGTGCACAGGGAAGCAATAATGCAGTAAGCTTTCAGATTGTCACGACACAGACACAAGCGCGCAATCAGTATCATGGCCCACGATTCGCAAAGCAGCAGTAATTCTCGTTACAGATAGCTACGTGAATATACAATAAAACCGGCCATGCTAGTCTAATGGAAAACACACAAATTATTATTATTATTATTATTATTATTATTATTATTATTATTATTATTATTATTATTATTATTCCATGTCTGTTCACCGTGTGACGGTGTATCCTGGTCGCGGTAACAACGCCACCACAGCGGGCACCTGTGATGACGCAGTTCAGGCGCGGTCTTTCAATTTCTCTGCCGTGAGTAACGGCTAACAGCGACGACGACAAGAACAGCGCGCTTTACAAAGGAAAGAGAGCGTGAGAAAAATGCACGGACGGACCGTGTTGTTAGCGGCAGCTCGCGACCACTGGCGTTATGATGCAACTGGGACACACGTCCGCTATCAAAGGAAGCGAAGAGAGCGAGGGTGTAGAACGGCTAGGTTTACGTGCACGCGAAGTAAGTGAGAGAAACGTAAGTGGTATGTCTGCAGTCTCCCTGCGTCCGCCGAGCGTCAGGCAAACCGCCGGCGCGTCGACGTTTTTAATATACGCCGGCGCTTGGAGTATGCGTTTCCTTCAGCGTTTCCCGCGATGCGTACGTGTCATGCAGCGAAGCAACGAATCATTCGCGGCGTTGTCGCACAGGGGTTCGGGATTACCCGACTCTGCCTGCATGTTTCCGTCTCGGTGGTCTCCGTAGCGATGTGGCGGAAACAGTTGCTGTAGGATGTGTTTTCAGCGCGGTGTATTTTTTTTTTCTGTCCTTGTCATTCTTGACGCTATCTGGTTTTCCCTCCGTATCCTAACTTACCATGTTCATATTCTGTTTTTGTTACTGTCGCTTTAGGACGCCGACAATTAGCGCGTTGTTTTGTTGGCTCTGTGTCAGTGCGTTCCCAGGTGTGAAAGTAGTCTCCCTAACGAATTTGCCTTCTCGTTAGCGTCAGTCTTTGCCGAGCTCCTTTCGCGATGTAGCTCGTATATACGAAGGATGCGACATCATAGGTTTTGTGACAGTACATCTAAGGCGCAGTATGGATAGCGTTGCCCAAGAGTATACGAAGGCTGCTTATAACTCGGCGTTAACCTGCATGCTATATCACGCTTCACAGATGACGTTTTCGCGATTATTCTCTCGGCGAGTCCGGAGGACAGCCACCATTTCATTGTCCAGTATTAATATTAATATAAATTACAATTTAGTCGTCTCCTCTCAATTGAATTTTGGGAAAGTTATTTCTTGTAAGCATGCGAAGCCTATGATTCAATTAATTTATCGCATAAAGTTGGTTTTTATTCTTCACGTTGACTTACTCGTAATACTGCTCAGACATCCATAGGCGTTGTCGTTTAAGGAATGGCTCTTTAATCGTTCAAGTGTATATCATGCACCACTCTTTAACGCACTTTAGACGACATGAAGGTCAAATGTCGTCGCCCGTGGCGATTTCAGAAATCATAAACTTCAACTTCACATTGTACGGATAGGAACTGTCTGGTTTTCTGTGATAACGCATGCTGTTATTTCCGGGAAAAAAAGTATATACATCTCTTTGAAGCTATACTCCCCACAAATAGACTATCGGAACAGCGCTGGACGTCTTCTGTTTTGGCTTTCGCGTGTTGCGTTTATCCATTCATTAGTTATTCAAGACGCCAACTAGCGAAATCGTTATGTGGGCTGGTTTGTCTTTACACTTCTTCCACTGCTCTGTTATACTTTGCGCCAATGATAGAACGCAATGATGCCCACTATAACGTCAGATCGCGGTGTTTATTTTACTCTATCCGCCCTGCTATTATCTATCCCTCCTTTACCCACATAACATTGAAAACGCATTACTACTGCGTCTTTCTCGCTCCTGGGCCAAAGTGGCCCTTGTGCTATGAGAGAGACCGTGGAGCGAAACCCGTGCTGTTGACCGCTGCTCTTCGGTAGACAAAATTGCACTGGAAAATACAGCGTGGTCGGCATTTCCTTCCCGTTATGTAGTCTGCATCACATATAGGCGGCCACTTACTGCAGCGTGATTCTGCATCCGGTCGTTCCTGTCTGGCGTGAGATTTTTCAACATTGTCAATCGTTTGTAGCGTCTGTCATGCGTGCGCGCTGCCCTACAAAATAAGTGAACGCCAACTATCCTGCTTTCCGCTGTACATAGCTATTTTATTTGATCTATGCGTCTATTTGTTCTATTGTTCTACTTGTACAACACCCCTTCTTTTTTGTTGTTTTTTACGGCAGTTTATTTGTTCAAATCCTGGATTTCCAAACTGCGGCCATGTACAGCCGCGGCCACGTCTATGTAGAGCATGCGAGGAGCCGGAGCCGGTTTTCGCCCTGCGGGGTGAAACCTCGAGGTAGTTTCGGGCTCAGAAGTGCTGTATCAGAAGCGTGTCCGGCCTATAGCTGACAGGCTAACCACATCAGAGCCCGAAACTGCCTCGAGGTTTCACCCCGCAGGGCGAAAACCGGCTCCGGCTCCTCGCATGCTCTACATAGACGTGGCCGCGGCTGTACACGTGGGCCTTCAGGTTCACTCTCAAGTGGTTTTATAACCGCTTCTCGTCTGAGGAGCTACCCCCAACTCTTGTTGGAAATAAAGATTTGATGATGATGATGATGATGATGATGATGATGATGAACCTTCGGCTTTGCTGGCACTCGCCCACAAGGGGGGATCGGCCAAGAACCGGGCGGCAGGATCATCAAGTGTGTTCAGTCAGGCATTCAGGTAGTCTCGTAGCCGTAAATAGTAACAATAGGCTAACAGGGTAATCTCTTTGTTGTCCTTATGTACTCGCACACAGCAGAGGAAACCTCCCTGTTGCTATAACCTAATGTAATCCCTCCGAAGGATAAAATTAGTTCCACGTTTATTTTTAAACCTAGCCTCTCAATTGGTTCGACCAGGTATCTTTTCCTTTGATAAGCATAACGTTTACAGAATAAAGACTTAATTTGTTCTTATTCGATTTCGTCCTCCTCCTCTTTATTCTATGTGCCGTCAAGACTTCCTCGGCCGCACCGAGGTGCGCGTGTGGGACATCGTGCGAGAGACCCGGCAGACGCGGGGTCCCATCACCAAGCAGCTGCGCCTCTTCGAGGTGGACCAGGGCGAAGTGGTCATCCGGCTGGACCTGCACATCTTCGAGTCGTGACGGCCACGCGCCTCCTGCCGCTTCCGGCAGCGCCCGTCGTGCCCTCGCTGAGGGGTTCATTGTTGTTCTTTTTCAATGTACGACGCCAGTTCCTGCGTGCGGGCACCCTGTCGAAGGCCGGCGTGTTGAGCGCCATCGCGGGTAATCTCCTCTTCTCGTAACGGTGCTCCCTTTTCTTTCGCGTGGTTTCGCGAAGCTTCGGCGTATTTTTCTTCCTAAGCCTTGTCGTCGTTTGTGTGACCAAGGAGGATTAAAGAAAAATTGCTGGAGTGGAAGCTCTACCGATGCCTTGCCAGCAGAAGTGAAGCCACCTTTTGCCACTGCCAAGATGGCGGAAACATGCTCTTTTTCTGATGGTGCCCCACTTAAATATCAAGTGCTTTTGATACCTTATGTAAATGCAACGTTAGTTCTATGTTAAAAGATAGTTGTTCCAGACGCAATAACACACAGAAACGAGTATGACTGAATCTTCAAAGAACTTTGCCTCCAATTAGAGGCACACTAAGGAAAACTAGTAACTGTAAGACGCACTTGGAGCACTATGTGGCCAGAAAAAGTTCCCACATTAAACTTGTTGGGCGTGCGAGGGAAACGCTTCGTTTTTATTCGCTGAACGGTGATAATTTATCATGCACCTAGTAGGATGGCCACCACAGCCGCCATCTTACCAGTGGAACGGCTTCACTCCTGGGCAGGCATTTCCACTCCAGCAATTTTTTTATTAATCCTCCTTGAGTGTGACGTAATGTAACTGAAAGTAAGCTGCCGGCAGGGGTCGTTCGTGGAGTAAAATTATTCGAAGTTATTTAGCGGTATGTCGAAAGCCGTAAAGTAAGCTCAGGCTGGGCGAGCACTGGCTTTATTGTCATGGAAGCGTCATTTCCGTGTCACCTGTCGATTACGCAAACCCGCGGACCATATCCAAGTCACTGTGCCCGAACCTCGCATCCCCGGCGTTTACCAGCCGTACACGTCGTATCTGGGCTTCCGCTGCGCCTTCCAGAATCGAAATGTCCGTGACTGTCCAGGATAGCTGAGTGAATACCCTTCCTGAATGACCTTATGTGTACTATACGAGGTGTGTGTTCGAACCACCGACTTGCTTCATCAAAGCAGTCTCTCTTTTTTTCGGTTCGAATAATAGTATAACGATTGGTTTGTAATGCTGTAACACTTTGCGAAGGGAGGAATTTTAAATTTTAAGAACTCGTTTTTCTTTGTTAGACACAATATTATTGCGAACTAGCAATCTTCTTACTTCTCTGCTTATCGTCTTCTTGCGGTTCTTCATTTGGGGAAAGCAATGCCCCGGCTTCGTTTTGATCAGAATAGGGATCTCTCGAAGAGTAGTGGGTTATAAAGTAATCGAAGGCGAAGGAGAGAGAGGGAGACGTGAGAGGCAAGGAGGTTAACGAGAGGTCGGTATGCTACCCGACATGTGGAGACACTTAATAGGGAAGTTGGAAGGAAATGAAGATTGAGAGAGAACTCTTACATTAAAACGACCCCAGGACACGGTACTGCTAGATTAAGGGAGTGAAAAGTTCCCCGAGTATCTGCGTCGTCACAGCACGTGACCGGATAGAACTACAAAGCGCGCAGCCATAGAACGACACAGGAAGCTCTGACTGCGCCGGGTAGCATTGATGAACGAGCCTCTTGTGCTATACGATCAGTTAGAGCCGGAGGGAGCAATGTTTACTTTTGTTAAGGAACTCGTGAGGGCTTCGCTTAGTGAGTGCTGCATTCGGGCGATTCGGCGCTGTTTAAGGCGACGGCGTTCGACCAACTCGCATTCTGCAGGGTGCCCCGCAACGCTGCCTTCGATACGGGTGTTAAATCCGGAATATCCGCGTGGATGCGGTCATATCCGGTCATTCAGTCATGTATCTTAGCTGTACATCGCTAGGTGACGTATAAGTAAGACCTAAGGGAGTCTCAGATAGCAAGCGGTCCGATGGCTTTTTTATATCTGAGTCGAAGTGTCATTAGTTTAGCGTAGCGCATGAATACAGTGCCTATAGTATAACCAAGAGAGCAGGCAACTTGCTTTCTACGTGGGAGCACAGCACAGACCATTTTTGCATGCGATTTGTAGAATGACTTGAACCTTGACTAGTTGCTAATCTTTGATGTCGTGTGGTTGCAACTAAGTTGACACGGCGTACAAAAAAAAAGATTTTGGGCCGTGGTTTCAAGTTAGCTGCAATCATTCGACATGAATGATATGTAGCCCGATTGGGTTAATATAGTTTAGTAGAGCTCTTCGGCGTTGTGTAGTTAAAGCTGCTCGGGGTTGCAGCGTACCGCCTGCCACCGCGTGTGGCCCATCGCGACCGTCACTTGAGTGCACATTTTGACCCTGTGGCATTCTGCATTTGTCAACGCTGGTAGACTGCTCGAGTAGAAGTTCAATTACGGACATCGAGAGTCTGCACAGTGTCACGGGAAGGGTAGTGTTGATATCGGGAAGAGAACTGTGATGCCTTTCGTATGTTGTTTCTGACGCGGTCGAGTTTTGTCACATTTGTGTTTGCTCTATAGACGGTAAGCGTACTTCCGGATGAGGAAGCTGGCACGGTTTCACAAAAACTGAACTTCTCGCCGAGATTCTTTAATTTCTGGGAACTTTTAGTTTGAAGAAGACAAACTGACGTTTGAGGTTAAAGTTTCTATTTCACCCCACTGTGCGCTGCATTAATCTCCTGATCTTATCGGGTGACCGGGCCGGAATCGGATCACCCATGGGGCCCGCCCGATGGGCGGATACACCTTTTGTTCACTTTAAGCGGGGAAGTGTGATTTGCTGTAATGATGTGGCAGCTTTTGCTAGTGGCCCGTATGTATCTGCAACCCGGTAGAAATCACTGTAGATGGCGCACAGCTGAAGGTCGTATGTTGGCGATCGCCATCATTCAGCCAGCTATTGTGTGATGGTGTTAGATAGAACTAGACGCATCTGTACTTTTAAGACAACGTAGAAGTGCGAGTGTAAATGACTGCAGCTTCGAGAATGTGTCATGCAGGTGTTACCGTTTGCGAAAATTGTTTAACCAGTGAGTTGTTAGCTTCGCAGTTTTCAAGGTAAGACACCTAAATGTCGAACAGCAGCCTAGAAAGAAAACTATTTTTACAGTATAACACATTATGATAGCGACGATGAAGAATGCGGTAGAAAAGCCGCATAACTAGTTAAACGTAGTGTGCTACGAAGCTGCCGCTCGTTCTGAGATGTTTGCTAAGTCGGCATTTTCATTTCACTTTGTACACCTACATTTCACTTTGTACACCTACACATAACGTACACCAGTCAAAGGTCGAGAGCGAACTAACGTAACAGTAAGTGTGCCTATCGGCGACGAACACATCTATATATACGTGCGACATGCTTTTCGCCTTTGGTGCATTCGGCGTACTGGAGCATGCGAGTTCGTCACACCCCACGTGACCACACTTTAGTGAGAGTACCGCGGGGGTTATCTGAACTTATAAGTTGTACCTGCTAAAGAAGCCGCTGTCTTGCCGGTGCTATGCGGGGTCAAATATGCACTGACAGACTTATCGGGTATACAGCAAGGTGGCCCTACGACATGATGACGTCACTTCGTTTCGTTTTGCTTGCCCTGTCTTTTTAGTGTTTGTGTTTAGTGTCTTGCAGTGTCAGAAACGATGTTTTGTCTTGCCGCGTGAGTTGTCCGTTGTGTTCCCCGACGGGGACGCGAATGGTGCCGCTCAGTGACGACGCAAATTCTAGTCTTCAAGAGGCATTCCCACGACTGTTGCAGAAAGTTTCGCGAATTTATCATATCTTTCTTCACGAGTGTTATAGTTTCGTCGTATGTAACGTTGATAACTGCATAGAAGCGAAGCAGTATATGATTACTTGTAGTGTACTGTCCATCTGCAGTTTTTGCTGCAACATTCACTTAAACATTTTGTTGTAGAGAAACGTCTTTTTATCCTGGTCTCGGTGCGACACCCGGCACTCTACTAGAATCATGTCTATTCTCTGTGTTGAGCTCAGCTATTGAGTACCTTCTTGTTGTGTAACGATGGAACCGCTCTTTCGTAATCTCCCGCGACGTATCGGTCCTCATGGTCATCGAACAACAGATAGAGAAGGCTTTCTGTGGCTACGCCGTACTGTAGCATACAGTCGACGTCGAAAGTTCGGACTCCGCGAGGCACAAAAAAAAATGATTTAATTTAATATCCGCCGCTTCCGCAGGCAGCCCCGAACTTAGATTTGTGATCTGTTCGTAAACGCGCTGACGTTAACTGTGCAGTTCGACCTGATACAGTCGGAAATTGCTGGTATATTTAAGGCTTCTTCAAACGCAGTGGTCTGTGAACTTTCGACGCCTACTTTACGTCACTTACCGCTTAGATATGGGGCTAACGTGCTCTGGGAACAGCAGCGCTAGCCGTGCCGTATGTTTGATGCTGTGAGTCACGTATAATCGCTCAAAAAAAACACACACAAAGAAACACAACTTTAACAGAAGTCTTCTTGATAATTCTTGATTATTCTTGCGTTGCCGGCAAATCTCATTGCAGAAAGGTTTCCATGTGCTTTTGTTGAACAGCCCATCGGATGTAGTCGCCGTTAGTGTTCTAAAGTGTGATAACTTTGCTCTGCTGTGCTCTGTGCAACTGGAACAATCCAGCGTAGAATGCGCGTACTGCGCTGAAGGGCCGAAAAAAACAACGTTTTTGTGTTTCGTTCAAGATTGTTTATACTCTCTTGTGTTTGCTCTATATTTAAGCACTTTTTCTTTCTGTCTGTCTTTTTTTCTTTTTTTTCTTCTGTGTGCAGCGTCGAATGTCTTGCGGAATCTTTTACCCCGGAGTACAGCTCATTGTGCGAGCAGAGTTTCCTCGTGTGTCGCACAATTCTTTAAGAGGTTCGAATGCGTCATCGTTTTATTGTACCTTATATTTAATTATGTAAACTCATAATGACGACGTCATCGCGTCCTCTCACTCTGTACACCGTTTGAATAATTGATTGATTGATATGTGGGGTTTAACGTCCCAAAACCACCATATGATTATGAGAGACGCCGTAGTGGAGGGTTCCGGAAATTTCGACCACCACCGTTTGAATAAGGCGAGTATAAAAGTGTTATTGCTGTGCATCGAACGGTGAGTGTGTGTTGATGAAATATTTTGCCAAACATCAGGTGACGTGATAAAAAATGCCTATGTGATCCGTTTTGTCCCTTAGCATTATTATGGTGGCGTGTTTCCCTTTCAGCGGACCGCGAAAGATAAAAAGTGGAAAAAGAAAGTTCTGGAGGAAGTGAGGAGGTGTAACGGGACGTGGGTTCGGCTCGTTTAATATTACAAGTACCCATCCCCTTAACGGAAGTTTCGAAATTTGTTTTGGGACAAGAAAACCACTAGAACTAGTTCGTCGTGGAGAGCGTCCACGCAGCCTCTCTCGTTTGGTGCTTCGTGGTTTTGCTAAGCCACTGCTACTACAGCGGTATACCCTTTGTCGTACGAAAAACGGCGCTGATGAAAAGCAGGCATCGTATAGTGTCATGGAAGTGTCATGTTGCACCGGTGGTACTCTACAATGCAGGGACGACACCGCCGTGGTGGTCTAGTGGCTAAGGTACTCGGCTGCTGACCCGCAGGTCGCGGGATCGAATCCCGGCTGCGGCGGCTGCATTTTAGATGCAGGCGAAAATGCTGTAGGCCCGTGTGCTCTGATTTTGGTGCACGTTAAAGAACTCCCGGTGGTCGAAATCTCCGGAGCCCTCCACTGCGGCGTCTCTCATAATCATATGGTGGTCTTGGGACGTTAAACTCCACATATCGAACAATCAGTCAATAATGCAGGGATGCTACCGAAATTGGGAGCGCGAGTTTGCCTCTATCTCCAGCACTTTCAAGCACGCTGCCTTGGATGCAGAAAGAAGCGTGCAAGACGCCTTAAAGTTGGTTTTAATAACAGCGAAATGGACAAGCGACGCTGCCGTTCGTAGTTCTTCTGGACATCCAGGTTAGTGATTGCCGATACTTAATCACAATGGTATATTGAGCCCGAAAAAAAAAAAGAGAACCGGTTACGTCAACGTTTGCCTAGGGGTTAGCCTGAACCACCACACCGCAGCAGCCATTAGAAATGTGATGCTGTGCGATCTGGTTAGCACATTTTCGCGGGGGATCGCGTCGTATAGCCCTTAGCACAGTATTGTTAACTAACACCTTTACACGTCACATTCGGAGCTCGCTGGGCTTGCGTTATCTATAGCAGATTTTGGACTGCTTTAAGAATCTAGTTGGAGGGCAAAAATCGAGGCGGCCGTTCAGTGGTGATGGCACCAATAAATGCGCCACAATCCAAATTTCATTTTAGTTGAATTTTATGTTGGTAGCTAGGCCTTACTTGCGTCATAATCTTCATAAAGTCTGACGTGGCAGACGCTAGCTGTCGCTAACACTATAGAGGTCGATGAAGGGCTCGTGAAATTCGTCGTTTCGCGCAACACGAACACAGGGGGCGCTGTAGTTGCGTATGCAGCACTCCGAAGTGGTTTACCATTCCTTCGCAAACACTTTCGTGTGCTCTTTGTTACGCGGCTGTCAGGTATTTCTCTGAATAACAACACCGCTTGGAGCATCCAACTATAGGTGATTTCTGTCTCATTGTGCCATCCTGAGATTGTCTGTATAAGATGGCAAGGTCTTATATTACTTGTGTGTGCTAGTGTATTGTTTTTTTTTACCTTGTTCACGTTCTTTTTCAACGAGCTGCTCAAACCAATGCTTTGGACGCATTTAGCTGCGAGTGCATAGTTGGCCCTATCTCTTCATTTTCAGTTCATTTTGTACAAACTTTCAATTATGTATCTTGCGCTCTCTATATAAACGTGTTCGTTTGTGTTGTAGCTTCACTTTTGTTACCATGCCACGGAATTTCACTGCACGTGAGATGATGTCCGTTTTTTATACATGTGTTTTGCTCTCTCTCTCGTCAGCATACACAAACGTTTATTTTTGTTTTCGTTCACTTTGTTCCATACGTGTCTTGTCCACATTGTGTTACTTGACTGTTCAGTACCAGTCGCGTATGGTGAAACTCAGTATGCAAGATGAATTCCAAAGTTACCTTGAATAAAGCGATTTAAGGGCCAGCTGAAGATGGGGCTTCGTTCACGTGAACGACCACGTGACCTTTGGACCAAAGTGTTTATGTAAATTGCAAATAAAACGTGGCTCTTGTTGCGTATCTATGTCGCTTTTCTTCTATATGTGTGTGTGTGCAATACTAATGCTAACTCAGTATGTGTGTGGGGAAATATCGGGGGCGAGGTGGCGGGGGGAGGTCACTCAACTGAAAAGAAAATGAAATTTTGCGTTTCGTGAGAACATCATTTGTGCTCCCTTCAGCGTGCCCTTAAGTTAGCATATATACCCCGGTGGCGGCGGCGGACAACTGTATATGGGACATGTGACCCCTGTTGTGATCTCATTACAGACTTCGCTGTAAAAAGAAAGGCAGTTCTACAACAGGCACGTTCACGCCAAACTTCGCTGAGTCTCGTTTTCTATATACAGGTAGGGCTCTTTCAATTTTCATATACCGCAGTCTCACAACCCATGCATACCGAAGTTAAGACGGGGGCCATGCCCTACCAACCGGCCTGTCTTTCGGCTGGCTCTGTTCCTGGTGCTGACAGACCTTCTGACCGCACGGGCTCAGCCGTTCCCGTCGCGTCGCATCAGTCGCCCCGAATTCAATCACGACGAAACAAGTCACGCCGGAAATGCCGCTACAGAGTAACCGCCGTCATCCGGCCGACGCGCGACCTGGCGCGTCAGGTCACACGGCTTGTCGACGGTGTTGTATTGTATTATGCCGGGCGGTGTCGGACCAGAAGCGCCGCGGTCGCTTTCGGCTGACGCAGGCCGCACGGGGCTGGCGTCGACGTCCTCTTTATCACGTCCCCGCGCATCTTGATTCGCCTTTGTTCCTGACCCGCAGCATAGGCTGTGCACGGAGTACCGTAAGCCCCACGGCTTCGAACAGCTTTGGCTTATGCGATGGTTTCCTGCGAGGCCAACACCCGTTGCCTGCGTCGACCGGCTATTCCGCGTAGCGATAGTAGCGCGCAGTATACACGAGATGCCAGAACGGCACTGCATATGGTACCGATTATAATATTAACCCGCCGCGGTGGACTATATAGTGGGTATGACGCTTAACTGCTGAACCCCGAAGGTCGCGAGATAGAATCCCGGCAGCCGCATTTCGATTAGTGTGAAATACCCGTACGCTTATAGATTTAGTTGCACGTTAAAAGAACCCAAGGTGGTCTAAGTTTCCGGAGTGCTCCGTTACGTCTGACCTCATAATCACATCGTCGTTTTTGGAAGTAAATTTTCGACAACTATATAATCATAATAATAATAATAATTCGTAGAGTTTTGCGGGCCAGTACCACAATATATAATCGTAATTGTTTGGATTTAACGTGCCAACAACACGATGCTATCATGAGGCGCGCCCTAATGGGTGACTACGGATTGATTTCCGCCACTTTGTGTTGTTTAATGACCGCCCGAATCAAAGCACATGGTTGTTCTTTGCATCTCCTCCTCCCAATCGAAACAAAGCCGCCATGACTGAGAATCGAACCCGCAGCCTCAGGCTTAACAACGCCGCACCGTGCTCCACTACCAGGGGATAACGAGGCCTAAATATGTTCCCCGTCCGATCTTATTCTGCTCCAACTTGCTGGCGCTTTCCTAATTCCATGCATTTTTCGATCGCCTTCGAGGCCAACGCGGATAATCGCTCAACCACTCGCGTGATCAGTCGATCAAATCGGATCTATATACTATAAACCAAGTTGAGTATATAGGCAAACGAATAAGTGCTCGCAATCGTGCTTCCGCCCTGCTGCACAGTATTAAGGAGACCGATGTGTGTCTTGCCGAGGGGGAAACAAAAAAAATCGAGGTTTCAGCCTAGTTCACCCCCGCGTGCGCACTTTCCGCGGGCGCTATTGTTTTCCTAACACAACGCTGTTGCGAGCGCTTTATTAGCGTGCATCGTTCATTGTGTCTCTCCCACCTGTTCTTTCTACGACTTTTGTGTCTTTTGCCTACTTTTTTTTTCCGGCAAAGCTTGTTACGTGCCACCGACGAGCAACGGCGCGCGAGCTGCTACCGTTGTTCGCTGGTGGCGGGATTATCATGTGCGAATGCGAGACACTACAGAAACTACTGTCTCGCCTTTCAACTCGGTTTGGTTTAGGCGCACTTTAAAGGGCCGCTAAATAACTTACGGAGGTACTATATCTGCGTCCAATGAGACCCGAACAGCCGTAAGCCTTCGCGATGGTATAGTGCGCACCGTCCATTTATCAGCGCGGACAGGGTGCGTGTACATATTCACCTTTTCATAAACGCCTCCCTGGGCGCCGCCATAGCCGTCCTTGGGCTGTGCAAATTGGCGCGTCCCCTCGAAAATGCACTGACAATGCTGCGCCCTTAGCCTTTGTACTCCCGCGCACAGCCGGCGCCTGTTCTAGGTGGCTTTGGCACAGCCCATCATGGCGGTGCTTTTTTTCCTTCCTGTGAAAAAGTGTATGCGCAGAGCCGCCGAACAGGATGCTCGCGCCTGTCAATAGTGATAACTAAACGGCACGTGCTATACCGTCGTGAAGTATTGCCGCTGTTCGGTTTCGTTGGACGCTGATAGTACAAAGATACAAAGTACGTACTGTGGGGTCTCGGCGGCGAGGCGAACGCGCGCATCGCCACGCCACGCTCTTGGAGTGAACGGACACAGTTGACGCGGTCGGTACAACGCACACTACATACATACATTTATTAACTAATTTAGACGACGATATCGTCCGCCGAATGGTACATCAATTTTAAATAACATGCTACCATACAAACAACATAACGCAGTGACACACTAAACACACAATAACATGATAAACACACACTAACACACCCAACACACTAGCACATACCCAAGGCGGCGTCGCCAACGCCTGACCTTCCACGCGGGACCCCGGCGCGAAGCCCGCGGTGCCGAGCACCGGGGGGCCCACGCGACAGACAACCGTTCGCGGCAGCCGCCACGCGCAGAAGAGGCCCGCTCAACGCTCGCCCACCACCAAGGCCCGCCTTCCGCCAGGGGCCACCGCCGGCGCTACCACTCTACCAACAGTGGTACTTAAAGCGAACACAACGCCATCTATCGCCGGGCGGTGGTCACCACCAAAATAAAGCCTTGGGGCGAGACACGTGCGCCACGCGGCGCAGACAACTTTACAGGGGGGGGGGGGGGTGTCAGCACCCCCACAGTACAAAGTACGTTTCCCGTCTTTTCGGCCGAATGCGTGACGCCAGCAGTCCGTCCACGTGACGTCACGAGCGAGCCAGCCAATTCGGTTGTGATGTCAATTGCGTGTCTGCTTAACCTGCTTTGTCATGTAGTCGTGCGCCTGTTCCGACTTATCTAGCATTATTATTATGGTCAAGCTACTGATTTCGCTTGATTTTTTTGCGTTTCCGACTACTTAGGTGAAAGTAACAGCGTGTTACGGAAATACGCGAAATAATGATAGGTTCAACTCTACAGGCTGGTGCACACCGGCGACTAGCAGCGGTCGCGCGACCATTTGCGACTGACGACCAAAAAGCGACTGATGTTCACACCGGCAGGGGCTGCATGCGAGCGACCGGAAGTCGCAAAAGCGGGGAGTCACGTGTGGATCTCGTTATCAGCGAGAGCTCCAGAGACTGGTGCCGATCAGCTGAGCACCGCCAGCTGAGTGAGCGGAGCAAACCAGGCGCGACGCATTTATTGTTCTCGTCCGTTCTCGCACAGCTTTCCCCACAGCTTCAAGTTCGATTCAAGCGAAGAACAAGACATTGTCATGGTGCTGTTGCGCTGTGCCATGGTGTCAGCGCTGGCATCACAGATGCCCCCAAAGAAAAAAAAAGCCGGTAGTGGGTGTGACCGTCCTTTCGATCGCAGGAGTTGGCCGGCCATGCGAGCCGCCTGCCTCCCGAACTGAGCTGAGACGACGAGGAGTATTTCCGAGAGTCGTACGTATTCAGAAACGGTCCTTGAATTTAAGTTGACTTGCCACAGCCTACAATACAGCACAAACGCGTCTCGAACGCGCTGCATTGAAGGCGGTGACAAATCAAGTTCCAAGACAATAAAACGGTTCTAACTACGGGGAAAAGATTTTGTGCAATTTATTTTATATCTACTTTGACGGTGTTTACCTTCTTGCGAATACCGCCACGTAAATTGGACACTTTGCCCGAGCTACTGCGCCCCGCCATCTCCAAGCCAAGTATTCCGTGGTGGCCATGGTGCCACAGACTCAGATGAACGCACTCGTTTGTATCTGGCGGCAGGAAGCCAGCGCAATGAAAAGGCAAAAGAAAAAAAATTGAGCATCACTGATTGGTTCTAGCAGCTTTGCGACTGCAGTCGCACGACTGAAAAATCGGTCAGGAAGCGACTAGCTAAAGCAGTCGCTGTGCGACCGTTCGCGACTGTTTGCGACCAGTCGCAAATGGTCGCGCGACCGCTGCTAGTAGCCGGTGTGCACCAGCCTTAAGCGCTTACATTGTCTACGTGTTTTAATAAAACGCGAGTGGCGAGGAATAGATAGCGTCTCTGAATATTTGGGTGCTCTTTAATTATGCCCCTGACGCGCAAGTCGTGTGGCGATTTTAGTATCCGTTCGTTCGTGTGCGTGAGTGCGCGATAGTGTACGAGGCACTATGTCATACGTTCCATAAAAAGGCACTGGTCTGTCTTCTAGATAATGTTCAGGAGGGTCCAGTGCAGAGTACCTCGCGACCTGCATGCAGCGCCCCGCCACGGTGGTCTAGTGGCTAAGGCACTCGGCTGCTGACCCGCAGGTCGCGGGATCAAATCCCGGCTGTGGCGGATGCATTTCCGATGGAGGCGGAAATGTTGTGGGCCCGTGTATCAGATTTGGGTGCACGTTAAAGAACCCCAGGTGGTCAAAATTTCCGGAGCCCTCCACTACGGCGTCTCTCATAATCATATGGTGGTTTTGGGACGTTAAACCCCATATATCAGATCGGAGCCCTCCACTACGGCGTCTCTCATAATCATATGGTGGTTTTGGGACGTTAAACCCCATATATCAGATCAGACCTACATGCAGCGTCTCTGCAGATGTTCACCCTCGGTGGCAGATAGGTCAGGCCGCGTATATATGGCAGTTGAAACGTGCATGAAAGGCCCGGTATGTGTATCTAGCCTAAAGAGTGAACAGATTACATCAATTAACACCCCTAATTCACATGTTCGCCTTACGTTCTTGCTATGCTCGCTGTACGCGATGAGCTTTGGTGACATGCCTCGCGGCCATTGCGTTCGAGCCGCATTTCAAACGTTCGAGTGAAGAGCGTGCGAAAACTTGTCTGTGGTGCGACGAGAACATCACAAGGTCGGCGCAAGTGAAAGATAGAATAAGGTTGAGTGAAACGCAGGGAGGTTAAGCAGAAAAAAAAAATTCCGGTTTCCGGAAGGAGACAGATGCACGAACTTCCGTTGGCCAAAGTGCCACCCATCATCGAGCGAGTTGCTCCGTTCATATATCAGATTGCGATTTATCACTGGAACGGGGCGTGTACTCGTTTCTTTGCAGAGCACGTATTCGCTTACGGGCCGTGCTGGAGCTGTCACTCAAAGCCTATACAGTGGGCGGTTGTGGTCATGAGCCGGCTCTAACATTGTGGCTCTCGAGTGTGCGGAAGTGTCTGACCCTCTTCAGGGTGTACCTTCGGGCAGTTTGTTCGCGATTTGCGCTAGTTGGAGGCGTTTTTTTTCCGTCAGCATCCACTCTTCGTCGGTAAGGTGGTCTCACAAAGCGATAGACAAGAAAAAAAAATTGGCCGCGAATCTCTCTAGTTCGCTTCGAATGTCGTCGAATCTTCTGCCGGCCTTCTTTCGTGCATAACGTCGCAATTTCAGCGCAGCCTAACAAACACTGGGGCCTTTAGAATTACGTATCTACGTGTTTTCTACTAAAGAAACACACCACCTAATACTTACATATGGATTTTGCCCATCGGACATGCGTAATATTTGCTTTTTGATCGACAATGTTGACAAGCATGAACGCAGCCCCCAGTCCAAGATGTCTGGGCGTTCAGCATGGGCTTAATCTTTGGCCGGGTTGCCGAATCGAGTGACAAACGGTAAGACACAACAAAACTACTGTGGTTCGTGTTAACATTTTTTTCTGTTTCGGTAGGCCCACGGGACGGCTTTATGCTCTCCCATAGTAGAGTATAGTACTCTAAATCGTTGCACACTTTTTCTAAACACACTAGTATCCCATGAAAGAATCTCGTCTAAGTTCTGACAAAACGCCTGTTATTTCACTTGTTCCCTAATAATGTGCAAATAATAATGCTTGCGGAATATGGGATGATTGGCCTATTGCACATAGAGAAATATACTTTATAAAGAGTGGCCACTGGAGCTTTTTCGCGGCCCAGCAAAAAAGGTTCTGACCAACCGCTAGAAGCCGTACCTATACTCGCATTTACTGTTTTGTTAAGACATGTAATAGCTTCCTCGGGACGACAGTGAACACCCACGTTTGTATCAATTTTTTGCAAAGAAGAAATTTTATTAATTTGTGCAATTTTCTATAGGTACCTATTCTACATCATGTCCGACTGAGGACGTTTAATGCCTTACAACAGAAAACAGTAAAATATGACTAGAAAGTATTGTCTTTCTGCATTTGTTTTGCACAAAGTGGCACATTCAGGTGGTTTAGATGTACTATACATGTATTCTCTTTGCGGAAGCATGGGTGTGTAGCCTAGTGGTAAAGGCACTTACTTTCGGAGCATAAGGGTACGGGTTCAAATCTCAGCGTCGAAAAAAAAAGCTGTTATTTTAATTATGCTGAAGACATTATCGGGTCTGACCAACCCACTCGTGGCGCTGAAAGCAGTGCACGAGCTGGGCCGCAGGGCCCTACGGGAGTGTCCGCTCTTTATGTAAGTATGTTTCTCTATGTATTGAAGCCGAGTGGTTGCAAATTACAATCTCCACTGGTTGTGTCGCTTTAGGAGTCGTCACAACTACCATGCGACGCGGAATAAACAACAAAAGCCGGAACTATTGGTTGCGGAAGTAGAGGGTCAGCGATCCGGTTTGCATATCTTATGAATACTGTGTGAGCCAGATCATTGTTACGTTCTTTAATACGTAAGAGCAAGTAAGTCCATATCTGCAAGATAAAATCAGGCGTCGGAGCAAGCATATACATCTGCAATCCATGCATATATGTCTGCCTTTCGAGACGGCCTGTAATAGTGACGTGTGCTGCCTCAACCCGACTGTTGATTCAATTTTCCGTACAAAGATGTGTATTTTACAATGCTCGGCTGCTGACCCGAAGGTCGCAGGTTCGATCCCGGTTACGGCAGTACCATTTCTATGCTACAGAGGACCGTGTATACTGTGCGATGTGGGTGCACATTAAAGGGCAGCAGATGGTGTCGAAATTTCCGGAGTGCTCCAGTACAACGCGTCTCATAATGATATTGTAGTTACTATCATTAAAATCAAAGCAATTTTTGCGTACTGCAAGTGTTTTTGGCATCTATCTATCTATCTATCTATCTATCTATCTATCTATCTATCTATCTATCTATCTATCTATTTATCTATCCATCTATCTATCATACTATCTATCTATCTATCTATCTATCTATCTATCTATCTATCTATCTATCTATCTATCTATCTATCTATCTATCTATCTATCTATCTATCTATCTATCTATCTATCTATCTATCTATCTATCTATCTATCTATCTATCTATAGTCGCCTACGTCTGGGTGCTCTTATGATCACTCCCTTACCTTGGGGTATACCAAAATCAGTACGGGAGGGTAACATGGTTTTACAAATACGACGCGCTGGTCATGAAACACATTTCACCAGACAGTGGCACATACCGCGGGCGGCTATGTGCCACTGGTGTGCGGGTATGTGCCACAGGTGATTGACACTGGCGAAGCAATGGAGAAAAGGAGCCGACGACCCGTCTAACGGGCGCGGAGGCACCCGAGTAACTGTGGCCTAGTCATAGCACAACATCCTCGAGGTCTAGGCTCAGAGATTATCAGATTCTAATAGCCGTAATCTTAAGATAGGGAACATCTGCGCCCTGCGAGGCCAGGGACTTCCTACACGCCGCATGTATAAATAAATGTTATTTCTCTCTTAGTATCTATACCCAGGAACGGCGAGAACATACATGGGTGATTTCAACGCATGGTGTGGTACTTGGGTACCGTGCAGCGTCAACGAAACAGCAACCCCGGGCATGTGCATGGGCACTCTTCAGAAGGGTTTCAGCCCTAGCCCGTCATCTGCCTATCTATACATTGTATTTAGGACGGACATTGCGAGGTATGGGTGCCATGGTAGTGTGCTCTCTTTGTTCCCGAGGAACGCTGCAGTAGCTGGTATCGATTTCTGCCATGAAGTGTCACCATCTCTCCGCATGAGCGTTGAGAAAAAACTGACAAAGGCAGCGCTGACCGGACGAATGCAAAGAATAAATGTCAGTATCCCAGCAGCAATCGAACTATCATTCTGCGCGGCAATTCTACCATGTAGCCACGCCACGTCTCGAAAATACTTTGCAAATAGACCCTAATGTTCGGGAAACGTCAATTCTGGTTGCAGTACTGTCTGTCTATCAAAGTTTACAAACATTACATATGCACTCCTATGACACAGCCGTCGTGTCGGGTTAACGTCAGTTGTAGTCAGGTGCCATCCGCTGAGGTTGATTTGTGTAGCACTGTTGAGGGCTACCATCCTCGTGAGCGCCAGCGCAGAGACCAGCGGTTCACATCAGCTTACCGCTTCTGGTGTATGCAATATCCATGCTGCTGTTGGCATGGTTACGCAACTGCAAACAACTCCTAATATAAGACATATGCGGCTGTTTAACGTACGTGTGCGCGTGGATTTGAACATATATCGAGCGCCACTTCTTAACGTCTCATTCATTAAAAAAAATTAAAACGCCTTCACCTTGCATCCGCATGCTCTGCATACCCCCATTCTCAAGGTACGTGGGATATGCCGAATTTATTGTTATTTATACGAGTGCTGTATTTTCTACTTAGCCTGCCTCCCGTTCCTCTGTCTCACTGTAAAACATTGATTTGAAGCACATAGTGCAAATTCTTGTTTGATTGCTTGCTTGCTTGCCCCTTATTTTTCTGGCGCATGCAATCCACCATGGGGTATCGGCCATGAAACTAAATAACGGTGCCTGGCTATAGTTAAAAGAATTTGTTTATAATTTTAAAACGTTAAAAAAATGTTAAACGATAGGTAGCTTTGAAATCATTTGTTAGATTACATCCCGCGAGAAAAAGAGACTAATGTTTTAATGAATATGCTTAATTTTGATTAAATAACCTTTGAATTAGATTATTTGATAACCTTTGAGTGAAATTCATTTTAATAAGGAAAAAGCAAAAAAAGACCATTTTTAAAACAAGTTTGATAGTCATGAACTTATTATTCAATTTGTCTTGCCTCTTCTAAGAAATTGCGTATGACCTCGTGGACAAAACCCGGCACGGTAGCCCCAAAAAAGGAAGAAGAACCGGAAAGAATAAATTTAATCTCACCCTTCAAAGTGGTTAGTCTAAAAGTCTTTTCTGCTGATTGGTGATGTGCGTGTTAGGTAGAAATGATCAAGAGCAAAGAAGAGAAAAGCAAGCACTTGCAGTGTGCTTGCTTTTCCTCATCGTCTAAGATACACTGTGGTATGTAGTCGATGTGTAGTCGGCGAAGAACAGACCGCCGCCGGCGTTTTTCTCAAGTATACCGTCGCGGTTCGATGGCGACACCCCTGTCTGCGTTTTTGTTTTGTTTTTCAGCAACAATTTTTTCTCAAAAAAAAGTAAAAAGTAAAATATCAAGGAAAAGTAAAAAAAAAGCGGAGTCCCTTACCATCTTGTCCCGTACGTATGTCGGCTCGAAAGAGCGTTAGCCCGAAGTGCATGTGTGCCCAAAGAGGTTTCGTTTCTGGGATCCCATCGGCCGAAGCTTCCCCCGCACGTTGTCCGCGTATTTCAAACGACGCCGTCCACACAGCTGGCGACTTGCTGCGTGTTAGCAACTGTGCTCTTTTGTCTCCAAAGCGTGGGAACTCAACTGTTCTGGGTCGCGCGAAGAAAAAAGCCGCCTTGTTGGACCTGCTCGGATCCTCTCACGCAAATTCTCGCTCGTAGTCGTCGTCGTCCGTGTGTGCATCGTTCATCTATCTATCGACGCCAGTGTGAACGGCGCGGCTTTGTGCGCACGCGCAGACGGGAAGCTCAACCTGTCGTGTGCATGCGTGTGTGCAAAAGCGCCGTGTATACGTAGCCGATTTCTTCGCCGCAGTTCCTGCTTTGCTCGTGGCCGTTGGCCCGAACTTCTTGATCGCTGTGGGAACCTCGACGTGCACGCCTTTTTTTATTTTCTTTTTTTACAATGCCGGGAACTGAAAGATGGACAAAGTACTTCCATTGGAGGTGAAGTGAGGAGGACGTTTGTCCGGGAAGACTCTGCGGGAATCGCGCGCGTGTTAACGCAGAAAGCATTACGGGGCGCGCGTTGAAAGCAGCAGCTAACGAGCAGAGCTGGCGTGGATTGCCAGCCTTGCGAAAAACTGCGTCCCACTTCACACGCTCGTGCGATAGCCTCCGTGCCAAAATAAAATAAAATATACGTAGCAACGGTGGAGGAAACTTTGTTAATGCGAAAAAAAAATAGAACTTAGCAGTGACTTATAGCTCGACTATGCCAGAATATACGTATCGTGAGCTACGGACAGGTGGACAGACATACGGACGGACAAGCGGACTAGCCAATTAGCTCACGTGGGTTAAGCGCAGCCCACTCCAGAAGTTTGCAGGCAGTCTCTGGCGTGCCAGCTGTGCTTCGTGTGTCGTCAGTGCTCCATGCGCAGCACGGCTCTCGATAAGCCTCGCGAGACTGCTCAACCTCGGGGAATGTAGCATGCGTTGCAAAAAAAGTAGCTTAATCTCCATAGCTCCTCGGTGCATGTGCAAGTGGTGCTGGCGAGCAAGATCGCTTGGGTTCTATTTCCACCACTTGTGTTGCAGCGTTAAATCTAGCGCGAATAATGAAAGTCAAGCAAAGGACGATGACAACGTCGACGGCTGCCAAAGTGAACACGGACCGTGGCATCATGAGAGAAAACTGCAAGCAAGCGCAGGATGTGGCGTGCTGTAAAAACAAGCATCTTGGCAACGTTCTGTCCTTACAGCTTTTAAAGATACAAAAGAGAAATTAAGATTAGTCCGCTCTGGTGTGAATGTAGTTTTGGTGCTCGGCTGCTGACGCGAAGGGCGCGTGTTCTATAACGGTTGCGGCGTTCTCATTTCGACCGGGGTGAAACGCCGGAGGTTGATCGGGCGTTGTGCGATATGACGTTAAAGAACAGCAGATGGCCAAAGTTACCGAAGCCATTCACTGCCGCGTCTCTCATCATATACCGTGGTTTAAGGACGTAAAACGCCAAATATTATTCAGGTAAGAATTAAAATCATTTCGATATAAAGTACGGTGAACACGTGCCTAGGTTTCTTCATTGGCTGCGCAGCAAGCGACTCGCTGTCACCTGGCAGCAACGGGCGTTTACCTTCAATCTTGTGTGCATACATGGACAGTTTTATAAACCTTTACTGTATCACACGTCCATGGAGCTTAATTCCGAGCTTGATAGAAGCATGACGATAGTTATTGCGCGAGAACAAAACGATGACACAGAGACAAGAAGGACACGAAAGACACGAGCGCGTGTCTTTCGTGTCCTTCTTGTCTCTGTGTCGTCGTTTTGTTCTCGCGCAATAACTATCGTCATGCCATACCAACTAGCCCAAGCTGCCACACTTCTTGATAGAAGCATTCCATAGAAACTCGCTCAAAGTCTTCTGATATATTTATTGCAATGTCTTTTTAGGCCTTCAAATGTCTTGTTTTATCTTGCTCTTTATTGCCGGGTCACGAAAAGTACACCCTTAACTTTAAGGCGAAGTCATTAAGTGCCTTATCAGCCGCTGGCCGTGGCGGGTCACAGCCGTGTTCATTGATTTACAACGCAAATATACGAAAATTTATTTACTCGCTATACATTCCTGTTTACGATACATCAACAGAAACATAGTCTGCTACAACGCTGGGTTACGTGATCGTATATTCGGACATCAGTGCCTTAAGTCAGGACGATCAACGTTCATATAAATTTAGAAAGAATTATTACAGACAATAAAACTAACGAACCGCGAACTTCCATTATGCTTACGGGTACATTTCGAAATAATGGAAACGAAAACTACCGCGTGATTACGCACACGATAAACGAGCGTGACAATTTTCAGCTTCAATCGCGACGACGAACGAAAGAAAGCAATCGCTCCCAAGTACTCCTGGGGGCCCGCTCGTCGTCGTCGAAGGAGCGCAGATGGCGGGAGAGAAGGTCGTGCACCACGCCGACGATGTTCGGGTAGCGCTCGGAAATGCACTGCGAACAGACGCCACAGTTCAGCTCCATGTTGTAGAGCGCCAGGCAGGGGGCGCGGTCTCTCTGGAGCGTGCCGTTCAAGAGGTCGGTCAGCTTCGGCACCACCAGGCGCACGCTCTCGAAGCTGAAGAAGCGCCGTCCGTCTTGGCCGTACGCCGCGACCGCCCGCTCGTCCAAACGTACGCTCGGGTGCTCGCAGACCTGCGACGATGAGACGCCATGACAGGCGTGAGATTTTGCCTGGTGCCTCCTTCGAGCCTGTGTACAGCCGTCGCGCTGACGTGTACTGAAAAACGGGCCTCGGATCGAAGCTCTACCTCACATAGGCTGCGATATAACCAGAATCACGATGTGCCATAATGTACACGGGTGCGCTGTAAAGGGGCACAGCTGAGTGTACGGCATGTTTATATTTCGATATCTTACGGAAACATGGTAGCTTAGATATGCGTAAGATTGCTGGTTATTGAAAGCTCTATCTTCTCTTGACATAGTGACGTGCATGAAGATTGTTTTAATTACCGCATGCTGTTAGAGGCCCAGCAATATTGATGGTGTGCATTGGAGTGACGGTACTCAACACTCTTGGACACGTTGCACGTCCAATTTGTACGGAAGGTATAAGGTGAATGGCACCACCAGCAAGTGTCGCATTGAGGTCCAATGACCTAAAGGTGCTCCATAGGTTACGCCGCGATTATAACGCAAGCTTATATAGGCAATCTCTTTCGCCGAGTAGGTCATTTCGTACCTCGCTAATTTTGTCGGCGGACCAAGACGTACAGACCGCGCCGAGCTTCGCTTCCTGGCCGCTCGTGTTGAAGACGAGTGCGCCGAGGAAGACCGAGAAACAGCCGGCCAGCGCAGGCGTACCAACCACGTGCCGCAGCTCCGGATGCTGGCCGAGGATCCTAACGGCGCCGCTGAGCGATAGCCGTGCGTTGCCCTCGAATTCGTCGACATCTCTTATCGATGGGAGGCTTGCGCGGCAGCGACCTCTGTGGTCCGGCGGTGGCACGTGCGTCTCCAGTACCAGAAGGGACAGTGGCGTCACGGCTCTGTCCAACACGCCCGGAGGGAACGCGCGCAAGGCGTTCGCGTCGTTAACGCCTTCGAAACTAATGCCGAGGGCGATGAACATGCCGGGGTTTTGCTCCGCCAGCAACCTCAAGGCTCCCGCCACGACCGCAAGCTGCGACGGACGCACGCGGACGTGTAACAGTGCCAGACCGTGTAGACGGTGGCGGACGAGACTGGCGTTGAGACGGCGCGCCCGAGACGGCTCGAGTGCGCCCACGAACTCCTCCCAGTCGCCGTACGACGGTAGCAGGCGCGTCCGTCTACAACCGGACGCCTCCCTGAGGAAGGTTCGCCAGCTCGTAGCCACCGTCGACGCTGCGCCGAGTGCTTTGAAATCGTCGGCCCGCTGGTCGTACGCGACGTGGGTGAACACGGTGTAGTGGCAGACGCCGTCGGGAGGGTAGGCCTTCCTTCGCACGATGACGCCGGTGCCCACGGTGCACACGAGTGTGGTGTGGTTCTGCAGAAACCCGGTTAGCATGTTGATCCTTGCGGTGAGAGCCTGGATTTTGTACAGAGGTCGCCAGCCCAGGTTTTTTTCGGCGATACGCGGCGCGCTCATCACGGCCAGCAGGAGCGAGGCCAGGGCAACCGTGACCACGACGAAGAAGACGGCGGTGAAGGCGATGAACTTCAGCGTCGTGAGAGGGACTCGACGGGCGGCCCGAATAAGAGTGGCGGTCACCGCTGCAGAGTCCACGAGACATAGCGTGTTTCGAAGGCAGCCTCTTAATATTCGAACGATGGCGCATAAGCGCATGGTGACATGGCCGTGACTTGTTCTCATCGGCATGTGCACGAAGAACGCGCACAGCGCATGTGGCTCCTCTTCTTCTGTATCTCTGGCAGTTACACATGCCCTGCACTGGTCATACCCGGACCACGTAGAGAATAATTTTTAACAGCGGAGCCGTTCACGCCTGGTGTTGGTTGGTTGATTGTTCATCATAATCTTGGCGCAACCAATCTGCGAACAGGAAACTGTCATCATTTTGTCCTAATAAACCTGCACGCTCAAGTTTCTTCGTCCTCTCTTTCCTCTTCTACTTCACTGCCAGAACACGTGTGTCGATTTGTCCGGCTTGGCATGCAACAACCGTATGATGGAGAGTGAACGAGTATAGAGAGAAGAAACAGGAACAAGGATAAAGAAAGAAATTTTTGGAGAAAAATTTTTCTCTATGAAGCAGGACCCGAATTCAGGTACCCATTATACGAAGGCGTTTATCGTAACCGCTCGGCTATCCAGGCACGCTTACAGAGAGTGACATAGAGCGAAAAGACATTTATTTGGCCCAGAAGGAGGAGAATGACATGCGTATACATCCAACTCCTGACTAGACCCATGTCGGAACGGGGACGCTGAGCTTCTCCGCCCTCCCACGGGCCTTTCGGCCAGCCAGGAGCTGGAATACGTAGCTGGGGTCGTTGATAGCAGCGGTCCACCAGGCTTCTTGCAGCAGTCCTGCAATGCAGGGCATCGCCATTTCTTTAATATTTTAATGAAAAACTGAAGACGTTCGCCGGGCTGTTCGCCTGGCATACTCCAAGTTCTGGGGGATGATTATGATATGTGAACTGAGCGCATAAGACATATATAGAGCCACACACGTTGACTACACAATGTACAAAGTTTCGTTCAGGCTAGGAGAGCATAACACAGCCTTGTATAGTATATAGTATAAAATACCAAATAGATAAGAAGTAGAGATGCGAGGAAAAGGCGGAGGGTAGAGAGTAAAGCATAGCATAGAAAGAAGGCTTAATGGAGAGAAAGAAAGGGGAGAAAGACAGAGCGAGAAATATATATGTATCTGCTCTGATGAAGAACATGCGCATCCATCCAGCAGCATCGACAACGCTGGGCTCGTGCCTCTGAACTGTTCTTCACGCGGCCTCGCCTCTTGCGGCTCCTGCCCTATAGGACCATGGCTTCGAGATGTTCTTGGCATCCGTTACCCACAAAGTGTGTGCGTTGAATGTAACTTTCCAGAAGACCTAAATCATGTTCTTTGTGAATGCAGGCCATACACATCAGTGAGACAATCTCTGAAAACAGTCTTCTTGCACCTTCAAGGGGGATTCGAGCCTAAAGCTGTGATATATCCTATTCGCACGGCTAAGCAGCACCTGCGCATTACGCGCCACGAAAGCGCTGCTGACTTTCTTGTGGGCCACGAGCCTGGACAGAACTTTGTAAACAGTGTATTGTATGCGTGCGTGTGTACTCGTGCCTGTGTTATGTGTTTATCAGTTGGGGGGGGGGGGGGGTCTCTGATCGAAGTACGCGCTCTCGGAGCGAACGGACACAGCAGACGCTGTCGAACCGAACCGAACAACACATTTATTTAACTGTTTTTACAACGACAATATCATCAGCCGAATCAAAATGCAACACTCAGCACGCTAAAACAACCTTACGCAATATTCCAATACACTGAATCAAATATAAGAACGAACACAAGGTAGCGCGAAGGCGGCGCCACCAACGTTCGACTCACCACGAGGACACACGGCAGACCGCCCGCAGTGCCGTCTACCTATGGACCCACTACAGGAGACAACCGTTCGCGCCAACAGCCACACGCCAGAAAGAAACTCATAGGTGTTCTCTGAGAGACTCGCCAATATTATCTGACCGCCCACCTAACTTCGCCGCGAGGCGTCACAGCTGGCGCTGCCACGCTAACTATGATGATGATAGTGGTGATAAACGCTCGCGAGCGCAACGACACCTATGACTCGACGGCTGCTAACTCGGAGTGTGGCCTACCCGCGGAACACGTGTGCGCCACGAGGCGCAAACAACTTTACAGGGGTGTTAGCACCCCTACACAGTGCATATATCATAATCATCACCAAAAACCTGGAGTAGCATGTCAGGCAAATAGCCAAGCTAACATCTCCAAATGTCTGAAGCTGCCTTTCGTCACAAATTCCCCGTTGTGCGAGCTTGTCATGCTATATTTGACTCGATAATAAAAGGGAGTGATACACACGCTATTGAGAATGCGGTTACTCCCACGGATGCACCTCCGGGCACTTCGGTACGAGCTTCAGGGCATTACAACGACGAGGTCAGCTAACAACAACGCTTCTTATATCCTTTAGTCCTTGGCCCCAGGTGTGTGGCATCGTTGTGCTCGAGAGAACGCATTTGTCTTGTTTATTTAGTGGATGCATAGCATCTGCGGGTCAGTCCTAAACGGTTCTTCACGCGTCGTCCATAACGCACGTCACGTTTCCGTGGTCCTTGCCTTTCCCCGCACGAATCCTTCTGGAAGGCATACGCGTGTTTTCTCTTTCTTTAACCGGCGTGCGGGCTTTCCTTTAGTTTAGTTGTTTACATATTGACCTCCCCTACCTCTGCCTTTGGTCGGCAAGTGTACTCTACTACCCAAGAGTTTCCGGAACGCGAATTTTTCGAGAAACCTATAGGCTCCAGTTTTGTCTGAGAGCACAGTCTCCGAACAGATGTTCCAACCAGTAGTTCTTGCGACTGCTAACGTCTAGGTTAGAAGCGCTGTGCACCAACAGAGTTGCAATTCGCATTTTCAGTGGAGACCACATCGTGCAAACTTTCGTGGGCGGGGGTACTCTAATCGTATATCTGTATCCATAGATGCTCCCGCAGACTATATCCCCTGACAAGTTTGGAAATCGGCCATTTTAGGTTGCACATCGAAGAACGCCAATCGCTTGCGCGTTTCTTTGCTTTTCTCCCAAGCAAAGAGCGCTAAAAGTTGTTGGTTTAGGTGGCGGTGGCGTTGACGACGTAGGCCAAATCCTGCACAGGAGAGTACGTGAAAATGCGGCCTCCACAGATGCGCTGGTGACTTGAGTACTTGTATGCGTCGTTGACCAACAACTGATGCTCTCTGTTCTGTTCTGAGCTGTTTTAAATGCCAAGCATTTCTTAGCGAACTTCGGCGACTTTGAGCGTATCTATCTATCTATCTATCTATCTATCTATCTATCTATCTATCTATCTATCCGCCTACGACTTTTAGCTCTCCTGGCCGTTTCGATAATGGTATCGATGCCAAACTTGGTATAGCATAACATGACTGTATGAACAACATAGTTGACTAGTCATACCATAAAATACATGACATGTATGTCATGAATGTCGATTTACATTTCATGGTCCTGCAGCTCTTGTGGTGGTTTAGTTCACATGGCATGTTGTAAAACTGCTTTGGTATGACATCATTGCATGGCGAACACAACTGATAGACTCCAACATGAAAATTATGATATGCTTGTCATGTAACAACATGACTACATGCCACGCTCATGATGCGCTCACGGCCGTTTCGCTAGCGTCACATATACCAAATTTGGTATTACGGTACGTGAATGGATGACAAAGGTCTGTGACTAGTGCAAACATGATAATCATGAGATGCGTGTCATGTAACAACATGACTACATGCTACGCTCATGATGCGCTGGCGGCCGTTTCTCTAGCTTCACTTATACCAAATTTGGTATTACGGTACGTAAATGGATGACGAAGGTATGATGCAGGTGTGAACATGATAAACATGACATGCGTGTCATGCAACAACATGACTACATGCTACGCTTATGATGCGCCCGTGGCCGTTTCTCTAGCTTCACTTATACCAAATTTGGTACTACGGTACCTGAATGGATGACGGAGGTATGATGCAGGTGCGAACATAATAAACATGACATGCGTGTCACGCAACAACATGACTACATGCTACGCTCATGATGCGCTCGCGGCCGTTTCACTAGCTACACATGACCAAACTCGGTATTACGCGACGCGAACGGACGACATAGGTGAATGACATATCTAAACATGATAATCACGGCATGCGTGTCATGTAACAACATGACTACATGCCACACTCATGATTCACTCGCGGCCGTTTCGCTAGCTTCACATATGCCAAGTTTGGTATTACGTGATGCCAATGGATGACGAAGGTATGTGACTTGTGGAAACATGATAATCATGAGATGCATTTATTGTGAGAACACGACTACATGCCACAGTCAAGGCGTAAATGCATTTCGACAGGACGTGGTGCGCGTGCTCGCCGGCGTTCATTTCGTCGCGTCACGCCGGCGTTGCGATGCCAGGCGCCGGTCCTGCCATATACTCGCAGGTGCGCCCCGCACTGCATTGCTTTTGCGCATGTGCGTTTCAGCGCGTCCGGCGTCCCTCTATCACGAAAAGATGAAGACGTAGGGTTGCCTCGGTCATAAAGTTTCTCAAAATTAACTAGAGGGCACTCTGGCGCTGCGATCGTTCAGCGACCATGGGAATGATGGGTAGTACACACATTTGCCTGGTCTTCACACTTGCGGGCGGCGAATCGTACTTGCGGCTTTGTTTATTACTGGTTACGGTTTTGTTTTGAAAGAAAGAACAAACCCTTTTGAACTTAAGGACTTGATCCGAAATAGTAAGCTTAAAAGAGTAAGGTTGTGAAGCGCAAACGGTGAACATTTGCTAATTTAAGTTTTCGTGAAAATACAGCTCCAAGCCACACGAACATACACGGAGCCAAAAGCAGGCCAGAAGTACGAAAATTAGACAAATGTGTGTACTACTCATCATTCTCATGCTCGTTGAAGTGCCGTGCGTTGCAGCTCCCATAGACACTGGCGCCAGAGTTCCCTCTAGTTAGTATTGTGGGAAACTCTATGGCCTCGGTAACGCATCGGCATAGAGCAATATTACTCGATGGCATCACCGCGAAATGCATCATGTCGCATTTCGCGCCGGTTGCCGTCGGGCCGCGCCGACGGACGCAGGTCACGCCTGGCGTCAGACTATAGAGTGCGTTTTGCTAACCTAGCGTCGCTGTGACACAGCGTGCGCGCGCGTCAACGCTATACGTTGCAGTATTTTGTGCCCTTCATGGTGCGCTCGCGGCCGTTTTGCTAGCTCCACATATAACAAATTTGGTGTTACGTGACGTGAATGGATGACGAAATGTATGACTGGTGCAAGCATGATAATCCCGACACGCATGTCATGTAAGAACATGACAACATACCGTGCTCAAAGCGTGCTCGCGGCCGTTTCTCTTGCTCCCCATAAACTAAATTTGGTATCACGTGCAGTGAATAGATTACGAAGCTAAGCAAGCCATCGAAACATGATAAATATGACGCGCAAGTCATTTACGGCATCATTTACCTCCACCTCGCAACGTTGTTCTGATTTTAAAGTGACATATCAATATTTCTTATTCATGCTTCGCATATCACCGATTGCCTCTGTACGTGGGATCTGCCTTTTTTTTTGATGGAGCAATTTGACCTTTTATTGAAGTCACTTGTAGATTAACGCTGTGTCATTTTATCGTTACCTGGATATGAACGCATGACCGTTGTTGTAGCTGCAGTAGTAGCTGTAGTGTTACGCTCCTAAAGCACGTAAATGGAGGTACCATTCCCGACACGGTACCTTCATTTCTGTTTATCACATAGCGCATATCGAGGAAGTTTTAGATTCGAAGCAGCTCTTGAACTAGCCTGTGTAACGCTGTCCCTGTGACCGCGCTCGCGGTCGTACGGAGGGACAGCGTTACACAGGCATCCTGTTTATCGGTTGCCCGATAAACAAGAAGGAGTAACAGGCTAGCACATGCCGAGCTCACACACACCCTGGGGGAGTTTCCAGATATCAGATAGGTTAAAAAAATGAAATTTTTAATAATTGTGTTATTTATTATGGTTAATTATTAACGCCAAGCTTCGCTTGCCATCATTTTTTTCTCGTTATTCTATATTTTTCCGCAATTTTCCGTATACTCGCGTCTATCCTCCTTAAGGTGCTGCTGCCGAAGCGCTTCGCGGTTGCCGAGGTCAACGTCGTAACGTTCGGGCTTTGTCGAAATGGTTTTACACTTCGATACTTAACTGGACTTCTTAACAGCGTTTGGTCTATCGGGAACACGCAACTTTCTGCCCATGTAATGGGAGACTAGCTGTACTATATATAGGTCCCCTTCACTGATGAACGCTATAGTCAGTCCAGGTCATTCGTGAACAAAATTTTATCCTCCCCTTCGCGCAACGTTCGTCACTATTCCCGTATGTTCACAAATGGCCGTAGGCCAATGCTGTATGCCCTACTACTTGGGCACATTGCCGTAAGCGATGGCAAAGCATCTTCCCGGACCCTTTCATGGCCATTTCGAAAAAAGGGCATGCGTATAGCTGTCAAAAAAGACATTCCACCCTCCCTGCCATACTCGTATCTCTCCCCCTGAATGCCTTGTAACGGTACATGCTGACCTTGGAACAATGGATGGCATCTAAGACGCCGCTCAGTACTGACTGAAGGCCTCGCTAGCCGCACAGTCATCACAATCGGCTCATTGCGTCCTTGAAGGACAGGCCGCGGCCACCAACGGCAGCAGCGCGAAGCGAGGGAAACTGGATTCATGGCAGTATAGGAGGGTGGAGAAAGGCAGCCGTCAGCGCACCTTGTTCACGAAACGGATGGCCTTCCGTCTTGCTCTGCATCATGTAGCAGTAGCGGGCAATGTATGCTGCCAAGAACCCGTCGCAAGTATGCGTCTTATGGGCTGATCGCCCAACGCCCCCTTTGCGGGGCGACGGTTGATGACGTGTGCTGCATTGTCTCTCCGACGTAATCTGTGCCGCTGCCGTACGCGTCTGCCGTCGGAGCTCGTGAGAACGGCGAGTCCTCCGAGGGGCCACCGTTGTTTGGGGAGATGTGTGCGTCCTGATCGTTTCGAGCCCGCGCGGTAACTCTCCGTGACGTTTAGTGTGCTTTCAGCGAGCCATGAATGAAGTAAAGATACATCAAATGTTCGCAAATCAGAACCACGTGGTGCTGATGCACAGTTAGAGTCAAAAGTGTAAAGACCGCATTACCAGGGGCGTAGTTAGAAATATTTTGCGGCCGAAGGTGGGAGGGGGGGGGGGAGGCTCAACTGCCGTCTATGCATGTTCGTGATGTTCGTGCGTGTTTTTGTATTTGTGGGTTTATACAAACATGCACACACGTACCTGATTGATTGGTATGTGGTGTTTAACGTCCCAAAACCACCATATGATTATGAGTGACGCCGTAGTGGAGGGCTCCGGAAATTTCGACCACCTGGGGTTCTTTAACGTGCACCCAAATCTGAGCACACGGGCCTACAACATTTCCGCCTCCATCGTAAATGCAGCCACCGCAGCCGGGATTCGATCCCGCGACGTGTGGGTCAGCAGCCGAGTACCTTAGCCACTAGACTGCCGCGGCGGGGCGCACACACATATCTGCATACACGAACGCACATATATGCCCCGCCTTGGTGGTCTAGTGGCCAAGGTACTCGGCTGCTGACCCGCAGGTCACGGGTTCAAACCCCGGCTGCGGCGGCTGCATTTCCGATGGAGGCAGAAATGTTGTAGGCCCGTGTACTCAGATTTGGGTGCACGTTAAAGAACCCCAGGTGGTCGAAATTTCCGGAGCCCTCCACTACGGCGTCTCTCATAATCATATGGTGGTTTTGGGACGTTAAACCCCACATATCAATCAATCAATGCACATATATGCGAATATGCATACAAATATGCAGAGTTTCCAAATGGAGGGAGTGGGAGTGTTGACTCCCCCCCCCCCCAAAGAAAAGTTAAACATTCTCGCTGCTTCGGCAGGTAGTTCGATCGAAAACAGCCACGAATTTGTGGGGTTTTTTTTTCATACGTGGTGGTCTCTAAAAACTTTTAACACGATAACGTTGAAGCGCTCGTTTCGCAGAAATGCCGTCGTCGGCGTCGGCGTCGTTAGTTGTGAACGAAGAATCAACATTATGCGTGACCGAAAAATCGAGAACGATGCAAATGAAATAAATTATGGAAAAAACCCGTGGCCAGAGCGAAGAAAGAACCAGGTTTGTCTGTGACCGAGTCGTGATAGAACCCGGGTCGTTTGCATGGTAAGCGGATGTTGTACTACACGGCCACGCGTCTGCTTATGAAGAGCGTGAAAATAACTCCCTCTGCTTGGAAACTTAACTTGAAAACCGGATACATGGTATACCCTGATACTAATATATGCAACTGGGCTGTCAGGTAGATCTTAGGTTTTTCTAATGAAATAGTTAATCATGAAAGCTTCTCGGTCAGCTAAACTTGCGACATCCTGCAATAACTACTCAGAATTTTAAGATTCGTAGCGGTTTGCAAATAATGTTATTGCCTCTCCTACATTTCTGGTAGTCACCGTCCTGTCGTAAACATTAAACAGATGATGAGTAACGATGATGATATGAACGGTGTACGTCGTGGTAGAACAACGACTACGGTGATCGGCTGATGACCCAAAACTAGCGGATTCGATACCGTCCACGGCGTTGGCATTTCGATGGAGCTGAAATTCTAGACCGTCGTGTACTGTGCGTTATCAGCGCACGTCAAAGAAAACCAAACTGTCAAATTTTTTGGAGAACTTCATTATTTCAAGAATCAAAATCATGTCGTGTATGAAAAAAATGAAAAATCTAAAATACAACGTCGCTCATTTGGAGGGCCGGACATGAAAACGTATAGGCTGAGTACGGTCAGCATGGATAGTAGCAAGTCGTGTCTGTCGCTCAAAGAACGGCCGCTCATCGTGGCGCGCAAGGCATTTATTGTGATCCACTGTCTATTTTGTTCCACAGTTATCGCAGTAGATAATACTGGTACGCCGTATGCACTACAAATTACTGTTCGTGTATGCCACGTTCAATCGAAGATCTTTTGGCTAGACCAGCACAGTTCAGTATTGAAAACAATCCGACGTTGCGCGTGATACCAACAAATTCCAGTTTGCGCCAATTAAAAAAAAACCTACTATACAACAAAATACACGTGTGAACATATATGCTAAAAAAACTCTATTTCCATATAGGATAAATTTCGCTATATCCGAGTTCGTAATAACCGTACACCACTGTGACTGTAACCCGAGAAACCCGAGCTCAGAAAGCAGTCACTGTTCAATCTGTCTGTAGAGCTCCCAACAGGATTCAGGCCCATGCCGCTTCTCAATGGCTGGACGCTGCGCTGCGTAAGGGCGCGACGCGTCCCGTAGCGAACCGTTAACGATCTTTTCTTATCAGGCGCACAACGGGTCAGCTCTTGAAAACCTCTTTTCAAGGTCCCGCGTCAGCAGCCAGCTATACACGGCCTTTCTCTTGCCCCTTCCGCCGCTCGTTGCGCAACGCGGACCACAAATCATGTTTCGTCCGCGCATTGTACGCACCTTCCAGATGTGCACCTTTCACGCGTACGGAGCTTATGTGACGGTTTCGTCGTTATCAACCGTGGTGGGAACCGCAATGTGATGCAACGAGGGGCGATCCAGCGAGCGTTTTATAAAAGCGCCGACCGGCTGGCAGGCCTGGGCCGCCGGAAAGAGAGCCGCGACCTTTATGAGCTCATTGTCTTACACGGCGGTGAGACGAATACAAGTAAAAAAAGTACGGCACGTGAGCTAAGCAGATCAGAGAATGGAAACCGGGCGCGGATTGGATGCCAGCAACGTCGGAGCGGGATGGTCCCTTGTGCAGCGTCCGCCGTGCCAGGGACAACTTCCTGGATGTTCTTTCAAGTGGGTTGGAAGCCAGAGAAAAAAAAAAGAGGTATCGGGGGGAGGAGCCGGCTGCCAGGGGGTGCGCTTCTTTTGATATATGAAGGTCATCAAGAGTGTGCCACCGAGTACCTGGCTGTCTGCATGTTGGCGCGTATGCACTCGGTGAACGGCGTGGGCCACACCGTGTAAGTGCCTTCCTGTTCGGGCCTATTCGCCCCCTTTCGTTTTAGTGGACACGCCGTGTTCTCTAGGTCAGGGCCAATTACGGGTGCGCCGCCGGGTCTAGAGATGGGATGGGGAGGGGGGGGGAGGGGTATGTACCGCTGGTCAAGTGACCCGCTATTACAGCGGCGCGGCATCGCGTTGTATAATACCGCACAGCTGCCAGCGTCCAGCGAGCGCCATTCGGCACCTCCGCTTGAGGGTCACCGCGTGTCTTCTTAAACGACGAATAGCTTGTCCTCCTTCCTCACCCTCTTCCCTTTCTCGCCTTCTTTCTGCCCCGCTTCCAATTAAGGACGCGACGTAACAGGAAGAACGCTTTGTTTTCTGCCGGTTTGTATTCACGGCGCTGGTCTACATTGCGGACGCGGTACGTTGAAGCGGGAGCTCGTCAGCAGTCTATAAGCAGATGACTGCCGAAGGTGCGGCGATGAGATATGCGGGCGGTTGGTGATGTAATAAAAATAATCATAATATCTGGGGTTTTACGTGCCGAATACACGACATGATTTTGAGCCATGCAATAGTGGAGTGCTCCGGGAAATTTGGCCATCTGGCGTTCTTTGACGTGCGCTGACAACGCGCAGTACACGGTGGTCTAAGATTTCGCCTTCATCGAAATGTCATCGCTGTGGACGGTATTGAATCCGCGACTTTTGGGCCATCAGCCGAGCACCGTAGTCGTTGTTCTACCGCGACGTACACTGTTCATATAATCATCGTTACTCATCGTCTGTTTAACGTTCACGACAGGGCGGTGACTTCCAGAAAGGTGGGAGAAAGTGCAAATCGCTGCAAATCTTTAAAAATCTGGGTAGATATTGCAGGATGCTTCTCTGGAGGCGTGTCTACTAGGTTTCCTATAGCTTAGGACATATATCATCACGCAACGCTAGGTTTGCTATTAAAAAAAATAATGTTGTGTAAGGTGATCTGTATAACATGATATTGGTACGGAAAGAATCAGTGGCATGTGTAACATAATGTTCTGCGTGCCCTTTAAGAGGAATGAAGCAAGATACAGAGACTATAGATCATTACAAGCGCCAATTTTTCCACTTGCGTATTATCCGACATTGGCCCGACCCTGGCCCGATCTGTGCACTGCTCAGATTCCTGTCATCAACCATGGCTGCTGAAATGAATGTTGGAGACGTGTGCGCATATTCTCCACTCACTGTTTGTAGCATGCACGGCCTACACCAAGTTCAGGGTCCCAGTTAAAATGGCTCTGACACGAATTTTCGAAGCTGCCATTACTCCGCCATTCAAGTCCTCTATAGGTGGCTCTGAGCACGTGAAATACTCAACATGATGATGATGAGGATAATGTAGGCTGCAGGCAATTGACCGTCTCAGTTTCCTTTTTTTCAGCTTTTGTTGAAATTATGTGTTCTTTCTTTCCTTTTTTGAAAAGGAAAGACGTGGGCACGCTACCAAGAAAACACGCCCAGCGTGAGGCCACCATGCACATCCCGGTGGCTTATGATCTGTCACGCTTACGGTGTTGTGTGCATCACCCACGTCACCACACCGCACCCCAACATGGGTGTCACTCATCACAAGTGACGCACGAGGTCTGTAGCGTTTAAAAACTTCAAAAGTGGCCGCGACAGCTTCTTTCGGAATGTCCAGTGACCAGGTGGAAACGCGTCATCATTACAGTCCGGAAATGCTGCTAAGACACTTTATTTTGACAATAAAGGCAATCTTCTCATGGCATTGCTACTGGGTTCGACGCTAGCGTCATGCCGAGGTAGAGTATTAATTCTGAAAAAAAAAGGTGAGAAGAGGCAGTTGGAAACTTGCAATAAAAGTTCGTAAACATGGCACTTATGCTGATGTTTCGACAAGTAGCTCAGTCTTTTTCAAGGCTGCAATTGACTGATTTCCTCAGTACTGGTGTTTGTATCATTCGTATACTCTGCTGCAATACAAACAAAGGAGAATAATATGGCAACTGAAAAAAAAAAGTTCGGGGAAAGGGCATCAATTCTGGGGACTTCACACGCCAGCATTTGTGATAACATCATCATCATCATCATCATCATCATCATCAGCCTGACTACGTCCACTGCAGGACAAAGGCCTCTCCGATGTTCCGCCAGTTAACCCGGTCCTGTGCTTGCTGCTGCCAATTTATACCCGCAAACTTCTTAATCTCATCTGCCCACCTAACCTTCTGTCTTCCCCTAACCCGCTTCCCCTCTCTGGGAATCCAGTCAGTTACCCTTAATGACTAGCGGTTATCCTGTCTACGCGCTACATGCCCTGCCCATGTCCATTTCTTCTTCTTGATTTCAGCTATGATATCCTTAACCCCCGTTTGTTCCCTAATCCACTCTGCTCTCTTCTTGTCTCTTAAGGTTACACCTACCATTTTTCTTTCCATTGCTCGCTGCGTCATCCTCAATTTAAGCTGAACCCTCTTTGTAAGTCTCCAGGTTTCTGCTCCGTAGCTAAGTACCGGCAAGATACAGCTGTTATATACCTTCCTCTTGAGGGATAGTGGCAATCTACCTGTCATAATTTGAGAGTGCTTACCGAATGTGCTCCACCCCATTCTTATTCTTCTAGTTACTTCAATCTCGTGGTTTGGCTCTGCGGTTATTACCTGCCCTAAGTAGACATAGTCTTTTACAACTTCAAGTGCACTATTACCTATCGCAAAGCGCTGCTCCTTTCCGAGGTTGTTGTACATTACTTTCGTTTTCTTCAGATTAATTTTAAGACCCACCTTTCTGCTCTCCTTGTCTAACTCCGTAATCATGAGTTGCAATTCGTCCCCCGAGTTACTCAGCAATGCAATGTCATCGGCGAAGCGCAGGTTACTAAGGTATTTTCCATTGACTCTTATCCCTAACTGTTCCCATTCTAGGCTTCTGAAAACCTTCTGTAAGCACGCGGTAAATAGCATTGGGGAAATTGTGTCCCCCTGCCTTACACCCTTCGTGATTGGTATTCTGTTGCTTTCTTTATGAAGCACTATGGTAGCAGTTGATCCCCTGTAGATTTCTTCCAGAATGTTTATATATACTTCAGCTACGCCCTGATTCCGCAGTGTTTGCATGACGGCTGATATTTCTATTGAATCAAACGCCTTCTCGTAATCTATGAAGGCTATGTATAGTGCATGGTTGGTTATACTCTGAGCATTTCTCTGTTACCTGATTGATAGTATGAATGTGGTCAATTGTTGAGTAGCCTGTTCGAAATCCTGCTTGTTCCTTTGGTTGATTGAATTCTAATGTTTTCTTTACTCTGTTAGCAATTACCTTTGTAAAAAGCTTGTATACTACAGAGAGCAAGCTGATCGGCCTGTAATTCTTCAAGTCCTTGTCATCTCCTTTCTTATGTATTAAGATGATGTTAGCGTTCTTCCAAGACTCTGGTACTCTTCCCGTCAGGAGACACCTCGTAAACAGGGTGGCTAGTTTTTCTAACACAATCTGTCCTCCATCTTTCAGCAGATCTGATGTTACCTGATCCTCACCAGCAGCTTTGCCCCTTTGCATGCTCTCCAAAGCTTTTCTGACTTCTTCTATCATTACTGGTGGGGTGTAACCTGGGTTACTGCTAGTTCTTATAGTATTAAGGTCGTGGTTGTCTCGGCTATCTGTACAGATCTCTGTAAAACTCCTCCACTATTTTAACTATAATATCCATATTGGTAGTTATTTTGCCTTCTTTGTCCCTTAGTGCATACACCCGACTTTTGTGATAACGTCAGGTAGCAAAACATGCAAAGTGGCCACTTGTGCGCTTTTGGCCGCGGAAATGTCACGGTATTTTATGTGAGCACGTGACCAGGAACTAACGCCGCGTCGTGACGTCATGGTACAGTAGGAACCTAGGCTATAGCGTTTAAAAACACCAAGTCGTTATTTTTCAGGGCGCACTCACGTTTACGGAAACCCTAAACAACCTCTGAAAATACGAAGCACTGGCGAATTATTCTATCCCTGTCGATCTCAGTCCTTTCGGAACAATTCGTGACGCCAGCAGCCTGTTCACGCGATGTCGTGAATAAATAAGCTCTTGATCAATCCATATACGAGATATCAGCCGCGATTAGTATCACGCCTTACCACTTTGTAACGCGACCGCTCTGCTTTTTATTGCCTGCGTCATCAAATGATTTCTTTTGTTTTCTGCGTTCTCGGCTGCGCAAGCGGAAATAACATTGCGTATAGCTGAAAAGCGCGGAATCCTGATAAGCTTAACGTTTAGTACTGACATTCCTGCGTGTTTTATGAAATAATAAGCGGCGAGGGGCAGATTGCGGTTATAGTAAGAGTAGTCAAAGCGGAAAGAAACCACTTTCCAGTGGCATAGTCGACCTTTGAAACTACATTTTCTAGGAATTAGAAGCTACGTGGCTCGGACTTTCATTTGACGCAAAAGAAGAAACAACTCAATTTGCTCGTGTCAGTACCTTTTTAGCCCAGCCGAAACACCATCTACTAAAAACAGCGTCAGCTCGAGGTGGCTGCGTCCTTTCATCGTAGCTTCGGCAGCGCCCACGACGTTCTCACCCATTTCGTTCGAACCTGTCGCAACGACCGAGCAATTCGTTGCGTAACGAAATCTCTCATCGAATCACTCGTGATCGCCGCACTGTTGCCACCGCAAGCGGCTTCGGTATAGATTCGCCTTGCGCACACAGCACGCATCATTAAGTTTTCGAATCACTCACAGGTAGCGCAGTTATCGTGTTGTTTTTATTAGTTGTTTTTTTTATTTCCTTGTCTCGCTTTTCGGAGAGCTGTGAGCGAGGCTATATTAATCTTCTCGACTCGGTTCAAGTGCGCCGCGGGAAAGGATTTTCAAGATTGAGAAAAGAGAGGTATATGTGTTTCCTTTTTCTTTTCCACTCTTCGACCAAGAAGAGACAGGGGGGGGGGGCGAAAATATAATGCCCGCCGGGCCCTCGGTTGCTGATGATGCGGCGGTAGCAGTAGCTTCACGCAAGGCAGTAGCAAGGCAGTCAAAGCCACCGCGGCGTGCATTGCCGCATCCCTTTCTTCCGTGTTCGCAGGGCATTCCCGGCGAAAACATAAAGTAAGACGTGCAGCGGAGCTTAGCCGCCGAGCACGCACACAGAGGACTAGGAAGAGACGCGACGGATGCTATACACCGCTGCGCTACCGCGGCTGGCGGCTCCAGGCGAGCGAAGGATGGAACGGCCGGCTCGTAGATTGAGCAGTGGCATCCCTGCTATTCACTAGGAAAGGATTCCTGCTCTCAGTCGTCGGCTGGGGCCGGAATAGAAGAGCGGTGGTTTTTACGGACGAAGCCCCCCGTTTTTCATCTGTTGCTATATTTATTTATTTTTTTCAACAGGAGCAGCGGAGGCAGCAGTCTATCGCGAGACCGCTCCGTGCGCACCTATCTGTCGGCCTCCTCTTCGTCCACCATCATTGAAAGCAGTTTGTACCCAGGAGAGTGTTCCTTTGAATGAAAAAATGCCTCCCTCGTCACTTTCGCCGTCTCGCTGTGCGGCGCAATTGTCCCGCGGAAGTGCGGCACGCGCGAAGTCTTGATAGTCCGGAAAAGGTAGGCACCTTTCGTGGAAAGTTTTGAAGTCGCTTAGTGGGCGTCTATAAACATATCGTTCGCTGGCCACTGTGTCGACTATTATCGTAGCCACGCTTAGGAATAATCTAAAACTTTGAAATGATCACATTTATAAACGTCCGTGTTAGTAATCCGCGCCGTTTGTCGTGTTCGTGGACGTGTCAATCGAGGAGTTATCGTTTAAGAGATAGCAGACTGATAGCATGAAATGATGCACCGATAATATTGGGGAGCCTTCAGGCACATTAAATCTGCATATCGCCGCCTCTCGCCTGTCCAAAACAAACTGTCCAAAACAAAGCCGCGCGATTTATTTTGTCATGTTATTCCCGCTATGAAAGTCTGTCATTCATTAAGAAAAATTTTAATCTCCCCCCTCTTGCCATGCGCAGAAAATATTTCCGCTTATCTTTGTTCCACAAATTATACCATACTGATTCGCTGTTCCGCCACACGTGCATTCACCCTGCTTTGTACATTTCCGCACGCGTTGACCATGATCATAAAAATGAACCTATATTTTCTCGCACAAAATAAACACCAATACTCACCCCTTGTCTTAGCGATAACCGAGTGGAACGCTCTGCCTGCCAGCATTGTAACGCATACACAGCAATCATCTTTCCAGTCTGCATTATTTGCGTTCCTTGAATGTGTTGAACAATCTTAGGCATTGCTGTATAACGTGTCGTGCAGCTTTTTCAATGTGCTCGCTTGTGAAAACCTTGCTGTGTTATTTCTTGCTTATCTTGGTTGACAGACTGTGTATCCTGCGCATGTTTTCTTGACTTCTTTTCTTGTTAAAAATTGTTGTCACTGATTACTGTATGAAACCCCCCTTATGATTGATTGATATGTGGGGTTTAACGTCCCAAAACCACTATATGATTATGAGAGACGCCGTAGTGGAGGGCTCCGGAAATTTCTACCACCTGGGGTTCTTTAACGAGCACCCAAATCTGAGCACGCGGGCCTACAACGTTTCCGCCTCCATCGAAAATGCAGCCGCCGCTGCCGGGATTCGATCCTTATTTAATGCCCTAGAGGTCCTTAAGGTAAATAAATAAATAAATAAATAAATAAAGCTCCACTACTAACCCGAAGGTCGCGGGACCGAGTCCCGGCTGTGGTGGCTGTATTTTCGATGAAAGCGGAAATGTTTCAGGCACGCTGAAGATCCTCAGGTGGTCGAAATTTACAGAGCCCTCCACTAAGGCGTCTCTCATATCGTGGTTTTGGCACGTTAAACCTCACAAATTAATTCCTGCCTTTTCGACGTAACTCCTCACGCCAGCAGCCTAGTCGTTCATGTGACGTGACGATGGAACAAGCTATCGATTTGACCATTTACGGGGGATACCAGTTGTGAATGGTCTCCTAATCTCAGCTTTTCCAAGCAACCTTACGCCCGTTCTGCTTTGTCTATAGCACGGCTATAGGTTGGTGCGCGATCAGCTGTTTTTACTTCGTCCTCCGTGTTTTCGACTGCACGAGCTCTGATAACATGCAGCGTGCAGCCTAAAAGCGCAAAATTATGGTAGGCTCAACGCTTATCGCTGATATTGTCAGCCGATTTTATGAATAAATAGGAGGTGAGAGCGCCTGCTGGTACGCATGAACGCGAGAAAGAAACCATGCCCTCGTCTTTGAACTCGGAGTGGCTTAGGAGCCCTTTGACAGCGAGTGCGTGCCAACGATGTCACGAATGAATGATTATTCAGACACCGAGGAACCACAGACATATGCAAACGAAATATGCTACACAAACGTATAGATGCGCGCACGAACGCTAGAACATAACGAAAACACACATACTGCGCACAATCATAGGAGCATCAGGCCCGTAGCCAGAAATCTTTTAGGGGCGGAGCTCCTAAAGGCGTGGGTCTGTCCATCTCTTGTATGTATGTATGTATGTATGTATGTATGTATGTATGTATGTATGTATGTATGTATGTATGTATGTATGTATGTATGCATGTATGCATGTATGCATGTATGTATGTATGTATGTATGTATGTATGTATGTATGTATGCATGTATGTATGCATGTATGTATGTATGTATGTATGCATGTATGTATGCATGTATGCATGTATGCATGTATGTATGTATGTAAGTATGTATGTATGTATGTATGTATGTATGTATGTATGTATGTATGTATGTATGTATGTATGTATGTATGTATGTATGTATGTATGTATGTATGTATGTATGTATGTATGTATGTATGTATGTATGTACGTACGTACGTACGTGACCGCCTGCCTACAGTTCCACCTTAGCCAACTGCCCACTGCTTCGTCCTTGCAAACATCCCACTACGCCCCATCACCGATCCACCACTTCACCGACCATGAGGCAAATACTGTTGAGAATTAGTCAGTATGAAATGCAAGATGGTCGTGTACTTGTATCCAGGTGCGCATTAAAGAACCATAGATTGTGTCACTGTGTCTATTCCTAGTTTGCAGATGACCGCCTACAGTTCCACCTTTGCAAACTGCGCACTACTTCGTCCTTGCAAACGTTCCACTAGGCCCCATCATCGATCCACCACTTCACAGACCATAAAGCCGTTTTAATGAAGGGGGAATGAAAGCGACGTATAGCTACCACTTACGTATAATATTATTTATTGTATAAATATATACACTGTTTATCACGTATTTAATGGTGTGGTGGGCGATATTCATGGATAATTCACGGTTTAGCGATGAAACCCTCCAGCGCTTCGCCCCACTCGTCATCATTCACTTCGTGGATATGCTGTGATTTTTTTTGAGTGGGGAGGGGGGGGGGCATCTGTTGAGGGCCTTGAAAACCCCTATGTCCATCATTTATTTTCGGTAAAACACCCACCTCCATTCCGAATTTCGGGGGTAGGGGGCCACCCCCCCCCCCCTCCCGGCTACGGCCCTGTGATGCACATGCAGGCTTCCAAAAGGCAGTGCCTTGCGCGCACACGTACGTAACGTATGCAAACACACAGCACGCGCACACACACGCACAACCCACGCATACACAGCAGGTCGTGCGCGGGCCGGCGGCCGGCCATTAAGTCATGCATACCCGCTGGATGCGCGCGGCGGGCGCCGGAGCGAGGCCTGTTCGTCTGGCGCATCCCTCCAACGGTTCCCTTCCCCTTCTCGCGGCGGCAGTAAAAAGAAGCGCAAGGAGCGACGTTAACGTCCGACCCTCCTCTCCCGGCCCGCGCAGCCCATCGCAGCGGTGTACTCGTTCCTTTCGGTTACGCACTCGTGCTCCCAGTGCCAGTCAGCCGGGCAGCAGGTCTGCGGCAGGTCTTGCTCGCTCAGCGCTCCACGAGCCAGCATCGTATCGGGCCGGGTCACGCCGATAAGCTCTAGCGTCGCCTTAGCGTCACGTTTGCGCGTGTGGGTGTGAGTTAGACGTGATTCCTTCAACGGTGGTGGTACCCTCCGGAGTTAGGGGATCGACCGAAGGTTGCGGCGTCGGGTGTTGACATCGGACGCCCGGCATCTGCGGTGCGGCGTTCGTCGAATGATTCGGCGCGATTAGCGACACATACGAGCCCGCTTCAGGCGTACCCGGTGTTTTTTTTTCGCAAGTGGCATCTCCGTCGGTTTTCGACTGTATGTAACATCTCTGCTTCACTGAGTTTGCAGTCTTCATCTCTTCATCGAAAGGTAACCACCACATACGTGAATTTCGCGCAGCTATTGAAACAGACTTAAGCTGTGCCGGTGTTGTGTGGGGAGCACTTTCTTGGGACTTAATTTCTGACCTCCAGTGCGTGTGTGTGTTCTTGGAGTGTGGAAGAAACTGTACTGACTGTGTGTGTCGGCGCGATTTTGGACCGAAATCGCCTTTCGCCGAACTCTCTGGTCGGTACAGCCACGACGTCTCTGGACATTACAGGTGTGAGGACTGTGGTTAAGCAATCGAAGCGCATTCCTCAACAAACCACTTATCGAAAAGTATTCGGTTGCTGCGTTCGATTGAAAAGTGCCCAATTTCTTTTACCAATTCAAGAAGTTTGAACGCGGAACTTCAACGATACAATCACGTGCTTATCCGTGCGTGGTTCATCAAGACGCCTTGCTTACCGTGACTGTCTCTGCATCATCGACAAGAACGGGAGACAATAAATATCCTGCCATCGAATTCGGCGTAAGCTTCACCGTGCACGTGGATACCGGCCAACAAAACAGTGCACAGCCACTCCTCCTAACTTCCGGACATCAGTCTACCCGTTCCGGTATACCAACAGGGCCTCGTGCCTTCGACCAACAAACAAGCCTACGGCGGGGAGCGTTCCGAGATAAGGGCTCCATTGGCGACGTACTGCACTGCCGACGTCGGCCCAGCCGCGATGCCCGCTTTGGGTGACTGATACTGGCTAAGTAGGAAGAAGAAACGATCATTGTCCGCGGCGTCTTCTCCTCTGGGCAGCCGGTCCCGTTACAAGGCACGCACTCGCCTGCCCATCCACTACTGACACTGAAGCTTCTAGAGCAAACAAGGGAGGCAGGCGCTCATCGGCCCCTTGCTTCCTGACGAGCCTTCTACGCTCCACGTCGGCCTTGCACCGCCGACGTCTGCTTCGTTGACGACGTCGAGGCGGTAGAGGAGATCATCTTGCCGGGATTACAGGCTGCGCGTCTGCGCCGACCGACAAACCTGGCTCCCGCTCTCCGCTGGCTCCTCGGCCGGGAAGACGACAGGTAAGGTATACATACACAGCGTGCCTGGCTAGCCGTCTCGGTGCGATTCATCTGTCTTCCTGATTGCGCGGGCCGCTCATGAGGCCACCCTCTACACGCCTCCTATACGCGGCAACTGACTGCGTCGTGGCTTCGTGTGTTTGTCTCTCTTTTTTCTTGTGCTTACTTCTTTTTTCTTCTCCTCACGGGCCGTTCTTCGTTTTATTCATTTGCTTCTCTGGTTATCGTTCCTCCATCGCCGTGCGGGCCTCTCGAGTTTTTTCGCTCGAAATCGCTTTGTTCCTGGGACTAGCACTCGTTGGGGTTCCCGGAGCGCATTATAAAGCTCCGTAAAAGGGCGCCCGATTGTTTCCCGCGCTTTTTATTTCGTTCTTCTCTCACTCATTTCGTTCCTCTTGGTGCAGCGACTCCTTTTAGATTGGGAAAGTGAGCCCCTCGCGCGGGAAGCGGATAGGCTCGAAAATTTTCGGCTTGTTCGCTTTATGTACCTTCGGTGGGAAGATTCACGAGCGTCTTTCTCCGCTCCAGTAACTACCGCGGAAAGTGTGCACCCGTGCCAAGCTGGCCCAAAACTTTAAACGGACGGAAACAAGGCCGACAGGACCTTGGAAGTTCCTTCGTTCGCGCGCGCCCGTTCCGTGACCACGGGATCGGGCCAGGTGCGTTATTAGAACCGTTTTGTCTGTTCAGCAACAATCCTGATCCTCTTTCGCGGATGCCGGATTGGAATGACAAGCGCTAACAAGAATTTAATTGAACTGACGAAGAACATACAGAGAATATAGATGGCCATCGTTGACGTCACTTAAGTACACATGTTGAAGTACCAACTTTGGGGGAAGCAATACTTGTCATGTGACGTTAACGTTACTAGTACATCGAACGAAGGTTCTTCCTTTATTCACGTATAGAATCCAATAACATTCCGGTCACTGAAGCAGGTTACCTTCCACGTTAACTTGCCCAGGGACTGTCCCTCACATCATCGAGGCAACCATGTTGGAGTACCAGTAAGTTAAAAAGATGCGCCCATGACTTCACATGTAAACCATCTGTGCCAAGCGAGGATATGCGTCTTGCTGTTCTCGGTGTGTGTGTGTGTGTGTGTGTGTGTGTGTGTGTGTTGATTTGATTGATTGATTGATATGTGGGGTTTAACGTCCCAAAACCACTCTATGATTATGAGAGACGCCGTAGTGGAGGGCTCCGGAAATTTAGACCACCTGGGGTTCTTTAACGTGCACCCAAATCTGAGCACACGGGCCTACATTTCCGCCTCCATCGGAAATGCAGCCGCCGCAGCCGGGATTCGAACCCGCGCCCTGCGGGTCAGCAGCCGAGTGCCTTAGCCACTAGACCACCGCGGCGGGTTAGTGTGTGTGTGTGTGTGTGTGTGTGTGTGTGTGTGTGTGTGTGTGTGTGTGTGTGTGCGAGAGAGAGAGAGAGAGAACAAGAGACGTTACTGATGATTATTATTTGATGGCTTTTTACGACAAATAGTACTATTAAAAGATTTGCGCTCCATTGAGTTTTTGAATGACGTAGTGGACAAGTTTAAACGGCAGCGCACCAAAACAAAGGACCGAGAACACTCCTGTTAAAAAATAATTCAATTAAGACGTTTTTTTATCTAAATGCTCAAGTTGAATTAAGTTACTTTTAGGTGATCTGAGGGGAGAGCATCTTTGTATGCAAGCATACAAGTTGCTCCGAGTCAAATAGAACTGTACTTTTTCTTTATCGGTGCATCGGTTTTTTTCTAACATGCAATTTTCCTAAACATGAACGGTGGTACCGCACCGAAGAGTATAAAAAGAAAGAGAGAAAGAACGTCGCCTTCTATGAATCACCTGCGGCTGATGCGTGTTGGTCGATAGACCCGTATAGTACCATTGATTGATATGTGGGGTTTAACGTCTCAAAACCACTATATGATTATGAGAGACGCCGTAGTGGAGGGCTCCGGAAATTTAGACCACCTGGGGTTCTTTAACGTGCACCCAAATCTGAGCACACGGGCCTACAACATTTTCGCCTCCATCGGAAATGCAGCCGCCGCAGCCGGGATTCGAACCCGCGCCCTGCGGGTCAGCAGCCGAGTACCTTAGCCACTAGACCACCGCGGCGGGGCACCCGTATAGTACCAGAGCGTAAGCACTGCAAAAGCGTATATAGGACATTCCTAGCCCAAAGCGATATTGTAAATCCGCCTATGGTCTTTAGGCGCACGAGCTCGCACAAACACAAAGGTGTACTTCCCGCAACAACGTTTATTTTTCGGGTAATCATCGTGGGGCCCATCCCGCCACTCTTATCAAATTAGGGATAAACACATCCCACGTGATGTATTCAGTGTTCTGGTTGCAGCACCATTCGTTGCTACGACTGCGGTTGTCGTGCACCCACTTTTCGTAAGTGCGCGGCCTTTACGGAACGAAAGAATCAACGGAGAGGCGAGAGATTTCTGCAGGCGTGTTTTGCCTGTGGAACGGTCCTTCATACCACCACGTAACCTGCGATGTGACTGGGACGTTATAGAAGTTATCTTCTTTCTTTACCATACTTATTCCTATGAGAAACCAATTGGTAAAACAATTTGCTCAATTCAATCAATTTGGTAGAACATGCTGTTGTATACAGATGCGCTCGATCGTTTGCACATCCGTGAGTGCGTATGCGTGCGCGTTCATGTATCAGTCGTCTTTTACAAGGTTTTACGCCACACTGCCTCTAGTGGTTCCATGCTAACCAATCTGTAATTGTCAGAGAACAAACGGGTGTTTAGGGAACGTTAGTCGAAATCAAGGAGAAATGGGCGAGGGCTGGAGGGCGATGCCAATTTAGGCGCTAGTTATGAAGATCAACAGAGTGGATTCCAAGAGGAGGCAAACGTGCGAGGGGAGACAGTCGGTTAGGTGGAGAGATAACATTCGGAATTGGCGGGTATAACGTGGCAGCAGCTAGCAGAGGACCGCATTGATTGGCGAAACACGGGTATTTGCCCTGCAGGTAGCTGATAATTATGACGTCAAAGAGGACGTCAAGGAATGAGAGAAAACAACCGTTTTCAGAAAGAGCACTGCGGTATGTGCGTATAGCTGTTAGTGCTGATGATTTTTTGTTGTTTTGCGTGTTTCTGAAATGGGCCGATAGCATTTCGTCTTAACAATCGCGTTCGTTATGGTCGAATGTCGCAAGGTTGTTCTAGGTTGAAGTGTTCACTAAGGTAAATGTATATCGAGCACAACTGTCATGGCGATGGTGATAAAAACAGAATTTGATTTTTTTATCTCTGTTTATCGGGGGTATTGAGCTCTGCGCCGCTTCCCACTGCGACCAAAAAAAAAAAGCCCTGTCAGTGATCCTTGGTTTCAATGGAAAGATTCAGGTCCCTCCTTCTCCTACTTATCACCACCACCGCCATTATCATCTCCTCTTCCTCATTAGACACGCATTATATACAACACAACACATATCTCCTTCCTGTGGACAACCTATGTCTACACGAGTTCCCAAATCGATAGCGCTCCGACTTGACAGTGCTTCCTGTCTCGTACAAACTGGTGATTTGCATGCTGATGCAACCACACCTTGTCGACCAGTCCTGTCACCGTTTTTTCGCAAAGCTATTGGCGCTACATCAAATACGCTACTCATAATTTCTAGACTAAAGCTATAGATCTCACTATACACGAAGCGAGGCGGCCTGTGTGGTTCTCTCTCATGAATAGGTTTGAGTAATAAAAAAACAGAGGATGTGGTGGAGGAAGAAAGAAGCGAACGTGCATAGATGTAATGAATGTACTCAATTAACAGATAGAGGTGTGCGTACAATCATATGTACGTGTACTATTTCTGCGGGCAAATGGTGCGTATAAACACGTTGAGAATCTTGGGGAGTGTTCTTATACATCCTATATACAGCCGCCATATACCTGCACCTTACCTGAATATACGATGGCCTGTCGAGGCGGGAATGAGCGCCGATTTTACCCCTTGGCGACGCCGGCTCTTCATTTGGAGATACGACTTACCTTTGTGATTTCTGCGCACTATTTTCGAGGAAGAGACTACGAACACTGGGCTATTGGTCAATTGAGCATGTTTGTTACCTAAAGTTTCCTTGTGTCACTGCTGGTTAAAATATTTTTTGCACATGACCACTTTGATGAAGGAAGTAATGCGTTTAACGAAACATAGGACGTGAGGCGTTTCACCTGGGATTTCGAAGTACAATTTATCTCTTTTTATATATCATCACTACCAGCAGATAACCGTCTGGCGTAACTTCAGTGCGGCGTTTAATTTGCTTTATGAAGACATGTACCATGAGTCCATGACTCACTGTACATTAATAAGAACATTAAGTTACGTTGTAAGCGTGATTAGCTGATGCAGGATAAACCTCAATTTCTTCTATCATTCCCACGTCCAACGCCATTTGCGATATCTGCGCTATTGAGGAAATTTTGCAGAATATATTTTGCTATCCTCGCTACGCTGTGCTGAGACGATTCTTCGCAATCGCTCTCGCTCGCCTCGACCGCTGACCGATGTCACTAGCAACTATTCTCGAATGTCGTAACGAAAAGTCACGGAGAATTACTGAGGTCAGACTTCTGCAGACTTCTACGAGCTGCTGTAGACTGAGAATGATGCCGTATACCGCACAATGCATGGCTTTGTCACGGAACCACAGGTTGGCAAAATAAAAAGTGGAACTCATTCAGACTCGCTCATAAAATATATTTTGCTCCCATAGGACTAACTCACACTAAGACTCACCAACATTTTCCTGAGTCGGACTTACTGGGACTCAAGCTCGCCAAATATTACTCACTTGTACTCACTTAGACTCAGACTCCCTGCTCCGTCTGAGTGAGTCGACTCAAGATACAGTTCGCGGGCCTATGGTCTTTGTATGGGTGCCCCCCCCCCCCCCCATATATTTCTCTCTTTCTTTCTATTCCTTTCTTTCTTTACACCTGCAGCTTTCAAACTATTCGTCCCATTCCCCGGTGCAGGGTAACGCACCGGTTATGCTAAACTGCACGGCTAACTGGCCTGTTCACTAGTCCTGCTGGTCGACTGCTAAACCTGCCCTTCCTCTTTCTCCTGTTTTCCTTCCATTTTCCTTAAACTTCGTCTCCACATTTTTGGCATTAAGTTGTGCAAATTTTACGCATTTATACGGTCGACCATATACTGCGAATCGCAAAGAGTCCGTGGCGTACGATAAATGATGCGGTCTAGGAGGACGTACGAACGATTTAGGAGCAGCCACTTCGGCCGGCGCGAACGGAGTCGCAGTTTGCGAATCGGGGCTATTATGCCGAGAGGAAACACGAAAGCTTCGAGGTCACGGTGGCGTGGACGATTCGTTGAGGGCGCTGCGCTGTCGGCAAGATCGCGACTGAAGTGCTCGCGTCCGGAAGGAGAGGGGGCTGCGGAAGAAAGGAAGCACGCCTTTTGGTTTTATTGACGGTATTGCGCCGGTATATAATATACATTTGAACCCGCCGTCGCAGACGAATGGATGAGGCATGAAGTGCTTCAGAGCTCCAAATTGCGGTTTCGATCACGGCCTCGGCAGACGCGTGCAAACGAGAGCGAAATGAAAATAAATAAATAAATAAATAAATAAATAAAAATAAATAAATAAATAAATAAATAAATAAATAAATAAATATCCCTTTCAGCACAACCATGTTAAATAGACTCGGGATGACGAACCTAATCAGTATTGCTTCAGTATCGCGTATCTAATATATCACAGTATGGTTTTTTAAACTTAAAGCCCAATACTTTACATAATTTCTGTAAAGGCTGCACCGTTGTATTGCTGAAAAATTCAGAGAGAGAGGAGGCGAAGAGCGAAGGGCAGGAAGGTTATTTGAGAACGCACCCTCGCATCCCGATTCCCTCAATTTATTCTCACTTCCCTTGCTTTCAGTTTCGCAGTTCTCATGGCTGCATGCATATCCTCTCGCATCGTTTCGTCATCTTATTCTTTGCGACTCTCTATCGATCTTTTTTTTTTCACTTTCCTTCAGCATCTATCGACCATCGTCTTATGGACCACTGGTTTACCTGTGCTGATCACCACATTGCCTTCTCGACATCCCAAGCTTATTTATCCTTACAGCCAGTTAATACTGTTTAACTGGAGATACCTACCAGGCAACGTTATTATTTGCGAATACCTTAGCAAACTCACTTCCCGCTTGGTAGTTTAAGGCAACACTACGGCAGCCCCGGCTAAGCGTGCACGATGCACGAATACGTCATCAGGGCAGCGTCCGTGAAAGCAAAGAGAACAGCGGGCTAAAGGTGTTTGCACTGCGTGCAGAACCCGGATTCAGCACTGTATAGCGGGTTAGTTGCTGGCTGGAAAATGAAGAGATAACAACATCAATCATTCGAAGAATTAACGGGTCTCAAACACGGCGCATCGCTCACTGGCGCATCAGAAGGTGAGTTGAGGAAGTAACGCCGGAATGAATCGGGGCCGCGTCACGGCGAAGCTCAGATCCCAATTCGGCGTAGAGCGCGCGCCGCATTCGACGAAGTCGCGTCCTGCACACGTCAGGCCAGAGCTGCTTGGCCGTTGCAACATGGTGTGTGAGTTGCAGCGCGGGCGTCGCCTCGTGCCCATCTCGGTCCTGAGACTTCCACACCCTTCCACTGTTAAAGGGACACTAAACAGAAGTAATGGCTTGCTTTTATATTCGCGAACTATGCTCTCACAACTCTAATGCCATATTTTACTACCACAAGTTAACTAATAGTGGAGAAAATGAAGGCTGAAGTTTAATTTTTTTTCAAATTTAACGCCAAAATTTTCGCGCGTGACGTCAAAACTTTCAAAAACGTATTTTTCCTATTTTCGCGACATTGATTCGGTGAATTTTTCTGAAAATTCGCATGCTAGGTCTATGTCACCATATATGGCAATGTACTCGAATTTTAATGATTATAGAAGCTACGTAGGACAAAGCAGACGCCTTAAAAATTTATGACGTCACGGTGTTCGGTGCGGGAATGTCAAAGCGGCGTCTCCAAACGCACTTTCTTTTCGTGTGTTTTCTCGTTCACCAGGCGTCGCGTCGTGGTAAGAGTGGCATTATTATAAATTGTTAAATTCTACTCAACTAATACGGTGAAAGATCTTTTTGCTCCTTAGTGTTCCTTTAAGTGAAATAAATAAAGTGAGAAACACATTGTCACAATTTCCGCGTACTGTGAGGGAGTGAGTAAAGCCTTTAATAAACTTTCGTTCCCCTCTTGTTACGCGCCACTAAGCTCGTAATACACCACCGCGTTTGTATCGGAGGAAATAGAACACCGGTGATAACACGGCGCGCCGCCTAATACGCACTGCCATTTATAGGCCACGACAACCCCTCCACACCACGAACTAAGAGGCGTTGTTCCCTGCAACGGCAACCAATTTTCGCCTGTTGGTTGCCGCGCGTCATAATATACTCGTTATAGCGAAGTGTGTCAGATAAATGCGGCGAGCAAACCTGACTGCGTATACAGCCGTCAGGCGTCTCAATCTCTTGCTATATGATGCGTGGAGAAAGCGTACGCTAGAAGAGCATTAAATTGTGCGTTTTTCTTTCTTTTTTTTTCGCTATCTAATCGAAGTGAGGGTCTTAATGTCCCGGAACTGCTCAGTGGGTCGGGATGAACGTCGTGGTAAGGACCTGTGTAGTCAACGAAATCGGCAGTTCGTCTCTGCGGAAGCCTGCAAGATCGATATGAACGACATATGCAAGACCACTATGCAACCAGGGGCTGATAAAGATATCTCTGAAAGAAAACTTTCCCGGTTGACGGAAAATTTGTCCCTTTACAAAGTTCGAACCTCGTACCAACGCCTATTCAAGATCGTGGCTCTACCAAATAAGCTAACTATACTAAGCTAACATATCACGCAAGGAGGATAGATTAATCTACACTTAGCAGCTCAAAGATGCTGAAAAATGGCAAATCACGTCTAACGAATGCCGCATGGATGAAGGTTCCTGAAAAGGAAAAAAGAAAGTAGTCTATGAAATCTGGGCTACCTTCTTTCTCATTTTCGACGTGTATATTGCCATTTCTCTTTTCCCCAGTGTAGGGTAGCAAACCGGAAGTTGTCTTCCACTAGCCTCCGTGCTTTCCCCTTTCTCTCTTCATTGTTAATGTTGAACGCTATTTGCTGATACGCCGATTTAAACCAAATAGCATCATCGCCATCATCATCAAGATCATCGATCGGAAACACCTCTTATAACTTGCGTGAGTTTAGAGCAGTTGATCGCACGTGCAGCCAATAAATAAATAAATAAATGCACACGAACTGCTAACTCATTGAGTGAAGGCCATGAGCGAAACTTGCGCAGCTGAATAGCGAGATCGCAAAGCCGCGCAGCTGCTGCCTGGAGTATGCTCCAACAGATAAGGTAGGGGGAGGGGGGTGGGAGTGATACCGACGAACGAGATTCGCTTTGAGTCACTATAGGGAGTTTTAGAATGCCGTTTGAAAGCGCTGCGGGCGTTGCGAGCGTAGCGGGCGCCGTAAGAGCTTTAGAATAGCGTTTGCCCTGCTGCGAACCGCAACGCACGATCGCCGCTACACCGCAGCCTCGAAAGCAGCGCTTGCGGGCCACAGGCCGGCCGTGATCGCTGCACGCAATTTCGGATTTTCTGCGTGCGATCCGCGAACGTGAACGCCGACTCGCGTTACGACGACGCATGCGCAGTGGCAGCGACCGCACCGCGAGGGCTTGCGGTGCGCTATTATAAAACTCCCTACTTTTTAGGCAACGTGAGAGCCCTCATGACAGTTTTACATTTCCGTTCCTCAACATGCATTGTGTGTACGCTGCTAGTGAGTGCTTAAAAGGTTCCGGTTGGTGGATGAGTACAACCAGTGTCTCACTGTTGAATGCATACTTGTTTACCCTATACAATCATTATGATCTTAATATGAGGCTGATATATTAGATCCTTATGAGCTATCAGTTCTGCACTTAAATGCAACTCAACGATCAATTTCCCCTGTTGTTTTCGCGCAGCCAAATTGTTCGCATTCGCTTGTTATAACTCCACTAGAGTTTTGCTCAGCTATATACATTTCTATACGTAGCTAACGCTGTGTGTTCTAAATATTCCGTCGTTTATGCTGGTAAGGTGAAGGACGCAGGTTTGGTTTCCTGCCATCTCGATGGGATACTCATGTACCCACGTCTACATATAAGTACATGGTCTAAGCACACGATAAAGATAAGTCAGAGTCCCCTCCCCAACTGCGGTGTACTTAGGTATCACATCAAGGCTTTGGCGAAGAAGGCTACCTGCCAATGAAGTGCTATAGTGGTGCAATGCTCACGGTATGAAACGCTACTTCAACACTTCGAGTGCAACACTAATACGCGCGATTGCTAGAGATAACCACATCATGTCGCTAAAGATGTCGCCACTATGGAATCCTACTACGTCAATATGACATGAACTGAAGGAAACATTAGAGGGAACACCGATTTCGTATTTAACGGATGATTGCAGGTAATATACTGACATGAAAGGCACGTATCCAATTGGGAGAGATATAGTGGCGGTGGTAGAGGTGGTGTCGATACAGGCGCAGTTCGCCAGGCAGGCCTGGCCGGGTCCGCCGCGGTGGAGAAGTGGTTGCTCGGCTGCTAACCCGCAGGTCGCGGGTTCGATGTCGGCTGTGGTAGTCGCATTTCGATAGATGTTAGAGGCCCGTATATACTGTACGATGTCAGTACACGTTAAAGAACGCCGGTTGGTCGAAATTTCCGGAGCCTTTCACTGCGGCGTCTCTCATAATCATATCTTGGTTTTGGAACCTACAACCTCAAGTATTGAGGCTTGGTCGGCAATTGCTCCTACCGCTTCACCACTTTGTGTTATCAACACTTCAGCAATTACCGACTGTGTTTAGCCGCTATGATCTTGGAAAGGCATTTTTTGTGTGTTCCCTATCATATCGATCATAATCGTGCGTGCATTATGTAGAACTGTATCGTCGCATTTCATTCCGTGAGCACTGTACTGAAACTCGACAAGAAATTATTTACAGGTGGAGGAAAACTTCTGTGAACTATTATGCTTTTGTATGCCTGGCTTTTATTTTTTATCTGTCGTTACAAGCCTAAGAACTTGCTCTTAGCAGGTACCAGTCGGAGTGCATCAAGGGCAGTAGCTGATTTTGTTGTTGCTTTTTTCTTATCTCAAAGGCTTATCCCAATGGGGCTGATCCAAATGAAAAAGCCTTTCGCTTCGTTTCGTCGTTTACGACCGGGTCGGTCGGTTTTTTTTATGACCCTCAGAAACCAAAAAGCACGTATCTGCAGGGCGTGCCGAGGTATACGTTCGCGCCCTCCGAAGTGAAATAAAGACCCCGACTTGAGCGGTAGCTTTCCAACGGGCTTTCGATCCACCTGGCACCTTTCCGCGATGCCTAGACGCACGCGAGAAATCTAGAACTATGTCGAACTTCTCGTTATTCCGATTTTTAGGGCTTATATTTACGAGCATACATATAACAAACATCGCCGCTGAAAGTGGCGCGCGTGTTTTTATCGACTATTTTGTTGCCTCGATGAATTATTCTCCCAGGGGCGACTGAACGGCCAGCTATATTTTCGCAGTGGGTGATCTGATGCTGGCAAACTTAAGTATGCACCTCATCGAATATAGGCGACTTGAATGCCCTCGCCAGCTCCACTGAGGATTTTAATATCGTCTCGCGCTACGCCCGTGTAAAGAAACTCGATTTGACATTAGCGTCAGTTCTATCAAGACACAAAGCTTGTTATAAGGTCGTCGATGTGTTAGTATGGCCTGGATAACAATATCTCATTAATAAATTGACTTTTTTATTTTTCTGATAACAGCATGAACTGAGTGAACCAGTGTGTACTGCGCATGTCTTGTGTTCGAACTACCACCATCAAGTGAATCGATAAAGCAACCCACCTTGCCTACATATACTCGTATAGTTTGTGCAATTTGGCAAGTTGCAAAAGCTGCTGCGGCGTCCACGTTGGTCATTACAATTTTTAGATGAATCACGCGTGCTTGTAACACAAAATGGTGATGCGGTGATGTTGACGTCAGAGGGATATTGGGACATAGGGGTGGTCACGTGTGATTCGACTGCCATGGTATAAATAAGTCCACAATCCTAAATAAATATAAAAAGCAAGTTAGCGCCTGTCGTCGTCTGTTTTCCTTTGTGTTTGTCAAAATATCGTCACTGTTTTTCCCTTCCGTCAACAACCTCATATGTAAGAGCGAATAAGCATGCACAAGGTGGAATTCAAAGGAAGAATGCCTCCCCCCCCCCTTCCTGTCACCTCTCCAGTTTTGTCCCCAATACCTTTACACAGCCGCAACTTTCCTGTCATTATTTTTTGATGACGCTGCTTTGTAGCTAATGGCGACCGATGGCTCTCTCTGGTCGTGCATTAAAAGAATTTTTTCACTTTACACCTTTACTCAAGAATGGTCGGGACCAACGGCAAGCCTTTTCGAGAAACCCGTGATTGCTTCGTTTGCACTTGTTCGTTCATTGCGGGGCTTATTGTTTTTTCTCTATGACTCGATCGACAGAGTTAGATAGGGGTACAGCGTAACCTCCCCGCCTCCTCCTATTATCAGAGGACCCTGTGCACGCCTATGGGAGGGCATATGATAGCGTGAGATTTTTGTAAGTGTGCCTCAATATGAAGCTATGCTCACCTTAATTTATTTTTTTTAGGGGCGAAGCTCCTTATGGCGTGGCTTGGGCGTCCCTCGTATGTAACCACCAGTGGCACATACCCGAAATAGGTATAACACTTGACCTCCAAGGTGGTGCCAGCGAGAGATTTCTTCTGTGCGTTGTTTAACAATAAAACATAGTGCTCAATGTACATGCCAATGGCTGCTAATGGGAAATGAGAGACATGAGCATTCGGCTTTTAGTCAACGCGCACGCTGCGATCCCCATTAGCAGCCATTGGCATGTACATTGAGCACTATCGGACAAGAAAGGGATGCTACATTATACTCGCTGGGTTGTAACCTCCTTAGCTTTAGAAAGGTTTAGCGAGCGTTGAGCCGCAATGCCATGAATACAATGAACTTGTATATACCATGAATGAACTCAAGGTGGTTAAAAATGAGAAGTAGATACGAAGCGCAAGCCGTAAGAAAGTAAAAGCCGAATTCTCCTGTCTCTCATTTCTCATTAGCAGCCATTGGCATGTAAATTGAGCCCTATCTGACAGGGAAAGGTTGCTACGTTATACTCGCTGGGGCGTAACCTCCTTGGTTTTCGAAAGGTTTAGCGAGCGTTTGGTCGCAGTGCCATGATTACAGTGAACTAGAATATACCATGAACTCGAGGTGGTTAAAGGTGGAAAGTGGACCCAAAGCGCAGGCCGTAAGAAAGTGTGCGTGTGCCACCTCTCGTTTAGTCCTTGGAATGTCCGCTGGATGGCGGTGCTTCTATATGGGGAATATATGATAAAAAGATGCGAGATGGTGGGACTTGGAGTGTTGAATAGATGAACGAACGGACACACAAACAGATGCATGGATGGACGCATGAACGGACGCAGGGGCGGATGCATGAAAGAACGCAGGGACGGGCGCACAAACAGACGCATGGACGGTCACACAGACGGACGCATGGACGGACGAATGCTTCGCCCCACTCTCCATCATTCACTCCGTGGATCTGCTGCCATTTTTTCAGCAGTTCCGTATCATAGCACACGCAGAGTGCTCTATAGTGTCAACGTTTTATCGTTAACAGTATCCAGAACCCGGTTAGCGATATTGTGCTTCCGAAAATAAAGTATTCGGCGCACTGTCTACCTCACCTCCACTATCTTTAATTCTGAATACATTTATAAGTTTTTTTCCATAACGTTCAAACAGGATACAATGTTCATGGACTCCATTATTTTTAAAAATTATTACAGCATTATATGACTTTGCTTCTCTCCCTCTTTTAATACGTGTCCGGTGCATTATACAGATTTGTTTGGAATACCCGGCGGTACTGGCCATAGCGTTTATTTTACAAGAGACATAAACAGTTAAACAGTACCAGCAATAGCACCCAATTATCTCACCTCACGAGACGACACGGTTAAATATTGTAGAAACTATAACTCTGAACGACCTAATCTCACGATAATCCTACGCGGCCGCATCCCGTTTCCGCAACCGTCTACTTGTGCCTACGTCCGCATGTCGGCGTCTTCACAAAGAGAGACCCGATAGACGCATCGCATAGACCAGTTTATAACCGAGGAAGCGTTCGCAGCTCAGCCATTTCTACTTCTCACTCGGCTGCTCACATTAAGTGGCGCAGAAGTGCGAAAGTATATCGGCTGAAAGGGTCCTTATAAATATTCGCATCACTGAATGGCCATCTTCCCGACCCCCCCCTCTCCCCCTTCCCCCTCCTCACTTTTTTTTCTTATGTCCATTCATTGCTCGCCTTTCTTCATTTCAGCCCGCGCTTTCTGCGATGACGGTCAGGCCGAATAAAGTACCGAAAGTGATAACGCTCGTTCGTTCCACGTTTTACCATCAACATGCCTGAACGCACGCGCGCGTCGGCTTGCAAAAACAACTCATCAAAGCCTGGGTATATATGCATGTGTACCTAAATAGCGCTATCTTCACGAGGCTACTCGTTTCAAACAGGGCGCCCCGCCGCGGTGGTCTAGTGGCTAAGGTACTCGGCTGCTGACCCGCAGGTCGCGGGTTCGATTCCCGGCTGCGGCGGCTGCATTTCCGATGGAGGCGGAAAGGTTGTAGGCCCGTGTGCTCAGATTTGGGTGCACGTTAAAGAACCCCAGGTGTTCTAAATTTCCGGAGCCCTCCACTACGGCGTCTCTCACAATCATATGGTGGTTTTGGGACGTTAAACCCCACATATCAATCAATCAAACAGGGCGAGAATGGAGAAGTAGGTTATTATCGTTCATCCAAAGATATCCTTATTGATTTCACTTGACAGCGCCTTATAAGTATTTGCGGCGCCAATAGCAGCAGCGTAGGCGCCGCGAACTTTATCTGCCGGCGCGTTCTCGTCGGCAGGCAGGGTTCCCCTGTTCCATTCGTCTCGAACCGGTTGTCAGAGCAAGCGATACAAATTGGACGTTGAAAGGGCGAGACTCGTGGCTTCAGAAACGGGGGCGTATAGTCCTATTGATAGTTTGAACTTAACTCCCTACTTTGAAATGTGGCGGGAGCTTTCGTCGGAAAATTGAAGCGAAAACTCAACCAGCTGCGCGTTGCGGACCCTGACGAAACGCCGAGACTGGTGGCTTACAAAGAAGCCTTCGCTTTACCATTTGTTTTGACTGGTTGAATGAGGCAGGTTCAATTAGGTGAGATTGAAGTAGGAGGAGTAGTAGTGGTGACAGTCGCGAATATAGTCGAGTAGTGACGCCTATACCCGTCGTCTCCAACCTGTGACGACTCCCGGACATGACTGAGAACAGCTTGGGGGGTAAAAATAGGATGACTAGAGGATGTTAGGTCTGGTGCTCCCCCTCCACCGATTTCCTATAGCATGATTTCTCAAAGTGTATTCAGCGGAGCCTACTAGCTGGCCCATTCTCGGGGTTCCTCGAGTCACTGATAAGTTTCCTCGTGTTCCGCACTCGCCAGGCTACTAAAATGGCGAGTATGAGGTGCGTTTCATATAAGGAACCTCTATTACTCACCCCCGAGTGTCATTAAGCACATCTCAGTCTATAACAGAAACGCTCGAGCTGGGCAATACATGCCTCCAGCAGTTGTACCCAGACGGACTCCAAAAATTGGCCGTGCAGTTAAGCTACTGAACTTGAAATTCGGAGGCCTTATTTTATCAACACGCACATTTCTCCTGTCTGAATACACGTGCCGAAGATAAAGTAGTGGACATATACTACATTCATTTGCATATACTTGTGTGCAGTGATTCTCGACACTAGCCCGCCTGAAAAATAACCACAGGAATCGGATGAATTCAGCAGCCGATACGCGGCTAGTCCTGTGTGCTATACTGAGCTTCGCATCGATTTGTTGGCGCGAGAAAAGCTAGTTCAGTGGCATGTCAGAGAATAAATATTTATATACCTTTGCTTCTGAATTTATTGCACGGGAACGTAGCGTGAACTGACTGAAAAACGGTTGCATTAAAGTGAAAAGGGGAGGGGTGGAAGTTCTTCGGCACTCGAAGGGGCTTAGCACGGTTCCTTATAGGACCTACATGTTTGAGAAACCCTACAGTAAGCGCTCTCCCAAGCGAATAAGTGCTTTATTCGGTCGAGAACTAGGCCAGAAGTGCAATATAGTACACATATTTACCGGTATTTAACCGGTGGAAGCAATCCTGCGCCTCACACAAAATCAGTGTATTCTCGACTATTTCACCATGTGTGTGGTGTTAAGGTGGGCCCAGGAGCCTTTTTACAGGATCTTATGGAGCCACGTTTGTAGATGAAAGCCGAAGGCAACCGAGCTCTATCGTTTAGGAAAAACCGGTAGCTTTCCGGTCGGCCTCGTAAAACGAACGTGATACTATGAGGCTACCACTGCGTTTCGATAACGTATTCGGTGGGATAGGGAAAATTCAGACGATGGGACGTAGGTTGATTCATAAAGCTTAGAATCAGTAAGCACTTTGCGTCGGGCGATTAGGTTCATACATGTGTCACTGGATCAGTGAATCTGCGTTTGCGGAGCGGGTCGTGCGCATAAATACGCTACCTTGCCTGGCTCCGGAGGTGAAATGCGTGAGTTTAGAAGTGGTGTTGCTGATATGTACAAATTGAGTCCGGTTCAAGAGGTTGCCTCGTATTCATCCACTTACGGGACCCTCACCTAATGTGTGTCCAAATTTTAGTATTCATTTGTTATGTGATGCGCGATAAAGGCCTTTGCAAAAACATAAAAGATAAGGTCTGTCTGATTTCGGGAATCAAGAGTACTCGAGACGAATCAATCAAAATCTTTTATCCTCACCATTTCATACACAAGGTGAAAAAGGAAGAACCGGAAAAAAAAAGCCGAACGTTCATCTGCTTCACAAAGCTCCGGTTCCCCAGGCACACAATGGTAAAGTTGTTCTTAGGAGGTGAGATGTATAAGTTCAACAAGTTGAGTGACTGTAGATGATCCCTGTCGTAACCCATGTTGCGCCGCTGATATAATGCTATCATACTATCATACCGTTCTCTGGCGTTCTTCAGTTTAATGCATATAGGGTGATCATTGCGTTAGGAACGTTTTGAATATGAGATAGGAGAAAATGAGCAAAGCGAAACGACCTGTCAGGTCCGAGTACGAGGCCATAACACCTCACCATTCTTCATCCCTTTCGGCACCTTCTATTAACACCCGAATACGCGACAATGACAAACTTGACATACAACTGTATCACTCGGTCCACGACCTCATTAGATGCTCTTTTAAGAAGTGTATGAATGGGGTCTATAACAGTTATAGTAACGTACGCGAACCTTTTCACTTCTCGCAGGGGTTTTATTTCGTCACACCGCTTTCCATTCTTTCCAAAAAGGAATAGTCATCATCGAGAGAAATTTGTAACGTGGATGGCTGGTCGAGTGTCTATGTACGCGCCCTCAGAACTTCGCGAGCCTCGGCTGCTGATGCGTAACGGTGTCAGCCCGTATATAGTGTATAAGGCCGCTTACACAACACAGCTAGTCGGGTGGCTCATTACATATACGCTGTGCTTGACGAACAAAGCCCCAAGTGGGCCAAATACCAACTTCCATTCTTTTTTGTGCAGCTTTCGTTGTATTTTCAGAACTATAAATAGCACTTACGAAATAGCGTCATCAGAGCACGCCGAATTCGGGACTGCCACCTCCTTTCTGCGGTGGAATAGTAAGGCGTTCGCTATAAATCTGTCCCTACCGAGAGAGTGAGATACAATACGTCTCGGCTGCTTCTGTTCTATGCTTTTTTGACGGCAAAATGGATATACTTGAGGCGGCAACAGAAGCGGCAGCAATGGTAATTATATCAGAAGTGAGTCAACCACTGATGAAGCTAGAATTCAAATCGGGTAACTACAAAAACGGGGGAGGGGGATGTCATATGAGAAATAAATACGGTCTCTGCCGCAGTGAGTGCTCTCGCATCAACTGGGATGCGAGACACTTTGACATTTTTTTTATTTTAGCGAGAGTTCTGGGCGATAATTAATGTGTAAGTGCATACTAATTTATTGATATGTAGGGCTTAACGTCCCAAAACCACCACATGATTATGAGAGACGCCGTAGTGGAGGGCTCCGGAAATTTCGACCACCTGGGGTTCTTTAACGCGCACCCAAATAAAATCTGAGCACACGGGCCTACAACATTTTCCGCCTCCATCGAAAATGCAGCCGCTGCAGCCGGGATTCGATCCTGCGACCTGCAGGTCAGCAGCAGAGTACCTTAGCCACTAGACCACCGCGGCGAAGCTGTAAGTGCATACTACTACTACTACTACTACTACTACTACTACTACTACTACTACTACTACTACTACTACTACTACTACTACTATTGACGGCGACGACGACGACACTGGGTACACTAAGGCAGGCAGCCTCTCAGTAAAAAGGAAAGCGCAACAGGTTCTATGACAGTTGCCAACTTCATTTCTCTTGCTGCGAAGCCTCTCTGCCGGTTGACCCGGCTTTTTTGCTTTCTACCTAAGGACGACATTTAAGAGGTACAACTTCTGGTGCGAAAAAAAAGATGAAAACTAGGGAGGGAAGAAAAGGGTAAGGGTCGAGGATACACGGGCGCGTGCGCGTCGAATCAAGGCCGCCTGGCGGCGGAAAGCAGACGCGCGGTACGACGCCAGGTCGTTATGCACACGGGGGTGACTGACCCGCGGCGTAATCCTTCTTACGGCAATTAAACTACGCCACACCGCAGGGCACGCGCTATATGGCGGAAGAGAAAGACGCACCGGAGCCCCCCTTTTTCATTCAACATAATTCTTCTTCATTGCCGTCTTTTCTCTTCATCTTTATTTATTTATTTATTTATTTATTTCTCATTTCTCCCTCTTCATTTCTTTTCTTTTTGCCGTCCTGCTTCGAAGTTCGAGAAGCTACCTGCCTCGACTTCGCTTTCCAAACCGCCTTTTGCTGCAACGGTGCTTCTCGACAGAGAATTTAGGATGCTACTATTACAGCATGTAGTAGTAGCAGCAGCAGCAGCAGCAGTAGTAGTAGTAGTAGTAGTAGTAGTGGTGGTGCATTTAAAATGTTTAACATTGCAGGTCAACCTCTAGTATTATCTGCAGTGTAATGCAATACGAACAGCTTGACAATAATTACAAGCACATGAAAAGCACTAATAGTAATTGAATGAAGTAGTGGCATCAACGAATGAAATACTCTCGTATGATACATATGCTGCACTTTTCAACATAAGTACCTTCAAAACTAGTCTGTTCGATAGAATTGCAAGTGCATGACTTAATATTTGCTGGAATGGGCCAGTACTCCTTAAAGGCACTGGGTTCGGGCTTCTGTGTACAGATCCACAACTTTTGTAAGCGCTAAAAGCACGTGTGAAGGACACACGACAAGTGCTGGTCCTGTGTCCTTCGCTCGTCGTGCGTACTTACTTTTAGCACTTACAAAAGTTTTAGATCAATACTCTTTCATTTGCATCTGTTAGCTTCCCTATTCAGCTTCAGATTGAGTAATATTCGCGACTATTGTTTTCGCTAATCTATGAGATCTGTCGCAAGTGTAATCGGTTGTTACGTCTTCACGGGTCAGACGTTTCTCTTATGTGACTTACTTTCAGAACCCATAGGCAACATCTAAGGCTTAAACAACTATTTCTATCAAAATAGGAGCCGGCCAGTTTTGGGTCGACTGGACTACGGCGTCTTTTACTGTAGAAAATCCTGAAACCGCGCGTGTATGCCCCGCCGCGGTGGTCTAGTGGCTAAGGCACTCGGCTGCTGACCCGCAGGGCGCGGGTTCGAATCCCGGCTGCGGCGGCTGCATTTCCGATGGAGGCGGAAATGTTGTAGGCCCGTGTGCTCAGATTTGGGTGCACGTTAAAGAACCCCAGGTGGTCTAAATTTCCGGAGCCCTCCACTACGGCCGTCTCTCATAATCATAGAGTGGTTTTGGGACGTTAAACCCCCCCATATCAATCAATCATCAATGAAACCGCGCGTGGTTCGACCGTCATCTACTCATCGAACCAGCATTGAATCGACGATCACACCGAGAGTTATTGCGTAGCCATCGTTTGTGAGGGGAGTGGCAGGACTGGGTGTGGTGGGGAAGGGGGGTTAATCCTCTTAACCCTCTTCCTGCGCATTTTTTTTTCAAGTTTGCATGCAAGTACACCTGCAAACACACGCAAACATGCATAAAAGGGGTTGCGTCTGTCACAGAACGAGCGCTAAAAAAAAAAAGAGCGCGCCGCCAAACCCTTGCGACAACGGGCGGTAGAAACGCCGCGAGGTAAAAAGAAAAAAAAAAGAAAGCAAAACATCCAAGGCTCCCGGGCGCGCGCTCTCCCCGCAGAAGCACGGCTTCGCAGACGAACCTCCTCACCCCACAGCGGCGGCCGGGCAAGCGCTAGAAATTTCCAGAACGAAGGAGGCGTGGCTACGCCGAGCTGAGTCACCCGACGCGGAGGGCTGACAACCGTCTCGCCTCTCTCCAGCCTTCGCTGCGTATCGCGCCGACGAAAGGACGAGAAATTTCTGGAAGGTACGCGGAAGGTATTTAATCGAGCGGCCGAGACGAGAAAGCAGGAGGTGACGGAAGTTAACGCCAGAGCGCGTAGGAATTCCGCCGTGGAGTCGGCGAAGGTTCTGCCCGTGGTGACAGAACAGGAGGTGACGAAGTTACGCAGAGTGCGTAGAGAATCCGCCGTGTAATCGGCGAAGTTTTGGCCCGTAGGGACGGCTCGAGCTACAGGCAAGAGCGTGGGTTTACCGCTATCGAGCGAAGACGCGGGCAACGGCTGCGTGTGTGAAGCCGACGGATTTCCGGCGAAGAAGTTTGAAGCTTGGAGAGTGGCCTATTGAAGACGGGAGTTTTCCTGGAAGAGAAACTCCGGCGAGGTTTCCTGGAAGAGAAACTTCAGAGAGCTACGGAACGACAACAACGCTGGACTTTGAGTGAGTGATTCTCGGAAGAGTATCATTCAGACTTTTGTTCCAAGGACTTTGGACTGAATAGGTTTTCTATCGCTTTAGTCCTTAAGTGTCTTGGTTGTTCAATGCATGTGACTGCATTGTAGTGCGTATTGTTGTCCGTGTCCGTTGTTTCAAGTGTGGCTGATTGTGTTGTGTAGTACGTTGATTGATTGGTTGATTGGTGTCATATTGTATGCAACTATTGTGGAGTGTGCATTCCTATGTATTGTTTTCGATCTGCATTATTGAGATTATAATTTGTTTGTTTATCAACTCTCGGCTCTGACTCGTTCTTTGGGCCACGACCAGCGTCCGCTGGCGCACCAAAAAGGACCACTTCAAAATTGTCCACGCTTTCGTGGTGCGGTTCGGGGGGCCGATACTTCGGCTCTTCGAATTAGCCCGGCGATCGCCTCCCTAATAACGGGACAGGTGTGACACTAGCCCATGAAGGTATCCTCGCCGGACACCAAGGGATATCCCGAACAACTCACCGTATTCTTGCCGAATTCTTCTGGCCAGGTGTTCAATCAGAAACCAAGAGGTTTGTGAAGTCCTGCGATATCTGTCAGTGGACTGTCCCGCGCCACTTGGTTGGTTGGGCTCCGCTAGGTTACCATGCCAATCATTGAGACCCCCGTTTTCACGTGTGGGCATCGACATCATCGGCTATTTGTCACCGACATCTTCCAAGGGCAACAGGTACATTCTAACCATGGTGGATTTTGCAACGAGATATCTAGACGCCATCGCACTTCCTTCGAGTGAAAGCAAGGTCGTGGCAGAGGGACTAATGAAAATGCTGTCGCGAGTTGGTCTACCACGCGATATTGTAAGTGACAGCGGGACAAGCTTCATGTCGTCGGTTATGAAGGAGTTCAGCCGGCTACTATCTATCAGGCAATTACCGACAACCCCTTACCATCCGATGGCAAATGGGTTAGTGGAGCGATTCAACGGCACGTTGCAGCAAATGCTCCGCCGAATGAGTCAGGAAAGCCCGAAAAATTGGGACCACTACCTCGGCCCCCTCCTTTTCGCATATCGGGAGATGCCACAAAAGAGTACCGGATACTCGCCATTCGAGTTACTCTACGGCCGATACGTTCACGGCCCAATGACGATTTTGAGAGACTTGTGGACTAACCCAAAGTTGGATGACGCAACCAAGTCAGCCTACGAATACATCGTAGAATTGCGGGAACGTCTGCAACGAACCTGTGAAATAGCATCTCAGGACCTTGCGAAGGCACGTGTTTGTCAGAAGACTTACTATGATCGCAAAGCGAAGAAGCGGGACTTAAACGTGAGTGACAAAGTTCTCGTGCTGCTACCCGCCGATCACAACAACTGATACTAACATGGAAGGGCCCCTTTACTGTCATAGACAAGAAAAGCCCACTGGATTATGCTGTGGACCTCGGTCACAGAAAACTGTCTTTCACATCAACATGCTCAAAAAGTACGAGCTGGGAATGCCTTGGACACGTCAATGACGAGAGCTGCTGCTGTAACGTCAATCCATCAAGTGGAAATCGAAGGCGCAGAGAATTTATTACATGCCCCACTTGCACAAACGCAGAATTGGAAGGATGTGGCTGTAGCACCTAGCCTTACTAGAGAACAAAGAAACCAAGTCAACGAGCTCCTTTCCGCCTACCACAACATATTTTCTGATTTACCGAGAAAGACTGATGTTGTGGAGTGCCAGCTGAAATTGACCACCGCTCAGCCCATACATGTCCGACAATACCCCATACCTTTTGCTGTTAAGGAAGCCATTGAGAAAGAGATCCAGGAAATGTTACGGCTGGGCATAATAGAGAAGTCTATATCTGCTTATCAAGCGCCGATTTTGGTAGTCAAGAAAAAGAACGGCACGATGCGCCTCCGCATTGATTTTCGTCAACTTAACAATGTGGTCGTTCCGGATGCGGAACCGATTCCCCGCGCTGACATAATGTTTGCACGACTTACTGGGCGTCAATACTTTTCGAAGTTTGACTTCTCAAAAGGATATTGGCAGGTACCCATGGCCAGTACGCCAAAAGAAGCTACAGCATTTCCTGTGACTCGGGCCTATACCAATTCCGGGTTATGCCTTTGGCATAAAGACTGCACCTGCCGTGTTCAAACGATTGATGCGAGAAGTCTTCGGCGACATTTCCAATGTCTATTACTACTTTGATGATGTTCTTGTTGCGACTGCAACATGAAAGGAACACATGGTCACATTACGCCATGTATTTCAACGTGTGCCAAGGCGCGTTTAACTATCAAGCCGAAGAAAAGCGAGATAGGTTCCCCGACGACTAGCGTCCTTGGGCACGTTGTGGGACAAGGGTTGCTACAAGCCCAGAAGGACACATCAGACAAAATTGTGTCAGCGAAACGACCGGAAAGTAAGAAAGAGCTTCGAGCTTTTCTCGGACTTATCGGCTACTACCGAGAGTTTGTGCCCAACTATGCCGAGCTTTCACATCCACTTACCGAGCTCACGAAAAAAAGGAAGTCCTAATAAGCTGGACTGGCGTGACAAGCATCAGGATGCATTCCAAAAGCTCAAGGCAATGATGTCAAGGCAACCCATACTGAAAGCACCCACCTCGAAAGGCCTTTCGTATTGCGCACTGACGCGTCATCACGGAGTTGGGAGCTGTCCTCCTACAAGAACACAATGGTCTCTTACATCCAGTGTCCTACGCCAGTAGAAAGCTGCTACCTCGTGAAGCGGCATATTCTACAATTGAGAGAGAATGCCTCGCCATCGTGCGGGGTGTCCAGAAATTTCATGTGTACCTCTACGGCAGGCCATTCGTATTGCGATCGGACCACCAGCCACTGAAATACATAAACTCTGCTCGACAAATCAACACACGAGTGGTACGCTGGAGTCTACTCTTGATATAGACTATGACTTCCATGTAGAATACATTTAGGGCTCAGATAATGTCGGTGCCGACTATCTTAGCCGCACATCTCTTACTACTGACTAGGCTGTCCGATTACTCGTATAGACACACAAAGAACTCATGACACGAGTAATACGTCGTCTACTCTATGAACATGCCTACCCTTTTTCCCACCGTTCTTGAACTGAGGGGAAGATGTGGTAAAAAAAAAAAACGCTGCCCTGGAGAGTGTGCGTCATGCTTTGACGAAGAAATCGGTGTGCGGGGCCGATTAGTATTTCAGAGTGCGCGGGAATCATCATGATGGTGATAGCGGTGAAACTATGAGCTCGCCTATGTGCGTGCTCGTGCGCGTACCTCGTGAAAAGCTCCCGAGCCACGGGGACAGCTCGGCTAACCCCAGAGAGCAGAGCGCAAGGACAAGTTCGGGCCACGCCCCGGCTGCTCGTTCTGACCCTCCGTATCCGGGCCTCGTCTCGGCGTTGAAGTCCTCGGGTGCGTCCTGGACTGGGCATCACCCCACCTCACCCCCGGGTTGGTCTGAAGCAACGTTCGTCACGGCCAGCTGCTGTTCTGGCCTCGGAGTGAGACGCTGTCCCAGGTCTGTTCGCGGCAGTTGGCGGTACGCTGTTCTCAGTGGTGTACAGGCAAGCCCAGGCGTTGCCAACCGTACTGGAATGCCCCTGGCGGTTATCTTCTAGGCCGGACCCCGCCTCGGTACGAAAACTCCGCAAGCACAAGGCACACCGCCTCCTGACTACCAGAGAGCTCAAGGTCAAGCGCAACGTTCACGCTCAAGAGTAGAACGTGAGTAGACGAACAAGAACATTAACTTCCCTTCGCGTAGGACCGTGAACGCGTGTATATATGTGTGAGTTTATGCTGTGTGTATCTCCTTGTCCGTCTTCGTGTATATAAAAATCTCTCGTTGTCCTCGAACGTCCTCTGTCCTCATCTGGCTAACCTGCGCCCACAGTTGCCCACACAGGTATAACATGGCAGCAGATAGCACAAAGCCGAGTTGATTGGCCGATTATGGGAGAGGCCTTTGCCCTGAAGTGGGGGTAGTCAGGCTGATGATGATAGTATAGTACTGGAATATTTTACTACACTATAGACATAGTGTGGTGGCCACTGCTTGAGGTGCATGTCAGAGCATGAAAAGGTAAAAAATATTGACAAATGCTTCAAAGGCACGCTTATCACATATCTTTATGAAAGCATTTCATGAGAAGCTGCCCAGTACATGGCTAAGCAAACATCAAATATGTCAACATGAGAACACTTATTATTAAAGAAAAGCGTCAGAATATAGGTATGGTAGTAGTACTACAGGGCTATTATATGAAATGTAACCCGACACACTGTGGAATCTGATTGTGAAAGACACAATGCCAGATTTTTGGCGTACAAATTAAACATATTCCAGGTGAAACTATTACCTATATTGATCATAAGCTGGCTTTAACTGGGGCTAACTTGTTTCTTCTAGTTTCAGTTAAAGAACAATGTGCTTGCAATGGGATGCAACTGGTCCCCAGAAGCAAACAAAACCAGTTTCAAATGGTCCAAATGGTCCCAACTGGGATTTCTGGGCACTTTTCTACCATTGTTGTAGTTTATTTGTCACAGAGCCCACCACAATTCATGAACTATACATCGATCATGAAACCAATTCTATTCAACCTTCTTTTTCAGGACACGTAGCACGTGTGAAGTACTTGCACTTGACGAACCTAGTTTTTGAGGTAATTGAAGAATGCGTGAAGTTCTTGTACCTGACCATCATTCTTATCAATGACGAATACAATGCAAGTCTAGAGCAAGGTGTTAATGAGTAAAACAAGTCATAAACAAGAGAATAGCAGAAGGATTCAGTGATCTGGAAAAGCATGTGCAGACAGAAAATTTAACATCCACAAAAAAGAAAAAGACATCACTAAGGCAAGAGTCAACTGTACCTGCTTGCAGGCTGATTCTTTATCAAGACTATATATGCCCATATTCTCGAGAGATCGTAAGCTATGCATGTACAAGACAATATATTTCTTTCAGTGAAATTCAACAGGAGAACTGCATTCTTGGGTTTTGTCATACTTCATTGTAAATTAAATATTAATGAGAAATAACAGACATTTTCATTATTATTATGTCTAACAAAAAATGATCCCTTAACTTTACGCTTCTTTTCTTCATTAATTGTAGATTAGAACTACAAAAGCAGGAAAAAAATGCTTCTCACAAGAGTGAAGTGCTCACCTTCTTTGTTCCCACTCAAGGTAAACGTCAATCATCGCATTTTGACAATCAAAAGCTAACATTATTGATGAAAAATCTCTTCACTTTAACTGCTAGCCCTTAGATGAGCACTGCCCAATGACTGAATAAGCAAGATCAGGTCACTGCAACCGCATGTGACTTCAAATAAGCATTCAAGGTTTTCTCACTGCCCCAAATGGGCTAGCAATATCTCTCCCTGAGCTTCAGCTGATGCTCTTGATACTTACTAGCTCTGCACTGATTAATGTCATTCTATTTTATTTAACATGACAACATTAAAGGGGCCCTGAAACACTTTTTCAAGTAACCATAGAATGAATTCACTGGAAGAGCTTATTGCCTCACCTATTCAACACCGCAAAAATTTTAAGAACCCGTTTAGTGCGAGTGGAGTTACAAAGATTTGTCGCATGCTGCAATTGCATTCTCTCCTCTCGTCCCGACGAAAGCGCTGAAAGCTAAACAGGGAGGGACAGCAGGGCGACAGAAAAATATCACGCCCCCCTCGTGACCTGAGCACTTTTTTCTTTGTTTTTTCTTAGAATGTGCAGCTTTTTCAGTGTGATCGCGTGCGCAAGCGTGGACAAGTAGCGGCATCCCGCGCCGATCTTTGTAACGAGCGAGCGCGCCATGTTCAATTCAGCGAATGGCTGATAGATGGGCTTAGTACGTGTGACTTTTGGGCATATTGCGTGATTTGTCGAGAGAAGAAAAAGCATTTTTAGATGACTGATAATTCATTCTGAATTCTAGGCCGCTTGCTGCACTGTAATATTTGGCTCACATATTGTCAAGAGCCTCTACTACCGATTGGCAGCGTTTTCTGACCATGCTCAAAAAGTGTTGCAGGGCCCCTTTAAAAAGCTTGTGTTACAGAGATCATGGTGTAGGCATCAATGGTTGCAAGAAAAAAATCAACACTGCTGACGAGCGAAAAATCATGAAAATGCAAATAATAAAAAGCAGAGCTACGAGTATGAACAAATCAAAGCCAGGCCTTCTGCATGGCAAGCCACTGTCCCACCACATAGCCACAATAATGCTTCAAATTGTTTTGGAAAAAAAAAAATGCTGTGCTGGCTTTACGTGGCAAACGCCTCATAAGTGTCAGAAGTGTCAAATAATAACATGAATCACTTTATCTGAACTGCATGAGTCAGTGGTTTAAAGGCCCAGCCATTAAAAAGTGCTCGGGCATAATTCATCATCCACTAGCCAGAAGCAAAGCCTGGCTAGTTGATGAGAAGGAAATGCCGATGGGGCCCAATTGTGCCACTGACATTTTATCTTGAAACTTTTTTATTTTTTTAAATACGTCAGCTAAATGATAAATTGCAATCAATGCACCCACCACAGCCTCCTAATGACAGACCTTCTGTGGGGTTACTTGCATATGCAGCATACACTCACCTGCAATTGAAGGAAGCTATCTCTATAAATCAAGCATTGCCTTGTCAAAGTCGCACTGAGATTAAATCATTTGCAAACTAGGTGACAAATAATGTGATCCATTTTATTTTATTCTTCTTTCAATAAAGTTGAGAATTTGGCACTGATATGAAAGTGTTAAGCATCAAGTGCG
>WOVY01002361.1:0-84798 GCA_013436015.1 Rhipicephalus annulatus
GCAGTCGACATATATGCTCAGGCGCCTATAGCGATGCCCAGGAGCCCAGCCTCCAACACCAACCTCAAGCTCTCCACCGCTCTTTATGTTCAAGTGACAACTGGCACAGAAGCTGCAAAGGTGCCTCCAAACACAGCGTGCGTAGGGGATTCTCCCGCGTGTAGGCGTGAGAGCGATCGGGGCCAGGTCGGGGAGCCGACGCTCCCGCGATCGAATTCACGCGCACACCGCTCTTTTCGAGTGCAGCTACAAAACCATAAATATAGGTCGGCATTTCTTTAAATATAGGTCACTCCTAGGAAGCACAGTTGAAAGATTATACGGCTTTAAATATGTGTGCCATTTTACAAGACCGCAAAAACATCCCCAAAACTGCATCTCTCTTACTCTACGTATGTACAAAAATCTGGGATAGCTAAGCGAGCTTTGCTGTCTGCTTGATCTGGCTGAAAAGTAGATTCAAAAGGAGTGCTTTTATAGCAGTGTTAGTCTTACTCTGCAGCACGAAGAAATTGCAGTGTGCCAGCGAACGGGTGCACAATGATAGGAAGGAGGAATAATATGGTAAACTAGTCCATAAGTGTTATGTCAGCGAATAAACAAGGAATGCGACGTTAAATACGAGGCGATAATAGAGAGTGCATTCGAGACTCGTGCCTCTGCAACTGCAAAGCACTTAGTTTTGCCGCGCACCGAAGTGTTTATGCAAGGGGCTTTGTCAGAATGGCTCCTTTAGGTCACCTGTCTTCGGAAAATAAACTCTGGAGGTTTTTCCCTCTCGCAAAAAAAGAGGATGAGCATAACTTGGCGTGGGCGTGCCTGACCAACTACTTTTCTTTCTCGATGCTTGCTTTCTTTCTCCCTTTTTTACTTTTCTCTTTCCTTCCTTTTCCTTTCTTTTTCCTTTCTTTGTTTCCTTCTTTTTTATTCCGTCTTTTTTTCCTTTCTTCCTTCCTTCCTTTCTTCGGTTCTTCTTTTTTTCTTTTCTCCTTTCTTTTCTACTTTACTTTCTCTGTTATTTTTTCTTTCTTTCCCTCTTTCTCTTCTTTTCATATTTCTTTTCCCTGCTTTCTTTCAAGTTTCTTATCTCTCTGCAACCTTTTTTCTCCTCTTCATTTCTTACCCAGTGCAGGGTAGCAAACGGAATGTGCGTCTGGTTAACCTCCCTGCTTTTCCTTGCATCATTATCTCTCTCTCTCTCTTGGTGATTTATTTTCTGTTTCTTACTTTTTATCTTTCTTTCTCATAGCGCGATGCTCCCTCTCTGCCATCTCGATGCCGGGAGAGACCTTCAATCTCGTGCTCTGCAAAACAACGACGTTAAGTTGCTACAGGAACTAACGACGGTAATGCGTTCACATGAAGGCAAGAACGAAGCGTGGACACATGATAGGACAAGTCACCTCGACAAAAGATAACACTGTCCTACCGATCGCCGCCATGTTCACGACAGAGAGGGTATACTCTACCGGGAACTGCGCATGCGAGTACGTGTGCAGGTGGTGCACATTCGTGGGTCATACTTTTGCACGCATGCTGGCGCAAAGTTCCCGCGTACGATACCGCTGTCAAAATATTTGCATTGTAATAAGTTCGACAGTAACCCGGTTGCCTCCAACTACACGAAACACTCGGTTTCACCTGTTTATGTAGGCGGCCCTGCCATAACGGGTTCGTCTCATCGACGCGCTTCCGTAAAACTACATTTGGGTTATTCTGGTGATGGAGAGGCTGTATAAATAGCAATGAGCTCTTTTAGCGAGATACGGAAATATGGTACGCATATACGGTAAGGTACCACCGTAGCGCTCCTACTTTACCGGTCGTCAACCATTTGCCGGTGAACACGCCCCCAACACAACCAAGTCTTTTTTTTAATGTTACTGTAAGAATTTCAAGCCTTAATGTTGTCTGTCAGTCTATGCATTCAGAATGCCAGGCAACAGTAGGCTTTCTCAGACCTTTTCAACGTAAACACAAACCAATTCAGAAGCATCTGCAAACTTTCTAAGAACTATGAAAGCCTAAGCACTAAGATGCAAAACAATTCCTTAAAACGCCGTCGGCGTATTATTATTAACTATTATTATTATATTATTATTATTATTATATTATTATTATTATTATTATTATTATTATTAGTATTATTATTATTATTATTAGTATTATTATTATTATTATTATTATTATTTCTGAATATCCTACCTCGACATTTCTGGTACAAGACAGTGACTGAGCCTCGACAAAGAGAAATACTATTTTTGTACGACTATCTGAATAACAAGATGTCCTTCCAGAAAATGAAAAAAAAAGACAATGCACAGCCATTAGTCAAGTTTAGCAAAAATAGCCACAGTTTACTTTTAGCAGTTTTTTATGCGCAATTGACTTTGCTCTTGCTTCCAGAACCTCGCATAGGCTTGGTTTATTTGAAGTTTATTCGCATGCTCGCACACGAAAATAAAAGTAGAAGGGGTCCAAGTTTAAACCATGCTGAAACTAAAACGAAAGAAGAAATATTACATGACTTTCAACAACAAATATTAAACTATTTTCTGACATTATTTGAAGCTGTGGGCTGGAAATATGCGCGGTGTGCTTTTCTGCATTGCCGACATATTTTAATCTAATTTTCAGTGCCATGAGCTCCAAGCGTCTTTATTATTCATATATCTTCATCGCGAGCAAAGAGGCGGGGCGCTATATTTCCCCTGAATATCACGTTCCCGCGGTGTAGCAGGATCTGGGAGGCGTGTTTCGTCTCATACATTGAATGGAACCTACCACCAGCGGAAATAATACTCTGCGCAGAAAAACAGAAAGTACGCCTTCTTGCGTTGCAATTGCAAGGTTAGAAAACAGAAGAAAAGAAGAAAAAAAACTGAGCGCGTTGCCGCACAAGAAGCACCACCAAGCAATTTCCTGCAAGCAGCTAGGTTATGCCACTGTGCATGTATCTTTGAAATAGGCTTATTAAAGCAGCTGGAACATTTTCGTAATATACTATCGAGTTTCTTGTGTGCACTGTTGGGCGTAATTCAGTTTGAAATATCTCTGGCCGTTAAGCAAACCTGTGCCTTGCATTTAAGAAATAAAGATCTTCCTCAAAGCAAAGTTATCATTCCTTCATTCTCCATTCATTCATTCATTCATTCATTCATTCATTCATTCATTCATTCATTTATAGATTCTACTCAGAATAACGCAACTAGTGTTCGTCAAGTTGCAGTTTAGAGCCCCTGTGCACGTCCCTTTTTGCAATGAGCTTTAATATGGAAATATTCTAGTGCACGGCGCCTCATTTAGTGCTTCAAAGAACCCCGGGTAGCCTATAATGGTGTGGCTACCTGGGGTTCTTTTTGACGCATATACTGATAAGGCGTGTCTCATAAGCATATTGATCCAGACCGCACCACTTTAAGCCTCGTTTTGTTCCTTGATATAAGCAGCCTAATGAGTACTTAGCCCACTTGACTTGTTTTTTCTTTCTTTCTCTCTTTCAACTTCCTATTCCCCAACTTAGATTCAGGACTTCATACCGGACACGCCCTTCTGGTTAGCCTCTCAACCTTCCTTTTCTACTTATATTTCTTTTGAATGCAGCGTTTGCAAATGAGGCCTGCGTCATAAGTTTGCTTTCCAGTTGCTTTCATTACATTACCTACGACCTTACGTATTGAATTATGCATTGCATTGTGCACTACATTATCCAGGCCTTTAAACAACCCAATAGCTCCATGGCATTGCCCATTGCCACAATATTCAGCCTACAGGTGTAATTGCTCCGAGTTTCTCGAAGGTCGAATGGTTGCCTGTAAATTTAGACTCACGGCTGAAGAAAAGAAACACGAATGCAGTGTGACATTAATAAATGGCGTTTCATTGAAACTGGCGCAAATTGGCGCAGATGCAAATCATTCTATAGTTTTTCGCTCTTCAGGGCTAACTTCACTTATGAACGTTTGTCCTGAGTTGACCAATAGTTCGTGAAATCACCATGCTCAACAGGGTTTCCAGATATCGCTTAAATATTTTATCTCTAATTGGTGGCCTAATATGCCCAAATACAGAGTATCTCAAATTTTGGTCATCTGTGGCGTCTTCTGTGTGGATCTGGTGACCATACTCTACGATGGCATAAAACTCGACAAGCCGCAAACGCGCTGAGAGAGGGCTCCCTGCCCAATCATTTGGTGATTCCCACCTAATGCTCCCTCTGTAAGAACGATAGGCCGTAAACGATTCCATTAACAAAAAAGCACTCAACAGCTACGCGTCAAACTTTTCTGGGCAATATTAGGACCAAACGCTTTTCTAACCGATGTAGTTTTTACAGCGTGAATTCGATCCAGAAGATTAGCTCCGTGGCATCATACCGGCTGTCATTGCGTAAAATAGTTTCACAAATTGAAGCCGGCGCCAAATTCAAATGAATAGTGCGTGTTACCTTTTCGTAGTTACCTCTTAATAGGCAATAAGGGAGCGGCGGGCAACACCATTACGCGTTATTGCTGCAGCAAGAGGCCTGTTGCACGCAATACGAGAAACATCTTTCGTAGCAAACACCTCGGCGAAGGTATCACTGATCCTCGAGGCAACAAAAGAGCTGAAAAAGGGTGGTACAACAATTTTGTCGATGTCCAACAATTCGCAAAATACGAAGCGCCGGCACTCATGAAGTCTAGCGGGTGAGGCAGAGTGAAAAGAGGAGAGGTGGGGTGTGTGGGACGTATATTCCCAAACGTGGCATTTCTCCCAAAGCAGGGGAAACCATCAAGCGCCATTAACCAATTAGCCCAGTTTTTCAGTGTGCGGTACGAAACTGAGGCGCCGTCTTGCAACCGCTGAGCGTCGACAACGTTTCGCGTGCCCTCTAGCGGCCGTCGCTGCAGCGTGAGGTGAGAAGCGGTGGGCGAAGGTTTGCGGTCGGAAAGCGGTTTGTGGGTGGTGTGGGTGGTGGTGGCGGAAATGCTTTTGTTTTCCCAAAGGGGTGATCCGGCCCCCAGCCGCGAAGTCGTAAAAGTGACCGAGCCTCCGCAACGCTGGTCAGCCGGACTCGAAACGGCGGCTGAGAGAACCATCACCGCGTGGGCGACTGCTGATGCGCCGCAGTTTACTCCGCAAGGTGGCGATGCAATTGGTAGTGCGCCGTTATTAGGCGCGTTCGCGAAAGTAGCGTGCAGTGTTTCTGAAACTGCGGTTGGCATATAGACAGCTTTTTGAGGTGTGAGAATTAAATTAGTCATAATGTAAAGTAGAAAGGCGCCCACTCTGCCTAATTGCCGTGTGAAGCCCACCGTATTTACCTCCTACCAGCACTAACGAATTTGGGCTGCCACACTGTGCTTAACTCTTCGCAGATTCTGATTAGTGTTAGCTACACGCCTGCATAGGGTACGTTGTGTGTGGTTTCACGCGTGGTGGCTGTTTTTGAATATGAACGTGGTTGGACGTAATTAGACAAGACTTCAAGTAATAGTCCACATTTTTCACGTCTTCACCAGTGAATCACCATTCAATTTGGAGAGAGGTTAACTCAGTAGGTTGGGTTATGGTATCAATGTGGGCTTCGGCTTTGTTTCGACTTCTTTGCAAATATACGGGCATGTAGCCACAATTTTTTTTCGTGGTTGAAGGAGAGAGGGAAGAATGATTCTGTATTTTTGTGCGTGTGTTTGTATATCTTCATGTATGTATACATGTGTTATGTGTGAAATACTGGGGTGGTTTCAGCTCTATCGCTTTCCCGCCTGCCCCATTATGTATTACCATTGTTCTACATGTTTCACCAACTTACTCGGTAGAACGCGCCAATCTTGTCATATGCAGAGAGTCCACTAAAAGAAACAAATCTGCAAACATGTTTCGCTTACTCGGTGTATAATCTTGACCACTTACGCTGATTAAGATTAGAAGTCTACACAAGACACCTCTCCTCAATGCAATGACAAAAAAAGCTAGCACCTTCGCAGTACTGCTCTGCTTTAATGAGATAGATGGCGAAGGGGCCATTCGGATGAGTATCTGGGCGTTGAATGTCAAGGTTACCAGATCAAGCCACGCACTCCCGAACATTCAGACGTGCCGCAGCTCACTAAATGTTTCCAAACGATCACGATCTACGTGACTTTTCCGGCATGACAACTACGTGCATTTGTTGCGTGCTCTGCGTCGGCGCGGGCGTAATTGCCACGCAGTGGTTTGCACTTTTATATTTCTGGCTCGCTCCTAGTTATTTTTTGTCATTTAGGAACCTCTAGACGAACACTATCTGTGTGGGAAGACGAACTTTCTAAACAAGAAACCACCCACGTAACGTAATTTTTACGCTTGTTTTTACCGCGATGGCACAACTTGACTTCCTAGAGTTTGAGACGGAGTGTGAACGATTGAGAGCACCGCAGCTGACCCGCAGATTGGTTTCCGATTGTTTAAGTACATATTGTTGTGCCGGTTTTATCTCGCCACTTTGCAGGAAGAAAGCGTAAAGTTATGCAGTTTATTTTCAAGTTACTTATCACTTTAAAAATCCTCAATGCATTACTACAAAGTCTCCTTTTAAGCGCCTTGATCAAATGATTAAAATGAAAAAAAAACTGAAATTTGTTTTCAGCGTTTGGCTGATTCAGCCACCTCTTATTAATTGAAAAATCAATCAGAAGAAGACGAAAACTGTACAATATATGGTTTTTGAAGAGTGGCTATATATGTCAGATAAGAGTGTGTCATTACGCAAATTTCAGAGTAATGTTCAAATCCTTATATGCACATATAAAACGACTACCAAACAACTACAGTACACCTTGTTGTCTCGGTTTTTTTTTTGCACATTTACGCAAATGTCAGCTCTGTTGATAACGCCGTGGTTGAGAGCCCTTGAACACTTCGACGTACTTCAAGCCACAAACCTTTGGAAGAGTATGAATTGAAGCCTAGCTGTCAATTTATATATCCGGCAGCATTTAAACCACTTGTAGTGCTTTCGGTGAAGTGTGCCGAGTTTTCGGAATGTCATTGCGCAACCACCCGTAGAATTCTGGGCATTCTCTATTAAGTGTCTGTGTGTTTACAAGCACCTTTCTGTGAGCTCTCTTCGGAAAAGCACTTAGGCAAGTTCTGTCTCGGAGGTAAAGCAATGGCTGTCGCAGTAGCTGAGGTTTTTAGAGCGAAAGCTATACAAAGCGAGACGAAACGAAAAACTTTTCCCCACTCATTTCTTCATTGGCTGCGCCACCATTCACTTCATTCTCTACGTGGTCTAAATTTCCGGAGCCCTCCACTACGGCGTCTCTCATAATCATATAGTGGTTTTGGGACGTTAAACCCCACATATCAATCAATCAATCAAATCAATCAACTTCATTCTCTACGCGGTGTCGTGGTGGTCGAGCGGTTATGGCACGTGAGTGCTAAACCGAAGGTCGTGGGATCGAATCCCGGATGCAGCGGCTTCTTTTTCGATGGAGGCGAAAATGCTGTAGGCTCGTGTACTCAGATTTGGGTGCATGTTTTAGAACCCCAGGTGGTCAAACTTTCCGGAGTCACCTACTTCAGCGTCTCTCAGAATCATATGGCGGTTTTGGAACGTTAAACCCCACATGATCTTACGTCAGTTCTGCGTCACACCTCCGCGCGCGCGTCATTGGCAGTGCCTTTTGTGAGGTCGTTCTCTGTGTCCTACGTAAGCGTGCGTGTCAGTGGCTGCACCATCAGAGACGTCGCTCATACCCTCGCAGCCGTGCCATCGAGCCTGTCAGTCGCAGTTTCAGTTTGCAACTACCGCATGCAGAGGGCACTGATGATGCGAGCTCCCGTACAGCTTCCAACATTTAAGAACAGTGCCGACAGCTGAACCGTGAGAGAATTCACGTTCGCTAGGCTGATGCAGCACTCCGGGCACCAGAACAAGTTCAGGTGGCGAAGAGCAAGCAGCAATCGTGCACCGAAGATCTAGCTGCCTTCAGAGCGGAATGGGAGCGACAACGGCAAATCAAGGAGAGGTGTTCCGAGAGGGCAGCGTCAACGAGACAATGACGGTGACACGTTCGCTGCGGCCAGCGCCTTCTTTCAGCAGGAGTTTCTCGAGTGGTTCTTTAGCTTCGGCTGTGAAGCCTGCAACCGCCTTTGGTCGCATCTTTCTGCTTCGCTAATTAACTTTCTGTACAGCATGCTTGGGTGTTTTGTTTTTCATAGGTTGTAGGCGAGTGTAGCACTAAGTAACAGTGCGCCGCATTGTCATCTAGCTTTGCAGTCTCTGTAAGTTGTTTTGAATTATTGTTATTGTAAGATATAAGTGATACAGTGAAACACTGCCAGTAAACACTCATGATCTTTATAACGAATGAGTTTAATTAATAACGTGAACGTGGTCTCGCTTTGTCACTTCCGATCGCACACATTTCTGGTTGGTTTAAAAGCTCACCGTTTCAGACAGGTAACTGAATCAACAAAACATCTTAAGTGAGGACTTCGTGCAAGCAACAAAACCACCATACTTCTGAGCAGTAATCTGAGGGCGCCAAGTTGTCCGGATTTCCTCTGGGCATAGCGCTGGGTTTCCAGATTGTTTTTTGGTCCCACCCTGGACTGCTCAGGTGACGTAAGCATTCGTGTCACGTACAGTTCTCTCGCGCAATGAGAGCGGAACGGCGCGAGTCAATATAGCTAGCCACGTGACCTGGCAAACTTTCACGTCATTATCGCAAGCTCTCTGTAGATCTGGGGCTTAATTAATCACTGCGACTGTTTCCGGCAACTTTCGTTCAAGTACTTGATTTAGACGCTGTCAGTGGATTCTGATTTAGAGAGGGCTTTCCGCTCGTCAGTGGTTATTATCCTTTTTTTTTTTGCTGCTATCGTGTGCAAAATAGCGTTTTCCAGAAATAGAACGGTGGAAGTATTTACGTAACCAACGAGGCTTTAGTATGCTAAGACATTGCCAAGATTAGTTTCTGGATAGGAAAGCACCCTGTTTTTAACGTGCCCTGTGTCGATTGGTAAAGTCAATAGAATTTACTTTCGGCAAACAAAGCCGCTATTATCTCTGGCAGCATATAGATTTTTCTTGGCTATTTTATTTCCAAGAACTGGCGAAGTGTGCGAAGCGTTTAATGAAGATATGTCATAGGAGTAGCACTATTGTTGTAATATATACTTATAAGCTTAAATTTTCATATTTAGACACCATTTTGCCAACAGTACGAATCATCAGCCGAAATTCTGTGAACCTAAGACATTGCTGGTTTTGTGCTTCCAAATACAGTGGGTTTCACGAGCGCTATGCACTTAGCTTACATAAATAGCGTAGTCGTGTGCACGTTTTCTCAATTGCTAATATATTCAATGGTCTCGATGGTTTGCACGTAGCACTCGATCGTGAAGACATAAAATACGTCCTGTGTGATTTCTCCATTCGCAAGGCGGCTTCAGCTTCAAGCAGTAGCGATTTCTCTACACGTGGCAACAGCTTGGGCCACAAATAGCAAATGACGTTATAGAGCTCTAACACACTACTCTATATGCCGTAGGGAACTTAAACCGTGCATGTTGGGAAGAATAACAATAAGAAGCATGCAAGCTGCATTCAAAGTTTTCCAGTGACGTTAGTGAATCTGAAATACCCCCTCTCAACACGCCTCGCTCGTCCCTAGTTTTTTTTAAATAATAGCGCCACAGTTGCGTTTGTTTTATTGGTTTTGAAGGTGGCAGCTCATCACCCATATTACTGGTCATTGAATACTTCGGATGAAGCGTTTGTTGATAATTCTGATGCCCTATATCCTTTCAGATTACTTATTCATATCTCATTGCCTTGATAAACATGCATTACGCTAGCGAAAATTTTTTTTCTTTCTGTAGTTGACATCGAGCTTTCCGCAGCAATTTACGATGACACAAACCCTATTGCGAATCCACCCGCTCAATTAGGTCGCCGCAGTTGTTGAACCCCTGGTGCTTCAATGTCTAGTCACAAAACTCTGTATTTTGGCTCGACATGATACGTCGACGTACTTTTACGCCCATTATTTTGTCGCTCTCTTTTCAATGGCTCAGGGCCATATGCGTGACACAATGTGTGGCGACACAATGTGTGGCGTGCGCGCCGATCGTCTGCGAGAAGAACTGCGTCCTTACCTGAAAATATATCGGCCAAAAGAAAGGAAAAAAGATGGAATGATGGTACATACAAATAAAGTGGTCAGCACTCGGTGCGAACGCCGGTCGATTTTTTTTTACCTCAAGAGCTGCGCGTGCATCGCTACTTCCACCTTGGGTGACAAACCCTTCTAAATTTGTATCTGGATCAATAACACAACGTTTCATCTCATCCCTTCGTAGACACTATCACGTTGTCTGGATAACATTACAAAAATGACAAGTTGTTAGTTTATAAGTGTCAGTTCAAAGACAAAGCGAAGATAAAACGTTATTTTTGCCGCATTAGTAAATTATCTTTTTCTAATATCAAAAACACCACGATTGCTGCATGAATAATTCTCTCCCTCTCTGCAGGGTAACTTACCTGGGCTGAGTTCTGGCTAACCTCCCTGCCTTTTGTCTATTCTCATCTATTTCTCTCTTTTGTAAGCGAGGAAACTCGTAAAATTGTGTTTCATTTGGATCTATTGTATCGTTATACACTTGTATCGTGATATCACATTGAATTCTTGTGTACATGTATGCCAACGTAATCATGTATATTAGAGCAAATGTCTTCACTGTGACGTAGTGATGTTAGTCGCGAAATATAGATGTGCCGAAGTGTATGTGCCCTGTTACTGGAATGGTATAAAACTTTTGTGTTCTGTACATGCTGTAAATAATTTTTTTCTAAACAAAATGAAGATGTTAGTAGTGATGCCAGCTTGAAATTTCAGGACCAAACGCCAAGACGACATGCAGTTTCCCGGCATCCACTATGACCTACGCTGTTGGTGGTAGCTAAAAAAAGGAATACATTGCTGTACAACTCTTGTGAAAATTAGGGGTATTTTCGGCTTGTCTTTTGTGTAGCTTCTATTTTTCGAGGTTGGGCCTTAATGATAAGAACAATGAGAATTACCAAATCAACCTGATATGTCGCCATGAAGGTCGGCGCTGCCTTATACGTCAGCGATGTCCCTCAAATTTAGTTGCGCGTAGATATGCGCCGCACTTGTGCATTGATCAAGCAAAGCCTTCCAGAATTAACACTGCCAGAAATGAATGACTGACGGCATTCGATCGAAGTTCACGTTTATGAGTCCCCTACAGAAGAAACAAGAATAACACTATATACATGAAAGCCTGCGTGTTGCGCACGACACGTTTCGTAACTGGAGCACAAAATATGAAAGAGGCAGTGGTCGTTAGCTTTCTGTCAACCTGGTAACGGTCACGCAATAGCATAGAGCAAGATTGATTTGTTTCTTACTCATATTTTATATTGTGTTTGCGAACTCCCCCACAGGTGCGAAGAAACATGCCTGTGAAGAGCTCCTTTTTATCAACAAAAGAATCGCCAGTTGCTGCTATGATTAGCTAGCAACAAAGTTAATAAATGTACCAGCACAAACCTAACAAGAAACTAGAAGACACAGTACAGAGCTTTCTGCCTTGTGATTTTTATGTTTTCTTCATAAATTTTTGTTGTTATCGGTACGAACTATGCGTCACACACAAGTCTGCCAGAGAGTGTTACGAGAACTTCAGTTACAATGGTAGTGCTCTGTTTAAACAACAACTACTGGGTAGACGCTACCATCTAAGAAATTTCTTAGCAGTGGAGCTCTTAAAGCCGTGGGTCTGTTCATGCAAGTTTTTTGTGGCCGGTTCGTAACCACCTAGTTGTTTGACTCACTCAGCAGGTGGTGCTAGTGTGAGTAAGTGAGTGAGGGAGTGAGTGGGTTAGTGACAGACAGACAGACAGACAGACAGACAGACAGACAGACAGACAGACAGACAGACAGACAGACAGACAGACAGACAGACAGACAGAGACAGACAGACAGACAGACAGACAGACAGACAGACAGACAGGACAGACAGACAGACAGACAGACAGACAGACATGTATGAATGGATGGACGCAAGGACGCATGGACGGAGGGAGGGAGCTCACTGCCGATGACTGCGTCGTGCTGCACATGCTTTCCAAATACGCAAATGCGCAACGGGATGTACCAATATGCAACCTATCCACAGTCCGAGAGATGTACATCGACATAGTGTTTGCAAACTTCCCACTGCAGCCAGTACAAGAACCTCTCTCACTTCATTTCATGGACCATAAATTTGTAACAATTAAGTTACCTCCCAACTCAGCTACCATTACAACGAAGAAATGAAAAAAACACAAAGAAACCAAATAACAAACGAACGAGAAAAAATTAAAAGTATCTGTATAATATACGCACTGTCTTACGTCTTTTATTGATTTATTGACCTAACTTCTAACAAGACAGTTGCGATTTACTGATTATCTCTCATTCAGGAGTTTCGCACACTTATCATCATTGATTCCGTGAATATGGCGTGATTTTTTTCTCTAATTGTAAAGACGAAACCAATTGCAGAGAGAAGTCCGTGTCTTTAGGTTGCTCGCGAACAAATAATAACTTTGTCGAAACTAGCTTTTAGGCGATTGCTCTCAGTCTGATTTTTCCTTCAGGTAATACTTCTCTTCTATGCCAAGCGCTTTTACCTTTCGGTGCTTATACATTCTAGACGAGTAGACACAGCATTTTGTCTTCACTACGCCGTGAGCTGGTGAGATAAATTAATTACACATTCAGCAGTAGTTGAACCAGTGGTACATGAAGCTGGAAATGCGATAACCTGTTGCGGCGTAGCTAAGGGTGCGCGAACTATGTCGGTCCAGAAGTCAAGTCTTCTATACTCGGCGACAGCTTTTCGTGAGAGCACTGTAGAAACTACAAAAGCGAATTCTATACCTCCTACCACGCCCCGAAACAGTACCTAAGCTTAACAATATTCTTTCATTTTCTTTGCCGAAATAAATGGTGCGGTATTTATTGTGACAATCAAACAGTTCGGGGAAGTCAAAGGTAAAAAAAGCTGAGTTATTGTTCACTTTGCAGGAATGCCTTCCTTTTCTTTCCATTTCGTTGACCGCATCAACCATCTTTTCAGCCCACCCTTTTTCCAAAAAGAACATGGTGTCTATGACGTAATGGGTTTGTGTGGGGGGCCTCAAGTTCACTGTTTGGATGTCCCAGAATACCGCACTGGTGTTATGACGCTAAGATGTACACAGAGGCATTGAAATGTTCCTGTCATTTCACACTTCTGGGTACGTGTTTTTCTAAAGGCGTTCACAGTTCGAGTGAGCAAAACGAAATCTGCTGGAAGCCAGCGTACTACTTGCGGAGCAACACAAATGTGCGGAAACTCCTACCACTTAGCCTTCTTTCTAATTTCAAGATAAGTTGTCATAAAGTATAGTCAAACCTTGGCCTGCAGTGACAACCTGAAAGATTTATTTATCTATTTATCTGCTTGTTTATTTATTTATTTAATTTATTGAGTGAGTGAGGTGAGTGAGTGAATGAGCACAGTGATCTCGTCATTTTATAGGAAGGAGGAAATATTTTTTGACGCCAGGAAGGGGTAGAAAAGAATGAAATATCGCAAGGAAGACGCCCCACCTGTAGTGCATCGACAAAGAAAGCTTACGAAAGATGTCAACGAACGATTTCTCTTTCTTTTGGCAAAGCTGACTGGTGGTTTCGTTGTTTCAGCTTTTGTTAGCCGAAATAGCCCGAAATCTCATTTTGCAGACAAGCGTCGTCGCTAAAGCTACTTGATACTTGAGACTTCATGCCGAAATGCCTTCCTTTCCTTGACACAAAGAAATAATAATTTTGCCTTTTCTGCTTCCTTCACTTTGATCATCAGGAGTAAAAGGCCAACAACATGATGCACTTCCGCTTTTGCTTGTTTTTCGAGCGAGTTCTCCTAACAGTCTCCCAAAAATTTCCTTTCTGAGTTTCCAAAGCTTTTGAGCTCTCTCCCTGACATCTGCCGGAAATTGGTGAGACAAAATCCCTTCAGCCACAGCTGTAACCAGGGCAAGAGCCTTCTCGATACCAACTACTTTTGGGTAGACAACACAGTAACAGAACACTGCCTAGTTTTTATTGCACGTTGGGTTCTGCATTACGCAGAAAGTGCGTTCCAGGCCATGTTGGTGTAAGTATGACTGAACAATTGCGAACTATAAGTAATGACTAGCAACACTGCAGTCAGCTTTTATGTGGGCACTCGACCAATGTAAATACGGTGGGCAAATAATAAGAGTGTGTTTTTAGGTAATAACATGTGAGATCACTACAACAATTGGTGCACGCGCGCATGGAACGGCTGCGAAACTGAGACTAGGCACAAGGTTCCTAAAGTGCTTGCGAAATCTCATTAATGCGAGATGGATGCGTGAAGCGATATGAAAGAATTGCTGCAAGAGGGGATGTTCAGGAACCCTGGCTTCAGCAAATGGGCTTGCATTCTTAAAAGCAGCAACTGCCTTCACTATTTGAGGTCTCTAATGATGAGCTACCAAAGAGCGAAGGTGAAAAGACAATCCTTTCAATGCAAGTCTTTCAGAAGTTTTCTGCTTCCATTATTGCATGACTTAAAGCTAGACTCGTATGAGCCTATGGTGCTTCGATTGGCTCAGCTAAGGTATGTCGTTTTATTTTGCCCAGGTTGTCTCACAGACGCCCGTCACTAAATTCGATTCAGTTCTGTCTTACCTTCTGGATAGATGAGTCACTGTCCAATTGATGTAAATATCTTGTCTCTTACTGTGTTTAGCAAGACTTTATTAAATAAGGTCTACCCTAATTTTATTGACTCGTCCATTTAGCTCCACTGAACTATGTCTGATGTCATCATGGTCTTGCACATACTCTCATTCAATCCAGTCTTGCTACGCCCACACGCCTAAGGCTATCCGACTGCCTCCAGCTACACACATCTACATGCACAAGGTGTGTGCTGACTTTGTCATCTAAAGAAGTCACCTGTCTGGTACCATTTTTTGTTATTTAAGTGGACAAGATGATCAACTGTCCAGTCATTCTCGCTTCCGCATAATCTAATTGTCTAGCCTATCCTCAGGTCATTATGCGTTGTGTTCCGCTTGCAGAGGCATGTGCATAAAATGTTCACTTGCTTTTGCCCATTTTTTCGTCTTTGTGTTCTTTTTACTGCGAAGGTCGAGTATAGTCCATGTTGTCTGTGCCGCCAAGCAGCTTGCATCAGACGAGTCTAGTAAGCAGTAAACAGCTTGCATATTGGACGCCTCAAGATATTTGTGTGGCGCCAACACTGGAGCTACTGCTCTGCATCCTTCGTCTCCATAAAACTTCGCAGGGCCAACTTTGATAACTCGGTTAGTAGCGATCAAGCCTTGTCTAGCAGTGGTGAAACGGAGTGCTCTTCTTATCGGCTTATCGTGACTAGTGCACGTCAACATTCATGATCTTTGTGCTGAGAAGTCATAATATGGTGCAGATGATGGGTGATTTCGCCTTCGGTGTCATGAGAGAACTAAGATAAGTGCCTTGACTCGGCACCTTAGCTATACCTGTTTAAATGGGACGTGATTAGATTATCCTGCGCCTCTGGAGTTATCAGCCTGAGATCTAAAGCATGACTGATCGGGCTAGGTGGTTTGTCTATAACGCGACATATAATTTTAAAAAGACTGTTCCGCAGAAGGAGAACACAACGAACGCAATAGGCAACAAAATGCAATGTTAAACGAAGTAAAGCTATCAGCTTACCCTTTTCGATCCTCTTTCACGAACAGTACGAAATGCTAGTTTAAGAAGCTACGGCCAGTACAAGGAGTGGGGTAGTTTTTGTGCTGTTTGTCGTTTCAAGGAGAAGTAATCTGTGAGGGCCAATCCCGGATAAAAATTGACCACGTATCAGCGTGCTTCATTGAAAATGTGTTCAAAAGAATGGTATTTTCTGCAAACTGTTCTTTTAGTGCATTTTGTTGCATTTTGAGCCCAGCATACGAAACTATACGGCCTTAAAATTACGTACTTACGTATTTTCTAGTAAGCCAATGCACCAAGCAATATATTCGTATTGATCTCGCGCTCCAGATAAACGTAGTATTTGCTTTTTAATCAACAATGTTCAAATATGAATTCGGCCCACAGTTCAAGATGGCTGGGTCTTCAGCAAGTATCTAAACGTTGGCAGGGTGACTGAATGATGTGACAGACAGACAGACAGACAGACAGACAGACAGACAGACAGACAGACAGACAGACAGACAGACAGACAGACAGACAGACAGACAGACAGACAGGACAGACAGACAGACAGACAGACAGACAGACAGACAGACAGACAGACAGATAGATAGATAGATAGATAGATAGATAGATAGATAGATAGATAGATAGATAGATAGATAGATAGATAGATAGATAGATAGATAGATAGATAGATAGATAGATAGATAGATAGATAGATAGATAGGATAGATAGATAGATAGATAGATAGATAGATAGATAGATAGATAGATAGATAGATAGATAGATAGATAGATAGATAGATGTGTGCTTGTGCGAACGCAAACAACCTACAATACGCATGGAGTGAAACGCACAAAATTATGTCACGAAGTGCATGCTTTCGCGTCCAGGGTGGCCAGTTTTTGTGATATCGGTGAAATCTTAATTATGTACATTGACATGAGAGTCAACATTATCTTTAGCCGTTACATATGCCCAAAAAAGACGTGGTTATTGCAAGCCACCTAGCCAATGTTCAACTACTCACTGAACACTTGGTCATCTTGAAGTGGTGGTCGTATAATTGCTTGTCAACATTGTCAATCAAAAAGCAAATATAACGAATATTTGAGGCAAATCAATATTACCAAAATGATAACTCGTGTGTTATTTCAAGAGAAAATACATGAATACACAATTCAAAAGACCCCTGTGTTTTTGCGCTGCGCAGAAAATGCGACGCTATGCACACACAAAAAACGGTCATAAACAGACTATCGTCTTTCGACGACCTTTGCTGCGCATCGCTCAGATACGCGTCGAATTCTTTTCAGGTTTGCGACATGGTGGTGCAAACGCTTTTCTCGTGAAGCCACGAGAACGTTTCGCGGGCAGGTCACCAGTGTCAAGCCTCGTATTAAGAAGAGAGGAGAGTAACAAAGGCGAAGTTCCTGAGCCACGAAAAAAAAAATGACCACTTAGGGATCAGAGAAAGCTTAGAATCGGCTTCATAAAGAAACGGGAAACCAATCTTATTCTTCCCTTAAAAGCGAAGTCGTAAAACTTGAGTTAAACGGGCTTCACTCAAATTGCTTCAAAGGACAACGGATCAATGAACCAATGATTTGATTCGTCAGAAAGCAAGTCAACAGCCTCTGAGAAATGTCATTTCGCTGAAGCATTGCAAGATGACTCAAACAGCATTTCATGAATTCACCTAGATGTCGTTAGGCAAGGTTAGATTAGGCTATGTCATGTAGCCTAAGCCATGTTGTGTTAGGACAGTGCAGTCAGAAACCAAAAAACAGTAAAAACACATCTGAAGCTTTTCTTCATTATGACTTACGAACTAAACCATTTTAGGCCAGGACAGGTCACGTTAGGGTAAATCGGAATAAATTATACTAATTCTGGTGTGGATGAATATGGTTACTTTCGATTGGCATGAGGGTCATTACGAATAGGATTTCTTGATCGAGATCAACAATGCTCTATGCTACGCGGCCTAAACTAACATTCGTATTGAGCTCCTCGCACACATCAGCCAAAACGCGGCCTAAACTAACAATTGTATAGAGCTCTTCACACACATCAGCCAAATGACGATGCGCATGGGAGCCAGATCTCGATCGCCGCGATTCCAACAGGGCCTGCCACGGCACCCAGTGCGGATCAGAACTGATCGCGATCTAGAGTGCCCATGTAACACAGGTGTTAGTTTGCGTTAGAATAGGTTAGCTTGAGTTAGTGGTGATTCGTTTTGCGCATATTCATGCCTCTGCATGTGCAAACATAAAAAATTTGATTATCTCGGGTGGGAAGGGGGGGGGGCGCTTTACACACCAACTCAAGTTTACTTAAGAGTGGGTGCTTTTGTTTGTCACATGAAGTTGTGTTCATGCTTGCTCTGTACGGTTAGCGCGCACAAATCTTGTATGTGGAGCTTAACATCCCAAAAGAACCATATTATGAGAGACGCCGGAGTGGATGGCTCTGGAAATTTCGACCACCTGGGGTTCTTTAACGTGCACCCCAATCTGAGCACGCGGGCCTGCAGCATTTTTGCCTCCATCGTAAATGCAGCCACCACAGCCGAGATTACACGCCGCTGCCTATTGATAATATTTGCAGTAGTAGTAGTGGTAGTAGTCGTAGTAGTATAAGTAGTACTAGTAGTATTTTGTAGTTGTTGACATTGAAGGTACTGTCTCCTACACTATTGCATGCGCCACGCTCACCTTGTAGGTTTGCCTGTAGAGCGTGCACCACTGCAAGCACACATTGTTTGCGGCAAAGTTAACTTGCTGTTAGTTCTGCAAATGATGTTTGGAGATGCAGAACTAGCAGAAATAAGTAGTTAACTTGCATAATAAATATTTCTCGAAAATGTTGATTTATTGATTTCATTTACAACCTATATTTGCTTATTAAATTAGTGAACTTTGTCAAATTATGATAATAATACTTCATCAACCTTGTGGAAGTCATGTGGACTTTGTCCTTAACACATAGGCATTGAAACCAGCGAGTTTTTTTCTTTAACGTCCCGCACTTTAGGATTGACACTGAGATCAACTGCTCTTTGTTAATAACTTTAAGGTCGTAGCCCGGATTTGTTCCCACGACCTACTGGACAGCAACCAACTACCTTAGCCACTAGACCACTGCGGCAGGGCGTGCGCGCAAAGCTGCCGTCCTCGGTAACCACCGCATCTCTCTAACAGGTAACAATTCTCGAGATAAACTTTCAATGAGCTCTCGGAAATGCTCGCCCACGTTATTCGCCCTGTTTCTTCTGAGCAGAAGCGAACTTACGCGACTCGCTCGAAACGCCTCATCAACGGTTACAAAAGAAATAATAGAAAGAAGCAGCTCCATTTAGCCGTGTACTACCCCCAAGCTCGCATTCGAAACCTGTCCCGACGACAAAGCCTCGACACATTACAACGATGGGCAAGCGAAGTCGCGCTCGCGCACATTTACGACGTTCGCGAGTTTTCGGACGGGCCGTTTTTATTAAGCACATTTCTTTTGTGTGTTTTATTCCTCTCCACCGCGCTCGCGCTCGCGGATGCTACACTCACTAATCTTCATTGTCTGCGAGACTCGTTTACGAGCTGCAGGAGCATTGGGTGACTCGACGGCAACTTCTCCCTCTCTTTTATTTCACCCTTTCCCTCTTTGTAGACCTCCTTTTCTTTTTAGTTCCCCGCCCTTTTTCTCACTGTATCCTCTGAGCCACGGCGCACTTTCCCCTGTTTTCACCCTGCCCCTCACTATAGACGCTAGGCGCTTGCTGACTCGCTTTCTTTTTACTTATTCTCTGACTGTAGACCCCTTCTTGCTCTATTTCTCGCACCCTTTCCTTCACTACAGACCTCAGGGGTGCACTCACTTCCCTTTCATCTTTCACTGTTCCCGTGTATACAGGATCCAGGCACTCACTAACAAGAATCTCTTCCATTTCCTTTTCACCCTTTCTCTTACCATACACTCTAGGCGCTCGCTCACTCCCTTTTTTCCTTTATCACTCTCCCACTGTAGACCCCTCTTCCTCCCTCTTTTCTCTCCTCACCTCACTATAGACTAGGTGCTCTTCTAACTTGCTGAAGCAGTGTCTGCCTAAACGCGACCCATCGTGTCGCAGCGCAAGTGAGCTTGCCGCTACGTGCTCACAAATTACGCCTGTCACTAAGGTAATTCTAGAGGCATGAGTTCTCTGAGAGCACGGCGCCTTTCCGCCAACTCCGTTCGACGGCCTTATATTTAGGCAACCGTTGGAGGAAGAACCATCAACCTGGTATGCCTCAATCTTTTCTCCTCGCCTTGATCTCCTTCCCACCTCTTCTCCGATCGTTCTAGGGGCGCGATTACATTAGCACTCGGATGGCGTTTCAGGACTGAGCGGAGAGATTGCGACGAATCGGCGCAGTGTCACGCTGGTCTCGTTCTCTGTGTGATCGACTTAGCGTTAAAGTGGCCGGGTGTATTGTGCAGGAACACACGAACTGTGGCTACCTAGTGAATCACGTAACCACTAGAACACCATGGCATGTTATGTACACCACAGTAGAGGCTTTCAATGAAACGGGAATTCTGAGCGAACTGAAAGAAAAGTCGAAGGGCTCCTTGTTGTATGGTAAAGACTTCAGCGAAAGCTGTTATGCCTAAAATGTTTTACTGGCTTTACTAGTTCAGCACATTATTTTCAATTATTCTGAATCCTTTGAATTACTATAAATATTTAAAACAAAGGCGTAGAAAGCGGGCTTGCTGTCCATGAGTAACACTCTGTATTCCTCCACTGTGTCGTGATAGTGGTCACCGCAATGAATTGAACAAGCTCAAAACTGTTAATTAAGGCACATGTGTGTACATATACACACACAGTCTGATACTCTAATGGTGAACTCCATTGAAAGAACAGGAGCTCTCAAGATCATGCTGGAAGTGCTCTTTTCAGAGAGAGCGTGTTTCTTTGATCGCTCCGCCGAGGCAGTCTAGTGGCTAAGGTACTCGGCTGTTGACCCGCAGGTCATGCGAATAAATTTTGGCTGCGGCCGCTGAGTTTTTGATGGAGTAGAATATAGTGTAGGCCCATGTGCTAAGATTTGGGTGCCCGTTAAAAAACCCCAGGTGGTCGAAATTTCTGAATACCTCTGCTATGGCGTCTCTCATAATCATTTATGTTTTTTGGGACGCTAAACCTCACATATCTATCAATCAGTAATCTTTCAGTGGTCGAAGAGTTGTAGGAGCATTGTAATCCAATGGTAGAGCGAGAGTGCTTTTGCTACTCCTTGAGCAGGCTCGAGCACCTTCCAGTGCTCTCGCGCATAAAGCACAGCAGGCACAGTACGACGACTCGCGTTACGCAAATTTCCTCTGCATTGCAGCACTGTCACTGTAACGATTACATTTTCATAAATTATCGCCGAAATTCAAAATTACAAAAAGACGTCAAAAATGCCGGTTGAAGTAATGCGAACATTTTTATTAAAATTAAGTAGCAATTATTTTCCACTGCTCTCATATTTATTACTGTTGACTTCTTCCTGCTTTATATCAATAAGTTATCATTTACATGAAACTAATTTCAGTTATTATATACACTGATAACGAAGCTGGTCTTGGAACTGCCCTGAATTTATTAAGAGTGGGTTAAAGATCAGCCCCGTCCACGAACAGACAAAACAGCGCCATCTAAGTGAAAGAGATGGACGACGTTAGCGCGGGATTAAGCTGCTAATCCAACAAATTCTCCGCGCAAAATAGCGTGGTTGCAGTCCTAATTGATTTCTCCCACAAACACTTATCATTTTGTCACTTCTGCGTTGAGTCACACAAAAGAATGAACACCTCTGGCACTCATCGAGGCCTCATTTATGGTTTCCATGGTTCCACGTACGTCCACATGCTTTAACTAATCCTATTGATGATAAGCTGTGAGTAATCAGCTACTTTAATCTGAAGCATGCTGTAAATTATAACCAGCAATATAATTCTGGATATTTCGTTAGAGGTAGTGCATGGTTGGACAAACTTTGTGGAAAACACGAGGAAAGTGTTGCGGAAAGGCGTAAGGCCGACGCATTTTGTGAGCGCATGTAGACTTGACGTGCTTCCCGTCAAAGAGCTCGTTCTGCAAAAATTCCGGTGTCGGCGTTGGCGTCGTTGGTTGTGAGCGAAAATTTTGCGCTAGCCGTGAGCGCCGATTCGAGATAGACGCAAATAACAACAAATAATCTTTGGTTTCTGTAGAAATAACATCCATGCCTTCTGTGTGACACGTCACGCTGTCTACGGGACTATGCAGAGGAACGCCATCACTTGCATTGTCTTCTAAAAAATATTTGGCGAATTTCATGCAGTAATGTGAGAAGTTTCCTTAGCGAGGGTTATGTTCCGTGGCATAAACGTATATACTCCAGATGTAGAAGTGTGTGTATTGCACAAGTTAGGTGCTTAAAGGGCCATTTTATTACAAAGCACTCCGGCATATTTAAGCCCCTCTACGTTGGTCTTGTGGCTAGGGAACTCGCCTGCTTACCCGCAGGTCACGGGATCAAATCCCGGCTGTGGCGGTTGCATTTCCTATGGAGGCGGAAATGATATAGGCCCGTGTGCTCAGACTTGGGTGCACGTGAAGGAACCCCAGGTGGTCGAAATTTCCGGAGCCCTCCACTATGGGGTCTCTCATAATTCTATGGTGGTTTTAAGACGTGAAACCCTACATATCAATCAGTCAATCAATTCAGTATAATAAACCATAAGCAGCACAAGCATCGACGAAATTGGCACCTGCGTCGGCTCACGCGTTGCTTCATGGGCGTGTATATATAGCGGGCCCTTAGCACATTCGCAAAAAAAAATTACAACCCACTTCCAAACCATACTTGAACGAGTCATTCTGGAATGGGTTGAAACCGTTAAAAAGCTACGCGCACAGACGTTTGTTTTCTTGCGGCTTATTTCAGGTATAAACCGATAACGGAAGCTACGCTGGCAATTTATAAGATGAACTGCACAAAACCAGATAATGCAATCGAGTTTTACCCTTGAAAGCGAAGTCGAAGATTCCTTCAAATTTTTTTCCTGTCTTGTTTCGCTCTTTTATCCCTTCCCTAGTACCGGGCAGCCAAGTAAGCGTGTTCCTGGCTACCTTCTCTATCATTCTTTTCTTCTCTTTATTTCTAACTTTTTGAAATCATTCAATGACAACTAACATGGCTCTATCAGCACCCATCATCAGGTGTACTTCATTATAACAATTGCACACACAAAAAACAGAAGTAATCGTTCTCGCTCAACAACTTTCTGGCGCAGGTGCAAGAAAAATAAACTGTTGCATGAGGACAGCGCCAAAAGTTCCAAAGAGATGTTATAAATAACGTGTAAGTAGCGTCTAACTTGTAGTTTGCACGCGACTAACAGAGGCAACCTGGAAACATTACGAACCAGCTTGGCTAATGTATTTATGAAGCATAACTGGGAATGTACTGCCAAGTTCGGTGAGAGCCTCCCAACCTAGCACCAACGGTCTCTTCATGACGTTTGCAGACATCGATTAGCAACACACATTATCCATAATGGCAGTCATTCTGGTGAGTTACAAAGTGAATTGGTGGTTAGCGACAAGTGCTTAAGATTACCATATATGTACGCTTGAACGAAACACGCACGCAAAGCAGCCGTAATAACGTTTGTCATATCGCGTAAAGATAGTTACCTTGAGTTATTGAAATGTACCCTGCTTGTTGATATGATTGCCTTATGACTACCATACGATTAGGAGAGACGCCGTAGTGGAAAGCTCCGGAAATTTCTACAACCTGGGAGTTCTTTAGCGCGCAACCAAACCGGAGCATGGGCCTACAGCATTCTCGCCTCCATCGAAACTGCAGCCACCGCTGTTGGGATTCGATCCCGCGACCGGTGGGTTAGCAGCCGAGTGCCTTAGCCACTAGACCAGCACGGTAGGGCATATGGTGCATTGTGTATGACGGAAAAAAATGGCACAAGAAATGGCACCAGCTTCGGTAACATCATTTGGGTAGGATAAAAAATTAAAACGAGAAGGCTGCGGCTGCTGTACTTCGTGTAGACATTAACTGATGCATTCTTCTTTTCTTTTTCTCTGGTGGGTTGACGGTTTTGTTAATTTTTCACTTCTCGGTGAACTTATTTACAATACACGTCACAGACCGCAGGGTGGTTTCAGTTTTCATATGTTGTAGATATTAGGGCCATTTCTTCGTTTAGGTGAATTGTGGCTCTAGTCAGCGTATTTATGTCAGCGTAAGCAACTGCTTCAAACAGACAAGTAGTCACATATGTACACACGTGTGCATAAGTGAACGTAAATGGAATGGTTATATTTCATTTTACCACGTTGTTCTGGATGAGTTGTGGCTATTTTCTCGGAGAATCATACAAACTGCTTTGAAAATTATAAAACAGCCTAAGCGCATAGCTAGTATTATTTAGCATTTTAATTAGCTCAAATAAATTATGTCGGTCCGGAAAAATAAGTTTCTCGAGGGTAAGAAATATCCAACTGTGAAGCAGCATTTGGGAATCGTGAACATTAACTTTCGACTGACAGTGTGCACACGGTTAAAAATAAATATTGAAAGATAACGTGTGGCGTCTACGTCTGTTCTCAGTATCATGTCTCGCTTGTCGCCCTTCTTTACATTTCGCGGTACAGTGACCAGCTCTAATTTTCCGACAGCATCAAGTACGCGCTCTTTTCTTCACAAAATAGTTTTTTTAGCTTGTTGTTTTTGTTATCAAGCTGATCTAAAAACACCATATGGTAAAAAAAGGTCCATTTTGTATACTAGCTAAGATTCAGTCACGGTTTACAATTATTAAAATTACCATAGGCATCGTATATTTCAAGTAATGTTCACTGTGTTCGGTAAACATGAATATTCATATAATGTTACGTATTAAAGTTTGCTGTTTGTCATTTGTTTGCTGTTTGTGTTACGAGTTGCGATCAGCTTAGTATTTTTCAGTGCTGCGTTTCGTGTCAGCGGGCACTGTTTGCACTTGATGCTTCACTGTCAGTACATCGCAATTTTCGCCAGCAATGCAAATGCCACGCTGAGATCTTCATGGATCTTCATGTAACTGATCTGCTGCTTGATTACAGATTGACGTTTCGAGAATGAAAGGCATTTTCGTGGGGGCATTTCTGGTCCGAGTCATTCCCGAAGTAATAATAACACACGTAGTTTTACGTCTAGAAACCACGATGCGATCATGAAAGATGCTGAAGAGGAGGGGTCCAGGAATTTCGACCATCTGGTTTTCTTTATTATAGACTGACATCAAACAATACTCTGGTTTCTACCATTTTGCATCTATCGAAAAGTGACTGCCGTAACCGGGATCGAACTCGCCACCTACGGGTACGCAGCTGAGCACCATAGCCACTGCTTCACCACGGTGAATGTAATTCTAGACGTCATTCGAGAAATTTGCGGAAGCACATGTGCTCTTTCTTCCTTAAAGGAAAAAAATTTCCCCATAAAAAATCTTTGGTTGTTATATCGTATTCCTTGTTGACTCATTTGAGACTTCAGCCGAAAGATGCAGTGAGGATCAAGTTATGCTGGCGAAAACCTATTGACTTGCAACACTTTTTTCTAGAAACTTTGTACTTCACGAAACGTTGCTCTTGTAAGTTCTTTGATATAAATTTCTTCAATTATCCAACTCATTTTTGCTTTCACTGTGAATAAACTATGCAATTTTATTATATTGCAATAACAAACGTTAAATTAAGCCAAAACATTATTCCAGAACAGAATTTAAGCATTCTAGCTATTTCAGCTGTTGATGTAAGTGAAAACTGTTTTGCAATGTCGTGATGTAGCACCTCTGGCTGCCATGTTCAGAACTGTGGCCACGTAAAAATCCATAATCTAAAGCAAGAGATTTGTGGATTGTTAGGGTGGCTTTTACTAGGACGCTAATTATATCTCTTTTGTTGTTAAAGCGACCATTCCATCTTAAGTTCAATTAGCAAATATGTTAACTGCCCACGATTATAGTGTCTAGTAATGTGTTTTTTTATGTACCCAGCAATTGCGCCTAAAATGATGAGTATTCAGGGAGCAGCAATACCAGCGTGCTTTTAGTAACCAAGCTTCATTTGAATAATTAGAACATGCCACAGCTTAAGCGGTCTTTCATTAAAAACAAGTCTCGATACTCTCGGTATACTTCGAAGGAATCAAGAATTTTTTTTCACGAAATAAATTACCATTTTTATTATAACGTAAATCATAAGTCAGCAATGAGCGTGTTCGATGTTGGCAAACAGGACTGGAGAGAATTTCGCAGATGTTTAAATTGTATGCGAATTTCAACTGAAATTCTTACTACAACATCGGTAAAAAGTAACAACTTTCACGTCTATCGAGAAGCGATAACGTTATGACTTGTACAGTCTATACCTCCAATTTCGTTTTGATGCTAGCAGTGATGAGTGAAAAAATAAACTGACCAACTGATAGTCATGATTTCCCCTGAGTACCATCAAAGTATTTCACATAAAATTCACGCACACTCCGTCGACAATATTACCCATCTTTTCAGAAACCTTCTACAAATTTTTCGTAAGTTTGTGGGCAGACATCTTTTATTTTCATGCTTATGAACCAATATCTATACAAAAAAGACCGAGCAGGTGTGGGCTTGCCGTCACTATTCTGACGTCATTCATTGTAGAAAAATTATTGAAAAAATAAACAGATGTTTCTATATTAGGATAATTATTTAACCTCTTATACAGTATGCTTACGCTTATACGGACACTTCATGTTCAATTTACTGCCTTAGAAGCTTCTGGTCGCAACTAAACAGCCTTGAGCTTAGCAGAGGCACCGTAGTTTGTTCACTGAACGCTGACGAAAAAATCTCGAAACATTTTGCTTCTCCATAAAATGCTGGAGCCTGACACACCAATGCTCGAAATGTGTCGCTGTATATCACAATAGGTAAATATTTCCATATGAAGATAATGTCTTACTTCGCAACATTAGATCAACATCACAATTTTTCATTTTTTCGCTTATGGACAATGAGAACACTGAGCATATTTTTCTTCCGCAGATAAGACTTGGAAACACCAAGCTTTTTCTTACTTTCATACGATGAAAGCTCTGTTAGTAATTTTCAGTAAATATGACAGGTCTTCACGAAGAGGTTTTAGTGAACTGAGCTCATTGATCCACAGTGTACACTGAAGACGAAGTTCTCGTGAATTTGTCGCAAAAGAACTGAAAAAAGTTATTCCTACTACTGCTTCCGCTTATTATGAGAGTTATCTTGGGAATCTAAAGCGGATAATGTGGTCTTCACGGCTAGCACCACATCAAATATATTGTTCTGGTCTCAACAAAGCGATCGAAAAGAAACAATTACTCCAATCTAAGCTTTTGATAAGGCAGGTTTGAAAAAGCCAACGTTCTATCCCCGCAAAATACCAGCGTTACAACTGCAATATCCTGGGTGTTCTGGAATGTTGCGGATAATGAGTGAAAATATTTTATAGACGTCAGAACAAGAGGTGTTATGGTTAATAACTATATTCAGATGTTTGTGAAAATTGAACCGGGATATCCGAACCTCAATTTGTAGTTTTCAATGCGATCAAGTATTGAAAATTGTTATTTGCGGAAGTTTTGTTACCAGGGCAAAAATGAAGTATCATTACGACCACAGTCATCTGTTTCTGATGGCTGCCAATGCGTTTCATCAAGTAAGTGTTATATTGTAAACACCCTTTCTTGATAAAAAAAATTACTTTGTGTATGGCTGAAAGACCATTGACAGAAAATACCACATATTCTAACAGTACTGCTTGAAGGACAATGGACTAAATGAGTAATTGGGATGTTACACGCAGACTGATGTCTTAGCACGAATACTTGGGAAACAACTTGGACAGAAATGTAGTCCTGCGAATGTTCTATCGTAAACCCAACTCCTACAAGCAAAATGATCATTGAAACGTCATTTTTATTTGTTTCAGTTCCTTGTAATTAGTTTCATTACTTGTTCACTTTGTTTTTGAGTAAACCGCCTCCTCATTTTTTGTTGAGTGGCAGAAGGTATAGTCTTGCAGCAGCCGAAGTGATATAACCAACAACCTCTGCACGGCGAGCCAGTTAGAGCAAAACAGAACAGAGAATTGGCGGTTCCACTATCACAAATAAGTCACCAGAAATTACCGAAAGCTGAATACATCGCTGACGCAACTAAGGAATACTTGAGTGAATCGTAACGATCAAAATGATCTCGATCGGCGTTCCCAACTAATCGCGACATTATCAACGGAAAAAATGTTGAAAAAGAAAACTGCGTGCAGGTTAGCGGTACCGAAGTAACACATCAAACTCACCTTCGCGCTTCACGTTTCCCAGGTTCCTGTTGAGCACGTGAGAAAAGTTGATCAAGTAGGCTCCCTGTGCCAGTCCGACCAGAACGACCCCCCACAAGATGAAGTGCTGCGCTGCCCTCATAAGCATCGTCTCACTCGGGAAGTAGACCACGAACCCTCTTACAATGACGTCGCTGACGACGACGACCAACAAACCCCGGACCAAGAATTCGGCCAAGCTTGTTTCCCTGTCTCAACAAAAGCTCGTTCCTCTTCTCGCTGTTCCGATATCTGTCTGAAAGCTCTGAGCAGAGTCGTCGCTCTACCTCCTTAAAAGCTTGCACTCAACCAATGCCGAAAATTCAGAAGGGAGTCCCTTCTTCCGAACATTTGAAAATGTTCTCAGGGTGTTCAGAACGTTCACGCGACGTTCCTAGGAAGATCTCGGAGGCCGTCGAGTCCTAGGAGACCGCTACAAGGACGAGGAGCTGTCGCAGAGAACGTTCAGTTTTCGAATGATGCCACAGGAGGCGATGTGCCGGTCCTTTTCCGTTTAATCGCTTAGTCACTGGGTTTTTCTCTCCCTCAACAGCAAGACTTCTTTGCCGTTCTTCTTGTTTTTTTGAAGGATTGCTTTTTTTCGATGGCTTATTAGCGCCCGCTTGCAAATGAAAACCCTCTGATGAGAGACACTGGCTGGAGCACTGAAGCCTTCGCGGAGAAAGTGCCTACTGGGACGGCAGGCGCACTGTTGCCTTCGCCCGGCCCCTTCGATCAAAACTCGCCGGAGTGCGGAGAGGCAAAGAGAAAGTGGAGCACCCGCGCGTTCGTTCTATGCGTAGCGATGGCGCGCTGCGGCAGAGTCCAACTCTTCACGGGAACGGGGCTCTGCTTGGTGCAGCGGGAACGGCGGCAGCGGACCGGCTTTCTTTTTGAGGAGGAGCGGGGGAAAAAAGAGCGCCGAGGCGCCACGCGCATGCGCGGCTCCCGGACAGTTAGCCAATGAGAGTCGAGCGCGCGCTCTGCATGGCGCGAAAAAAGCGGCGCAACATGGCCGCGGCGTCGGAGGGAAGGAAAGGAAGGAAAACGGGAGAGATCTGAAAGCTTGCTCGATACGCCGCTCCCTTGAAGTGGGCCTGCAACCACCTTTTGCTTCCTTTATTCTTTTCAGGGAGGCAGCTCTCCCTGCGCTACGTTGCGAGTCAGGGTTGAAACCTGTTGTCCTCTCTAAACTCTCCCTCTCTCACCCTCGTCCTTGCGCACTGCTTCTTTGATGTCAGTCTCCTCTCAATCCTTCTCTCTCGAGCAGACTTCATCGCCTCTAAAAAAAGAGGCTAAGGTGTAGTGGCCCAATGCGTGGGCTAACTGTTGTGACGAATAGTGACGTATGCGGCAGCGTGACGTCATGGTATAGCGGAGGCGTTGGGGAGTATAAAAAAGGGAAGTCACGAAGGTAAAGAGCAAGCAACATTTTGATATTCCCGACGTGTAACCCTGTGTAGGGGGCTTGCCTTTGTCGGAGTTCACTCTCTTTCTCTTGAGGCGATGCTTTCACCTTTTTCTTTGGTTGCACCAGGCCTAAGAAGTCAAGGCTTGAGCGCGGCTCAAAATGAAGACTGATCGTTCTCAACGAGAAACGCTGATGCCACTGTTGGGACCTTGTTTCTCCGTGTTCCACCATTCCTTTTTTTTTTTTGTGGCGCCTCCGTCTTTGTCGGTCCTCTGAGTATCGTTACACGCGGTAGAGATGATAGCAAGATTTTTGGGGTTGTGTTCTCCAATTTTCAACTCTTTAAATCTCCGACACCACGCCCTGATTCTGCAGTTCTTTAGACGAAAATGTGACATGATGCTTTTAGGTGAGGTGTTATGCGTTTTTCGCGTGCCCCTTTTCAGCAATTCATTTATTTTAGGTTTGTCTCTTCCAGACTTCCCACTCACCAGACGAGATTTTTTAGCGGCAACCAACGGACGGGTTTGCTAGATCTAACCGCATGACCAAGATGCGCATGTTGAAGGTGATCGATAAGAAGCATCCAACGTATATTCTTAAATGTCAGGTGTCTGTTGTAAATATGGACGGTTTTGAGAAAGGAACATATAGATAGCACGTTAAGGTTTTTCCAACACTGATATCAACGAATATGTGTGTGTGTGTGTGTGTGTTTGAGAGAGAAAGAGAGAGAAAAGAGAGCATGTTTGTGTGTGTGTGTGTGTGTGTGTGTGTGTGTGTGTGTGTGTGCGTGCGTGCGTGCGTGCGTGCGCGCGTGCGTGCGTGCGTGCATATGCGGGTAGAAAGCAACAACTGGCTGCTTCCCTCCCCCTTATTATAAGAAGCACTCAAGTTGTGTGAAAAACCCCAGTGATACCACTGACACTTCAAATAGTCAAGCAAAGTTTGCGGCAGTCGACTCTTGAGGCAATAACCGACAGCACACAGGCCACTCGATGATTACTCGGAAAAGTGTGACGAGGCCCCTTTAAGAAATTGTGATCCATTGTGATCTCGAACACGCCTCTAACATGTGCGGGTGGGGGGAGGTGGAGGGGTCGGTAAAATGTCTGACCCTTATCGTTACACGGTCAGGCCTAAGCAGGCTTGGTGGCTATGGCTGAGTAGATTTCCGATGACGATGGGGAATGAAGGACCCGTTTGTGAAGTTATAAGAACAGTATGATTGCCTTCTTCACTTAAGAAAGCAGCGAACCACAGACAGATATCTGTGAGAAACACGCCATTGCTTCATTGTAATCTTTTCATCCACAAATTGGACCCATCGAGAAAGCTTCAAGTTCCATCGGACCTCTCCCGCCAGGATGCAACTTTACTGTGCCGCCTGTGGTTAGGAGTAGCTTTTACAAAGACGTACTCCTTTCGCATAGGAATGGCGGATAGCTGCCGATGTGAATCGTGCGACACTGACGAGACAATAGAACATCTACTGTGTTCATGTGAACGTTTTGCGAGCGAACGCAATTTGCTACGCGAAACGTTGGAGACACTAGACAGTAGACCTTTTTCCGAAGAGAAGATACTTGGCTCATGGCTCTACGCGTCGCTGGCCAGCAAAGCGACGCGGGCACTGCTAAGTTTTCTGAAGACGACCGGACTACGCGACCGCTTATAAGCGTGCAATGGACAAGGTCCCACCAACATACACGTTGCCCTTCACTTCTCTCTCTCTTCTCCTTTAATTCCCTCACCCCTTCCCCCAGTGCAGGGTAGCAAACCGGACGTGCGTCTGGTTGACCTCCCTGCCTTTCATTTCTTCCCTTCCTCCTCCTCCTCCTCCTTCATCCACTATGAAGCACGTTGTGTTCCGGACTCGACCAACGGGATAGAGGTTGCTCTGACAAAACTTAACCCCCCTCCCTAATAACGTACCCCATGCATGTCCACGGTCGTAAGCCTTCACAGATGTACCAGAGATAGCTCTCAAAGCTTTCCAGTGCATATTTACTGCACGTTCTTGTGCCTGTACCGGGACAAGAGACGTCACATACTTTCGTGGGAAATTAGGAAATGATCACAGTGCCTCTGCTCAACTCCTAATATGCCTCAAAGTAGTACATTGCGTAAGTTTCGTCGCGTAGCAATTGTGTAGTGCGAGAGAGTAATTATATCAACCAGTTATTGCGTGATGCATACGCAGCATCTGTCGCGTTCTTTCTTCATTTTCATGCCAAGGTACCATTGGAGATGTCTCGTTATCTCTCCTCGAAGAGATAACGACACGGGCACCAAAGGTGGAAGTGAACATCGTTCGCTGAGCCCTAATGACCGTAGTGCCGTGGTACTGTAAGAATTATTGGCACGGAAGTATCACCATAGGAGCGCAGAGATTTTCGCAGTTTGCACGAGTCAATTTGCACTAAGATAGCATTAGGAGTGTTGCAATCATTGGGGTTCCGATCACGAATTGGTGTTCTCGTCGATGACGTGACTACAGACTTGGCGAGGCCTAGTGAGGGCTAGCAAGACTTGGGGTGATTTTCAAGGCTCATCGCGCCTGGCATTTGTCACTTAACGAACTATAACCCATACCTTCGATTACTGCATAGCAAAATAAGGAGGCGTGGTAACCCAATAACACCGTGTATCACGTGATCGAATGACCACAAGGGCACAAAATCTTGTGATCATGGCTAGGACCATAGTAGACACCCTCTCCTCTTGCTGCTTAGTAATGCCACTGATTAGGACCAAGCGCAAACAAGAGTTTTCCGCGCTAGATGGTGGAGCGAACTTGAGTTGGTCACTTGCCGTTCTTCAGTCTTTGTATGGAGTTGAGCTATCGTCGTTTATGGTGCCAATGTGGCGGTTCGGGAACCCTTCTGAAGATAGACACGCCACTCTCGAGGAGAAATAAATGGGGTGATAATGATGACAATGTGGATGGTGATGATGACGTGTGTGTTTGTGTGTGTGCTTTGTTTTGTTTTAACTGGCTCAGTGTGGAACAATTGAGCTTTTATACTACCTCGGCTACTCCATTCTTATAAGTTCTGCACAGCAAAGAGAAATGGTCACCCAAACAAAAAGTTAACAACAAACAAACAAAACATAAAGCACACTGACACAAGATAAAATGGCATGTATAATGTACAGTTTGATTGCATGAGTTATGAAGGCAACCAAGCTGTCTTCACTTGCACATTTCTAGTTCTGCCCACGGTATATGCAATAACAGGACATTCCGTATATGGCTACATAAATCTGTGCATCTCAAGCGTGTATCTAGTCCTGTGATACCAAGAAGTTTTCCAGAAAGGTGTTCACCTTTCTCAGAAAGCGCATTTCATATAACGGTCCGAGAAATTTTCCCAACGCAAGGGGGCGTCTCTTCAAACTTTCTAGTTTATTCTGTAATATTTCTTCTTTTATTTGTGCGCTTGACGCATTCCAAAACAATGTCCACAACACTCTCATCTTCCTAACTACAGGGGCATTTCGGAGAGTTGGATTAGTTTATCTCGTGCAGGAAGCTTTGTGCAATGACAAACAAACAGTCTTGCAGCTGGTGTGTGCACTCGCTGAAGGCAAGTTTTCAAGTGGTGTACAAATTGCGGTGGCTGCTTGCGCTCTAGCATCTCGCTTGGGGAAACGTTATGATGAGACCACTGCTCTTTCTTTTTACCCCGTAGCTCACGCAATCTTCCCGCGAGACGTTCGCACAGCAAATTTTACAAGAGAGAGCCCGTCTTTCTTTTTGAGGCGTCAGCAGTTCTGAACTGTCCCTTGAAAACTTCGGTACACTATGCATTAACTACGTTATACCCTCATATGAAATGCAGCCACAATATTGTTACGTAAAAATGACACGAGGTGTGTCTATTTAAAATCTATATTCAAAATGATGCGTATGGCGTCGACTAAGATGGAAGCAGCACGCGCAACCGACAGAGCACTTCCTCGTTGTCGTCTTTTCACCGCTGATACGTCAGCTACTTAGCATTACCCCCCCGGCGGTAAAAGCGCCGTCTCGGTGCACATTAACTACGGTCTTCAGTAGGCAGGTGGTAAGGTTTTAGCCTGCTGACGTGCACAACATCACTGGGTGTGGTTGCAGGCAGGCTTGTGGTCTCAGATGCAGGAATGATCTCATAGGTGACGTCGGTTACCTGGCGGATGATATGGTAGGGACCCTTGTAGCGAGACAATAACTTCTCTGATAAGCCAACCCGACGAACTGGGCACCACAGGAGAACAAGGAAACCGGGTGAGAAGTGAACGTCAGCATGCCGGCTGTCGTAGATGGCTTTCTGGGTGGCTTGCGAAGCCAAAAGTCTAGAGCGGGCGATCTAACGTGTGTGGTCGGCACGAGCAATAGCGTCGCGTGCATATTCGGTTGACGGCGTTGTAGTGGTTGGAAGTAAGGTGTCGAGTGGTAACGTCGGATCACGGCCATAAAGCAAATAAAAGGGTGAATAACCAGTGGTGTCGTGGCGCGAAGAATTGTACGCGAAGGTCACGTGAGGTAGCGCCAGGTCCCAGTCATGGTGGTCGGAGGACACATACATCGCGAGCATGTCCGTTAGGGTCCGATTTAGCCGTTCGGTAAGGCCATTTGTTTGGGGATGGTAGGAAGTGGTCAGCTTGTGGTGCGTCGAGGAAGAGCGCAGAAGATCGTCGATCACACGGGACAAAAATGCGCGGCCACGATCTGTGAGTAATTGGCGAGGAGCGCCATGCTGTAGGATGACGTCGTGGAGCAAAAAGTCCGCAACGTCAGTAGCGGTGCTGGTGGGGAGCGCTCGAGTGATGACATACCTAGTCGCGTAGTCTATAGCAACAGCGACCCACTTGTTGCCCGATTTCGACTCGGGAAAAGGACCGAGAAGATCTATACCAACACGGAAGAAAGGTTCGGTTAGGATGGAGATCGGTTGAAGAAGTCCAGCCGGGGCGCAGTAGGTCGCTTCCTACGTTGGCATTTATCGCAGGAGGACACGTAACGGCGAACGGACCGGGCGAGACCGCGCCAAAAGAAGCGGCGACGCACGCGGTCGTACGTCCGAGATACACCCAGATGACCAGCAGCTGGTTCATCGTGAAGCTCGTGCAGCACGGTTAAACGCAAATTTTTCGGCACGACAAGAAGGAGCTCAGGGCCATCTGGTTGGAGGCTACGACGGTACAGCGTGCGATTCAGGAGGACGTACATGCGAAGTGACGTGTCGTTCGGAGCAGATTCGAGACGGTCAATAAGTTGTCGCAGAGAAGCATCACGACGTTGTTCATCACCAATCTGAAGAAACTGGGACATTGACATGACGCTGAGGCTAGGCTCGATGTCTGGTTCATCGGGCTGATCAACAGGGTAGCGGGATAAGCAATCGGCGTCCAGATGGAGACGTCCAGACTTATAAGCAACCGAGTAGGAATACTCTTGTAGGCGTAATGCCCAACGATCAAGTCATCCAGTGGGGTCCTTCAGAGAAGAAAGCCAACACAGCGCGTGGTGATCTGTGATGACACGGAAAGGGTGGCCATACAATTAAGGACGGAATTTCGAAACCGCCCAAACAAGAGCGAGGCATTCCCGTTCTGTTATAGAATAATTGCGTTCAGACTTAGAAAGCAGACGGCTTGCGTACGCGATTACACGGTCGTTGCCCCGCTGAATTTGCGCCAAAACTGCACCAATTACGTGACCACTCGCGTCTGTTCGCACTTCTGTGGGAGCATCGGGGTCGAAATGTGCAAGAATAGGAGGTGTCGTTAGAGCGGTGATTAGCTGAGAGAAGGCGTCAGCTTGAGGAGGGCCCCAAGAAAATGGGACGTCTTGTTTGAGAAGGTCGGTGAGTGGCCGTGCGAGTGCCGCAAAGTTTTTCACAAACCGGCGAAAGTAGGAGCAGAGGCCCACAAAACTGCGAACATCATGAACAGAGCGTGGGACTGGGAAGTTTGTTACAGCGCGTACTTTCGCCGGGTCTGGCCGTACGCCGGCAGCGTCAACAAGGTGACCCAATACGGTAATCTGACGAAGACCGAAGTGGCACTTGGAGGAATTGAGCTGCAGGCCGGCCCGTCGAAATATGGATAGAATGGTCGAAAGGCGTTCAAGGTGGGTTGCAAAGGTAGGTGAGAAAATGATCACGTCGTCCAGGTAACACAAACATGTCGACCATTTAAATCCTTGTAGCAGCGTGTCCATCATTCTCTCGAAGGTCGCTGGAGCGTTGCAGAGCCCGAACGGCATGACCTTGAATTGGTAAAGGCCGTCAGGGGTAACGAAGGCGGTCTTTTCTCGGTCCATGTCATCTACAGCAATTTGCCAGTATCCAGATCGGAGGTCGAGAGATGAAAAGAAGGTGGCGCCATGGAGGCAATCAAGGGCATCGTCAATGCGTGGTAGAGGGTACACGTCTTTTTTCGTAATTTTGTTGAGGTGGCGATAATCAACGCAGAAACGCCATGAGCCGTCTTTTTTTTTACTAATACCACGGGAGATGCCCAAGGGCTCGTTGATGGTTCGATTACATTTTTCGTAAGCATTTTGGCCACTTCCTTCTGAATCACTTCTCGCTCAGATGCTGACACGCGGTACGGCCGACGGTGAATGGGCGCAGAGTCACCAGTGTTGATTCGGTGAGTGACAATTTTAGTCTGGCCCAAGGGACGATCGTCGGTGTCGAAAATGTCACTGTATGAGGCCAAAACTTGGCAGAGAGCGTCGGCCTGGTGAGGCGACAGCTCCGATCCAATCTTGTTTCGAAACATACCATCGTCTGAGCTGGGTGACCGTGAGACTGCGCTTCGATCAGGAGCAGATACAGCGACAACACTGACATCGTCCTCTGTTATGGCAGTTAGCTGGGCTAGAGACATCTGGCAGGGCAACACTTGAGGGGTTAAACCAAAGTTAAGGAGCGGAAGTAACACACAGTTATCCGCTATGGTCGCGATGGTATAGGGCACAGTAACACTGCGCGTCAGCCGAACGTCAGTAATTGGCGTAACGATATAATCACCGTCAGGAACGGGAGGGGTCGATGACAAAGACACGTACGTGACGGCTCGAGGTGGCAGGTGAACGAAAGTGGTTGGGCTCAAGCGGCTGGTGGGCTTTGCAGAGTAGTCGGCAAAGATTGGTAGATCAAGGCTGAGGGTACCAGACGAACAATCAATTAAGGCCGAGTGTGCCGAAAGGAAATCAAGGCCAAGTATGAGGTCATGAGGGCAGCAGGCTAGAACGGCAAAAAGGACCACGGCGTGACGACCGGCAATGCTGACACGAGCAGTGCACATTCCGATTACTGGTACAGTACCGCCATCGGCAACACGTATAGCCTGCGTCGTAGATGGCGTCATAATCTTTTGTAAGCGGCAGCGTAGAGAAGCGCTCATAATAGACAGGTGCGCACCTGTGTCAATGAGGGCGGTCACAGGAACATGGTCGACTTGTACTTCAAGCAGGCTATGGTGCGTGGGAAGCGTCAGTAGAGGATTTTCGGTCGTCATTGGTATTGCAGCTTCACCTCTATAAGCTGCAATATCTAGTGCTGCGGTCGTCCAGAGAAGCTCGGCGAAGAAAAGCGCCGAGGTGGCGGAGAGCGGGATTGGCGACGTAGCGGCGACGGGGAGCGAGAGCTACGGCGACCGGACGAAGGGGCGTCAGGGTAGCGGCGACCGGGCAAAGGGGCGTCAGTGGAAGGCTCATAAGATGACGATGAATAGAAATTGAAGGGTGTGGCGTCTGAACGTCGAGGGCTCGTCGGATGCATGAGCGCCGAGGTAGAAAAAGTCTGACGTGGTTGGTTTGACCAACGGCGGCGGCAATAGTGAGAAACGTGCCCAGGCTGGTGGAAGGAAAAACAAATAGGTCGGTCGTCGGGTGTTCGCCATTCCGAAGGGTTACGGAAGGGCATTGTTGGAGGTGAACGGCGAGCGTGTCCTCGGGAGTAGGACGGGACTTCAGGGCGAGTCAGGGGACATGCTGAGGGAAGTCCGAGGTTCGCAAACTCCTGCCTCACCACAGCTTGTATTAACGCCACTGATGGCTGTTGTTGGTCAGAGGCGAGCGTTGCGAAAACGGGTGGCTGAAGAGGAGCCGGACAGGCGGCTTCGATTTCCCGACGAACAATACGTGTGACGTTGTCATACGTGGGGAACTGGCGGGCGGCTTCACACGATGAGGTCGCGGCCGTGTTGGGCAGCCGGGTGAATCGCTGAGTGATACGGCGGCTTTTGGCTTCTTCGAACCGCCAGCAGGCCACTTTCTCCGACTCACTCATGTGCTCGTCAATCTGGCGGCATAGGGCGATGACGTCGTGAATGTACGCGACGTACGACTCCGTCGACGTCTGTGCACGGGCCGCCAGTTGATTCCGCGCTGCAATCTGCCGCCCAACGGTGTCGCCAAAAATGTCGCGGATCTTCTCTTTAAAGGAGTCCCAGCTCGTAATCTCCGCTTCGTGCGTCTCGAACCACACGCGCGGTGGGCCATCGAGGTAAAAAAGCACATTGGCAAGCATGAGAGTCGGGTCCCACCTATAGCTTGCGCTGACCCGTTCGTACCGGTTGATCCATTTGTCGACGTCAACGCCATCCTGACCGGAAAAGACACCGGGATCCCGAGCAGGAGGTAGAACGACGTATGTAGAAGTCACGGTAGGGGCAGGTGGCGAAGACGATAGTTGTTCAACCTGTGACATGGTTGGACCTATGATGATGCGGCCGTTGCGGAGCTTCGTGATGAAGACGGGGAAGTACCCAGCACGTCCACCACAAAGATGTTACGTAAAAATGACACGAGGTGTGTCTATTTAAAATCTATATTCAAAATGATGCGTATGGCGTCGACTAAGATGGAAGCAGCATGCGCAACCGACAGAGCACTTCCTCGTTGTCGTCTTTTCACCGCTGCTACGTCAGCTACGTAGCAATATCTTTGTAAACTAAGTTCGCGGAATCACAAGCGTAGTTTCAGCTACGCGGTGTTGTTGCTAAGTGAGCTGTTACCAAATTCACATTATGAAACTCGGAATCTTGGTCTGGTATGAGCTGCTGTAACCTCGCTATGCTTCCTTGATATTGCCCGCTAAAAATGTCATGCTTAAGCGATTACGTCCTGGAGTAATAGGCTCATTGAAGCTGAACGCAGACTTAAGTTCGAAGCTGTCGTATCTCTGCCAGAAGTCGTGCTTCCGAAAGTGCACAACGAATACATAAAATTTCAAGAACGTCATTATCTGTTCACGATCGTGCTGTGACAACAGGGAGAAAATGATTTCTGTCCAGACTGAGCATCATGTACCTCTGCTTTGTTTTGTTGCAAACTTAAAACCTGCTTCACTAGTTTTCGCTTAATGACAGTCGAACTGTAGGGGGCTACCAGCGCTCAAACTTGGCTCGGTGACTGAAGCATCTCAATGCAGCCTAGCGAGCGAAAGCAGCAATTTCTGGCAGCGCATGTTGCCTATTTCGCATCGGAAATTTCAAAGCGCCATTTCTGTGGCACTTTCGATCCGTTTTTCGAGCGGCTGAGCATTGACACGCTAGAGCGTAGCCACGCATATAGTTGTCTCACCACGCGTGGGGAAAACAAACTTTGATTAAATGGTCCGCTTATAAGGAACTGTTGTCGCAAGTGTGCATCTGTTGTCTTTTTACATGTTAGGGCACAAAAAAGGGGGGGGGGGAGGCACGAGGAGAAGTGAGCTGGTGATTTAGAACTGTCACGCTTCCTTCTGCAGTCCACTAAGACGACTCGAAAGCGAAAACCACTGGCTTTTAAAAACGATAGCCTTTCTTGCAGAACTTCGACGCAAAAATTTTCGTCTGTCTGTCTGTCTATCTGTCAGTCTGCCTGTTTGTCTGTCAGTCAGTGGACTTGTCTGTTTGACCTCCAAAACGATACTGTAAACGGCGAAATCCCCCCCCATCTACAGCACCCACTAATATTTCTCAAGTTTCGGCTTTCATACTTGTGATATTGTCAATTAAAAAAAAAACAACAGGCCTGCGCGGAAGGCACAGCACAGTCACAGCGAAAGCTAGAAGTGCGGCCTTTCAGAGCCTTTTCGAAACGCTCATTGGGAAACTATTGTACGCACACTTTCTTGATACCCACTAGGTTATTATTAATAAATTTATTTGGATAGTAGGCCGGCATTCGCTATGCTATCGTTGTCCTTCTTCTGAGAAGCGTTGTATCCGCTAAACACTTGCTAGGAATTGTGTTCCAATAGTTCATGCAGTGGCTGACGAAGATGAGGAACTATGGCTGAAGTGGATATGCGCCACAGTAATATGGGAACAAGAACAAGCTTTTGTGATGAAGTGGAGGATTGGACGGTCCACTCGTTACACTATGCATATTGTGCGATGACTGGTTGTTCTTTCACTATTTTAAAAAGCTTTAAAAGTCGTAATAACGCGATTGCTTTCCCGACATCAAGCCTGCCTAAGGCAAGTTTAACAACAAGCTATAAGCACCGGTGTAACTCAGTGGTAGAATACTGGGTTGGCACCAAGCGGACCCGGTTCGAGCCCCACTGTTTCATTGGTGCTAGGTTTTTTTTTTCTAATTTCGCGCGATTTGGTTACGGACACCGGTGGCGGCGGTGGCGGCGAACAACTGCGCGTGAGCCGAGTAGTGATCTCACAACTCCTTTCGCTGTAAAATCAGATATTGCGCATATATGAGGCAAAACATAAACACGTCAATATTCTCTGGCGTGTCCTTTTATACTAAAGAAGGCATACATAATTAACTTTAAGGACTATAGCGTACATCCCGCTGCGCTGATGCTATCCGCGAAAGGGCAAGTGTTTCCTACGCTTTGCGAAGACGACACGGTGGTGGCGCCTGCTCGTCGCCTTGCGTTCGACAACTTATCACCTCCGAGATGGGTGCGCCCACAGCGCACTTCGTTTTCCAAGATAACTGCCAGATAGCACTCATGTCTCACGTGCCTCGATGCGCTCGTTTCCCTCTGTTTCACGCATCGAGACACTCTAGCGCTGCGCCTCCGGAATACCATTCGCTGATTTTCTCGAGCATGAAATAAACGTTTTGTTCACTCTCTAAAGACGCAAGACTGTCGTCTTGCAATGAAATTTGCAGTGAAACATGCAGATACGGGGCCAATTTTTCATTTTTAATGGTAGTATTATTACGAGCAGTATTTTTATCGGCGTTATTATTATTATTACTAGTAGTAGTAGTAGTAGTAGTAGTAGTAGTAGTAGTAGTAGTAGTAGTAGTAGTAGTAGTAGTAGTAGTAGTAGTAGTAGTAGTAGTAGTAGTAGTTTGTTGTTGTCGTTGTCATCGAAGGTACTCTATTGCACGCGCCGCCCTCTGCTTGTCAATTTGCCTGTAGAGCTAGCACCGCTGCAAGCCCCTTGTTCTTGCGCAAAAGCCGACTTGCCGTTCAGTTTTGCAGATAGTATTCGGAGACAAAGAACTAGTCCAAACATTAGTTAACTTGTATAATAACTATTCTTCAAAAGTTGTCTCAGGTTTAATCTCATTCATTCGCAAACTATAGTTGCATATTACAGTAACGAACTTACCAGGGAAATTGTTGTAACGAAAAGGCATCATCTTTGCAGAAGTGATGTGGACTTCGTTTACAACACACCTATATTGAAACCTGCTTCAACCTCCTACGCTTTGGGAGTGACACTAAGATCAACCTGTTTTTGTTATTGTTTTTTGATGTACAACCGTAGTCAAATCAGTCTGCAACACGTGAGCGGTCACCACAATCAAATAAAACATCGTCCCCGCGTCGTCTAACGTTGAACGTCTTCTGTGAAGACATTGAAGTGTACATGCGCGTCCCTTCACGCTATCAGTTATGTTTTTTTTTACTCATCACCAACGTGCCAGCTACATGTAGCGCTTTAAGCACATATATTGTTTCTAGCGCTTCCCCATTTCAGACTTTCACGCCCTCTATTCGACGGTGCCATGGTTGCCGAGAATCGTACGCTGCTTGCTTTACTCGATTGAGTATAACTTGGTCGCAGTGATGAAGCGTTTTCACATATAACATGAGTGGCTTTCTGTGCATCTTCTTTCCGGTAAAAAGATACTGCGGGGTGCGAAAATACGAACGAGGCTACTGAGAATTTGGAGGTGTAGAGCCGGAAAAAAAGGTCAGGCCTTCGCGTAAGGCGCAGCACAGTCGCAGCAAAAGCTAGAAGAGTGGCCTTTCAGAGCCTTTTCGGGACACTCATCGGGTAACGACTGCAAGCACACTTGGTTGTTACCATCTAGGTCATTAAAATAAATTTATTTTGGTAGTAGGTTGGCATTCTCTATGCTATTTTTCGCCATTCTTCTGACAAGCGTAGTATCCGCTAAACACTTGAAAAAAAAATTTGTGCTAATTGGTCAGGCAGTGGCTGACGATGATGACGAATCAAGGCTGAAGTGGGTGTGTGCCACAGTTATTAGGTGAACAAGATCAAGCTTATGTTACAACTTTTCTGAGCACTGCACTTGCTGTCGGGGTCCGTAAATTGAGCGGTCAATTAGGCTAGAGTATACTACAAGCGTACCTACTAGAAGCGATGTAGAAGTGTTTGATGGGGAACACCGAGGAGGCTGGAAGTGAGATGACAGCTGTGGACGTAGCAGAGATGGCTGTGATCGAAGAAGACAGGCTGGGTACACGTACAGTGCACCTCCCGTACCGAGGAACACGGAACGGTACGGTATTTGCGAGTGCGTCGCAAGGGACGCCCATCAGCGTCTGTGCCATACGTGGTCCGTATTCCTCCAGAACACTTGGCAAGACTCCTGTGCCTCGCATACCGCGCAACGCAACCCTATCCACTTCGCACGCAGCACCACCGTAGTATTTTCTACACGGACCACCCAACTCCCAAGCAGGTGCTGAACTGGTTGTTAAGCCCAATCGAACCCCTTCTGGTACACTCCAATCAAGTTGACGTTTCCACCAGCATTCTAAGAACGACTTTACAATTGATGGAGGTGCGGGGTAGAGATCCACCTACGAGATGCCACTGGAGAGGGCTACTCACTAAAGCGTTCGTTCTTCTTCACTTCACAGTGAACAAATATTTAATAGAAATTTCTATGCTAGAACTATGACAGGATTATGAAACGCGCCATTTTAGGTGATCGCGGTTAAATTTTGACCATGTGGGTTTTTTTTTATGCTCATCCAAACCTTAGTGAACGGTTTCTTTTCCGCAGTTTGCCCTGTCAAAATACGACCGCCATGGCATGGAATCAAACTCACATTCGATTTGACTCCACAGCGAAGTTTTTTTTTTGCTGCCAAGCTACATCAGTGGCTCAACATGAAGAGTTCTTAATTTTTATTCATTCGATTATTATTTACAATGTTCCTATTTTCTACAGAGACCGTAGCAAGTGGAACTATGTACGGATGCTATGAATGCTCATCAAAGAAATCAGCAATACAATATAAAAAAGAGTTACATCAACATTGTACTTCATACATAAGCAGTTCGCACAATAGAATAAATAAACAAAACACAAGTGCATATAAAATGCTAATTTGAACGTTGTAAGCTGTATACACGACTATATGCACAAGACAGAAGCAAAATAAATCACGGTTTGAACTAACAGCCGTCTGATAGGGAAGCATCACCCGCCATGGTGTGAAGAAAACGACCGAGGATCTACAAGATCACTCTTCTTAAAACTAAACATGAACACATTGCCAGTGAAAACGTGGGTTAAAGACGAAAGCTTATTAGCACTGTGGACGGCAATCTGCTTCGTGTGTTACAAACCGAAGATGGTCGAACACACATTTATTGACTATTCGGATCGAACATTTTTAATGGAATACAAAAAACACTGAAGAAACATCTACCGATAGCGCTTAATGAAATACGTTATCGTTACGTACAGAATGAAGTGCTCTATATGATATGATATTGTTATGGGCCTTTACAGTCTCTGGGCCACACGCATGGCCGTGAGGTGTATGGATCGTAAAGCAACATCTGCACGGGAAACTTCATTGCATGCAGAACGTTTTCGCGCGACATATATTGATGGTCGGATGAACCTCCGGATCGCGTGGAGGTGTTTGATGTCTTGGTGAAAATGAAGCGTTTTTCAAGCCATCACAACGGTCGAGTAGACAAATGTAGTTTTTATGCAGATGTACGTTTTTTATTTCTGAATAGAACAGTTTAAAGAAAAATATGGTTTAAAGAAAGAACCGTTTAAAGAAAGTTTAAAGAAAGGACAGTTTAAAGAAAGATATGTGTCACGTATCAGCACCACGAACGGGAACCTCGTTCAAAGATTGCAAACGAGGCCCCGGTCTATGAGCCGTAACGTCATACATATTTTATAGTTCTCTTGTGGTCCGCCTTTTGGTCTGTGTATTTAGGGTATATATACGTGCTGTTTTCATCATTCATGTAAATGGCAAATTAAACATGTTATAACTTTTTTTTTCATTCTTTAACTCAAACTGAAAAAAATGATTAATTATCAGTGATGAGAGGCTGTAACGTATTCTATTCGCGGATGGACACCTGCAACCACAAGAAGGTGTAAAACTGACATTAAAAGTGCGCTTCGTTAACCAGTGCACAAGTGCCGCTTTTCACAAGCACACAAGCACACGTTTCCTCCTGTAATTCTTTCAACATACCTTCGTCCAAAGGTTAGCGTAAATATATAAAAATCCCAGCGCTGTATCCGGACCAGTTTATAACGCCTAACTCACCAGCGGCCGCAAAAGCAAGCGATATAATCCCACCGTTGATCGACTAGGCACTTCGACGCGAGTACTCTCATTTCATTTTGGCAGCTAGGGCTCATTTTCTTTACTTTATTCGAGTCGCGCTAGACCGTTGCTTTTTGCCGGTCGCGTAATGACGTAATGCTTTCATCGTGCAAAGGGCCTTTTAATCTCATCTGAGTACGAAATATGTAAAAATATAAGCTACAATGAGCGATTATCCAGAAAAATGATTGGACATTTTGTTTTCTCTCAGCTATTTTGCTAAATACAGCTGCAGCTCCAAAGATGGATATTAAATGCTGACTAGGATTATCCCGAAGTTTTGTACGGTGCCTTTTTTCTGTTTTGATCCAGGGAGAATAAGCTATAGAGAAACCTTTAAGAGAAATCACGAATGAGCGGTGTTACTACTTCAACTTGTCGCCAGAGGACGTACAAGTAAGATAAGGCAAAATATGATAACTCCTATACTTCATTTACATGCCTTTATTACATCGAGCATCGAGATGGCATCGAGCTTAGCATCTCACGTGCTGCTTTAGTGCGTTATATCTTATCTTTCCCCTTCCAGCCACAACGACATTATTCGTTCATATTCTTACTTCGTTTATTGTGTTCTCTTCTAGCGTGGTTTTCTCTCATAACAGCTGCCAACATTCTGAATGGTTCGATCTTTTGCTGCGCACGATTCAGGTGAACCGAAAGACAGGACACAACTTTATTTTTCAAGCTGTTATTTATGTTTTTTTTCTCCTCGGTTCTTTATGACAACTGATTCCAACGTACTTGTTTAAGTAGCCACCCATCTAGTGCACTGAGAAAATTTGCCCATAACCCTCCATGGTTGTCTCACTCTTGTGGAGGTTGACTGATGGCCCTATAGTTATGGGATGGAATCCCAGCTGTGGTGGTCGCTTTTCGGTAGAGGTGCAATGCTAGACGTGCGTGTACTTCAAATTAGGGGCATGCTAAAGGGCACCAGAAGCCGAAAACTTCCGGAGTCATTTACTACGGCGTTCATCATTAGCATAACGCTCTTGTTTTTTTTTTTTGAAGAAGGCAGTAGTTAGGCCAACAATAGACGTGCGTGTTACCACCATCACACCTCTAATACGTGATGCTTTGTGGCTGTTTATGTTGGTGGCTACACTACCACTTCGTGTTTCAAAGAGAGCAGTGATACTACGTGTCAGAGCATCATAATGGAAGGCTTCTTGTAAGCCTGTATATAAAACTGGTATTTTCAGCAGTGCATCTATACCACTACCTGAAACCTTACTGAAGAATCTTTAATCAAGAGGAATGGGACAACATGTCACACAGGTCCGCAAAACATAAAAAGGAAGGCGTTAGCCTGACGAAGGGAATGCTAACAGCTTCGTTGTTTCATCGCTGTCCACAGAGCGGAGCTGGTTAATGCTTTTTTCTACTCGGAGTCGGCTTAAATACTATGAAAGCCGCGGCATGGTAATACCCCTGTTACACGAGAAAGTCTAAAGTCATTTGCAGCCAATGGCATTTACACTTATAGACATTAGTTGGCAGTCAGACAGGTATGTATAATGTGCCTTAAAGAAAATGACTTCAGAAAACGAATGAGCTAGCCGAACTCATTCAAATGAGTTTTCGTTGCGAAGATGTACTCACACCGGAAGAGGGCCGTGAACATAATATATATAAAAGGGTTAAGAAATCATAACAAGTATTAATGGGGTTATATTTTTAAGTATTGCTTAATTTATTTGCATACAATTCAACTGAGCAGTTAGGAAAAATTTTAAGATTCTCGTTCACAGCGACATTCTCAAAAGCATCGCCAGCCATGTTGGCCATGTCCGCAATGTGCTCAGTGTTTACGCTAGTCTCGGAGCTGTCAGGTAGCCCACAGCTGACTCGCCGACCCCATGTCTCCCACGTCGTCAACGCAGGTGGATAGCGGCACACAGCTTGCATCGAAAGAGAGGGTCCATTGGACAGGAGCTGAAACTTTCACTCTGATAAGATTATGGGAAGACCATTTAGGAGAGGTGAGACGCGCCAAACGCAACGCGAATGTTTAGGCTTCTTATCCGATCGGCGCGAAAAGTTGCAGCGGCTTCCTCTCACTCCGCTATGTCGGCCATATTGAACATTAACCACGTGACCCCAAGAGCGATAGTGGCTCCAGTCTCGCCTCGACTTCGTATGAACTAAGATCTTTTCTTTAAATATTTAAAAAACTGCATATTAGCCTTTCATCCTCAATCTCATCCATGTAGAAACATTGTTTATAAACTTTAGTATACATAATAAAGTTCTTACACACGCTGCGGCTGTTTTTCGCTCAGTCCCGTCTTAGTGACTTCACGATTGTCATCGTTTACAAATAACATTACATCTTCCCGTGTAGCAGCACACGTCTCCTAATGTCATTCAATGGGTAGAATGTCATTAGAATAAAATTAAATTCAACTTTCTCATGTGTCAGGGGTATTACTCGCTAGAAATGCTGCCCTAGTTCAATGTGTTCTTGTACGCTTATTTTAAAGTGGAAGTTTCACTCCGGCGGCACCGGCATTTTAGTTATTGCTCTCTGATGCACTATTTCTGCTGCACTCATCGTAGTGATGTGATTTGTATTATATAAAGCTTATGTTCTCCACTTTCTAAAGGCACCTAATATTGTAGCCTCGCCTGAAGCTGTATTGAACAGCAGTGAAAACAGTGTGGGAAACACCAGCTTTTTTGATGTACATACCTTATATGTACTGACTGTGCGGCAAAACTGATCAACATAACCAAATGAAATATGTTGAAGCTCCTAATGAAGCGTTCTACAAGATTTATATGAAGAGATATTGCCTGTAGCACAATTATAAAGTGATGCAGCCTTCAATTATTTTTTGTCAAAACAATGTGTGTTTTAAGTAAGTAACGTTTTCTTTTTGTGTAGAACAAAAAATTGAATGGATTTGCAGGCTACAATGTACTTAATGTCTATGCAAAGTTATCCTGCGTTTTGACGAATAGTTTGCGAATTATTACTACTTAGATCCGGCAATTTATGGCTCCACTTGTTCAGGCACAACAGAAGAAGCGACCAAAACTATCCAAGCTGAAACTGAAATCTTCTATATTCAAACAGCAACACTTTTTTTGAGTTTCTATGAAGACAAAATGTTTGCAGGTTTTTTTTTCTCATTCATTTAGGTCAATTTACTAATGCATTACAATTCACGTCAGTACAATGAGCGCAGTAAGTGTAGTGCGTCAGCAAACAATGACTGAAATGCGGAGCGGGGGCCGCCGGAGTGAGACTGCAACCTTAAGTGATTTCGCCAGTGCAGTCGACTTCCCATACTGTTCGGCAAAAGAAAGGAGGGATTACACAAGAAAGACAGCAAACCTAAATGAGAGTGCACTAACACGCTTTTGAACGTCCAGCCATAGAAATTCTTACGAAGCATTCGTGTGGCATGATCCTGTTGTTATTTCTTGAAGCTGGTTCCCTAAAGACAAACCTTTACAGTAACTGATATTTCCTAAGCCTGGAGATAACATAACTCGAGTAAGCTATTGTGGTTATTGGTAACTTATAGTGCTACAAAACGACACAGGAAAGACGACAATACGCGGGGCTACTCTTAAGTGACCTGAATTGTCAGTAGCGCTGTGTCCCCTTTCTTATGTTGTTTTGTAGTGCCAAAAATGTCCCCCCTTCTCCGAAGAGAATGGTGAGAAAATGCGAATGCATTGCGTAGCGCCCATAACGGCGTTTCGCTCGTGAGAACCCAGCGTTAGAAGAATAATGTTTTTTTTCTTATGCCATACAGCCAATAGCGCCGTTTGTCGCACGTGGCGTTTTTCTGTCGCGAAAAACAGGGTATGCGTTACGAACTCTAGTAGCTAGCATGCACTGTTGAAAAATACTGTCAAGTGAACAAAACAAACAGCGTTTTTTCAGCTCGGCGTTGGCGTTCCACACCGGCGTCTCGAGCACACATATCCGGATGTTTTTGAGAGGCACCCCGCCAGCGAAAGGACGGGAAAGTGAAATACAGCGAAGGGAGAGAACAAACTGCGAGAGACGAAGAGGCGAAGCACAGCATCTTTCCTTTCCTACACCCTCTCGCACCACTCGCTTCGGTTTCTGGGGGTGAGGATAAGCGTGCGCATCCGCAGCTGTTGCTATGGCAGAGAGAGTGAAAGCGGAAAATGTGAAAGGCCCCGCGGACGCTGCGGACAACGCCAGATGCCTGACATAGCCCGACTAACAGATGCATTCGCATTTAAAGGTTACTATGTACAAGCACCATTCAGCCCTTTAACACGTGGTATTATAGGTACACATCGTCAATTAATGTTGAAGTTTACTCAGACTCACTCACCGAATATATTTTGCGCTTACGGCTCACTCGAGCTCTGACTCAAGAACATTTACCTCAACTTCACTTAGTCGGACTCGTACTCACGAACGTTTTTCTCTACCGTGCTTGCTCGCACTGAACACACCAAAGAGTACTAACTTACACTCACTCAGACAAACACCCCCATCTGAGTCTAAGTGGGTCTGAGCGTGTTTGAGTGACGTGACTCACGAGTGAGTTTGCCGACCTACGTCTAAAGGGCCCCTTTACATCCTCTGCATATACAAAGAACAAGCTCGTCAGTCTCTGGTCGGCGTTTTTCTTTTTTTCAGCACAATTCGTGACGCCAGCGACCAGTACAAGTGACGTAATGGGAGAAGTAGCCCTTTCCCCATCTACCTATATAAAATAACGTGATAAACTGGGCTAGTTACTTGAACTTCATGGTAAAAGTGGCGCGAAAAGACAAATAAACGAGATGAAGAGCGTGTCGCTCTTGTGTCTTCAGTTTTTTTAACTGATATTACCAGGTTTAGTTGTGTCGGTATATCAGTTGTAAATTGTCTGCTACCTCACTTTACCATGAAGTCGTACGCCCGTTTTGCCTTTCCTTGTATAGCGGTCGTGCGGGATCAACTGTTCACATTGCGTTCTGTGCTGTTTAAACATCGCAAACGGATATAAAAGGAGCGTGTAGCCAAAAAGTGTTCAATCCTGAGAGTCTCAACGTTTTAAGCTAGTATTTTCTCCGTAGTTTATGAGCACAAAAGTGGAAGCAGAGGATAGCGCCTGTTGGAAAGAATGTGAAAGCTAAAAAGAAAAAAAAACTGTCTTGTATTTGGGCTTGGAATAGTTTAGAACCGGGTCCTTTAAGCTATCGTGGTTTCTCGTGGTCTAGCCTTTCGCGTGACGTGTTCGTTTCACTCACTTCGTGCAAGCTTGATTATGGCTGCGGCGGTGTCTGAAGCCTATCGGGGAGATTCCCTGCCGGACGTGGGGAGCATGTAGGTTGGAAGAGTCTATGGGATCAGGCGTTTTCTTGCAAACCTTCGCAAATCGTGAGCTGAATCTATTTATTCAAAGCCTCTAAGCTTACTCGGTGTCGACTGGTGGTGGCTTATGAAAGCGAGTACCGTATCTTATTAAACAAAACAACAAACACGCCGACATTCAAACAATCATCACGCAACTACAAATGAAAACAAGCAGGCAGGCACACTGGGAATGTAGTTGCGGTAATGCAACTACTATATTTGTTCTAAATTTGATGTTTCTTACAGCATATCTGTCCTTTGTGTCTTCGTGTGTTTTGTAAGTGAGCGGATTGTGGGGGGAGGGGGCAGGGAGAGTGCTCAACCTGTCAAGAAGAAGGAAGTTTGAAAAGTTTGTAACAGCCAGGATCTTTTTTTCGGGGGGGGGGGGATGTTGTTACCAGAACACTTTTTAGGTGTGCGTGTGTGTGGGGGAGGGGGATTAGTTCAGTCTTCGAGGTGCCGTGGGTCTTTTTTTTAGTTAGTATAAAATAGCTTTTGGGGATTTGTCGGCATCCCCCTGGAGGAGGGAGTTAAGTATTAGGAGGGTATTAGGGGCTGTTCGAGGACATGGGAGCTGTCGAAATTCCTGCGGGTGATTATCGCTGCAGATCCGACGATCTCAGAACAACATAAAACTTGTACCTGTTGGTATGTGTTCATTGGGAAGGACGTATTAGGTGCGTTGATATGGTCACGTTTGTATATTCTGTTTCATTTTCTTTTATTTGTGCCTCCACGCTAAACTTTTCTTTTTCAACAATGGATACGACAATATATTCTTTCTTATCTTCTGATTACTCGCCGCTATTGCATCTACTTTTTGGCTAGACTTTCTTTAGGCGTTCATTATTTTTGGCAAGTGGCTAATAAAGAGCCAACGTAGCACTTTCTTGACTACGAAATATATTTTCGGCCATAGCGCACATATAAGCATCAAGTAAAAAGCAAAACTATGACTGCACATGTTCCCAAAAATGACACATCACCACTGAAAGTTTATAAAAGAGAAACCGTAGAATAACTTGTGTATCTCGTAAGCAGCGGTCGACACATGATACAGGTGTACTGAGAGTTAGTACATGTCATAGTTTTCTATAGACGCATACGTTTTATGAATATTAACAGGTCTTCGCATCAGCGAAAGGATAAAAAGAAGACTACAACGTACGCATGAAGCATTTTTATCATGGCTGAACAGAGTGGGAATGAGTTGGCTCGTCAGACAGCACCACAGTCCCGCCGCTACTGCGTTTCAAAAAGCCAATGTTAAAACTGCGATAAGTAAATATCAAAAATGAAATTTAATGAGTATCTTGCTTGAACCTCAATTTTTTTTCAAAACTTTGTTCTTTCGTTCGCATTGTTTTGTGTCTCAGAAGGCATATACAATATCTCCAAACGTCATAAACAGTTTAACTAATTTTTACTACTTATCCAATTAAAGTGCTACAGATAAGACCCACCCAAGCTTTGTCATGTGTTTTATTTTTATTGTTCTGATATCTGTGCTAGCGGGCCGATTACCTAGCCACAAATTTTAAAAAATCAATTTCCCTGTGATTAAAAGCAACATGATAAACTGAATATGAAGTTTAAACTAAAGGTAAACGTGATGTTTATAGCACAGACAGCTATGACGTTGGTGCCAAGAAGTTCATCCACTTAAGCGCTCTGGTGGAGACTATAAGGCTCAAGAAGAAGAAGATAAAAATGAATCCTTAAGAAAATAAAGAAAAAAACAAAAATATATATACGAGCTTTCATCAATTTGGCAGTATTCTCGCGAATCCCACACTCTGCACTTCGAATTAGTAGACGCGCCTTACATATTTTTGCCCCCAAGCACAGTCAGAACAAAAAAGCAGCAAAAGAACATGCCAAAACAAGTAAATTATTAGCCTTTTCATGGTTTCTGGAAAACATCTACATTTGCGAGCGAGAGAAATGACTGACGAAAGAAAGAGAAACGCCTTCCATGGCCGAGACAAGGCGTCTCAAAAGCACAAGCAAAAGAACGCCCGAGAAGCCAAGGCCATACCAAAGCGCAGCCCCGTCTTCGTTGCCGAAAGCTTCTTTACGAAAGCTGTGAAAGAAACAAATATGAATAGCCTGAAGTCATACCCACGGCTCCTGGCACTATGAGCTTCAGAGAGCATCCGCGAAAAGGCATTGCTGATATACGTACGCAGCTAGAGTGATGCGAGCAGGCCTACGTACGTAAGAGAACAACGTAGAGGAAGGGGAATATATGACTCGTCTGCTTCTTCGGTATGACGGTGAGTATACGGTAGCGCCATCATGTAGTTCATGATTTATGTAGACGCAATGTAAGCACGCTGTTGTGGGATGGGGACTACATTTCGAAACTACAAGGTTCCTCACGTCTACGCGAATTACGTCAAAATAGCTGAAGTTGCATGTATTAGAAGGTGGAGCAAGCTGGGGTGAATTATTATTTGTTGTTTATATATTGTAAATTGTGTGCCTAACACCACATCAGGGTTTCGCTGGAGAGTGCAATGAGTACGTACCCAAGGGGGTGTATGTTGTGCCCCCTTGGGGGCCTTTAGCTGTATTATGAAATAAAATGATTAAATGGGTGAATTTCGCTACAGAATAACATAAATTGTCATATTTAAAAGTAATGGTTTATGCGACAGGCTCGCCTGCATTGTAATCTGGAAGTGGCAGTTTCTGGATTAACCGAAAGAGCACCGCATTCAGGGTTGAAAAATAAAGAAAAATTTGACAACGTGTTGCAAAATCTGTGACACTTAAAGGCCTAAGCCTGCTGTACACTAGGTTATCCATAAGGGACATGGTCCGGTACAAAACTTCCTGAAAAGCAAGACAAGCCGCTGCAGGAGAGGCCTGGATTAAATCACACCGGCGTTTTCAGTAGATTTCGTTGTTTCAGACGCCTGAAGTTACCCAGACTGCACAGAGTACTGTACAACCTCCGAGATCCGTCTACCTTTGACTAAGCGCCAATGACTTGTTAAGAGGTTCTCAGGCGACGCGACGTGACGCCATGATGACGTCATCAACGTATGTGAACCATTGCGTCTTTCAGCAGACACTAATGGCGTCACGCTGTGAGGGTGGATTGTGATGATCTCATGAATATCTATGAACTGATAGGGGGTATGTCACATGCACACCGTCACCACGTGATGTCACAGGTGGCAGCCACGTGGGTCACGTGTGTTTTGGTGCCGCTTCGTTCGCCTTCCGCTTTTCACTCAAGTTACAGCTGACTTGCGACTTCTACGTTAACTGACACTAGGGAAGTAGAGAAGACTCAAGTTAGTCAAACTTAAGCAACACGAAAAATAACCAAGACAAAACTTAAACCACACTAACTTTGAAGCAGTTGTACATCATCATCATCATTACCAGCCTGACTACTTACACTGCAGGACAAAGGCCCATGTCCCGCCTGTTAACCCGGTCCTGTGCTTGCTGCTGCCAATTTATACCCGCAAACTTCTTAATCTCATCTTCCCACCTAACCTTCTGTCTCCCCCTAACCCGCTTGCCTTCTCTGGGAATCCAGTTAGTTACCCTTAATGACCAGCGGTTATCCTGTCTACGCGCTACATGCCCGGCCCATGTCCATTTCCTCTTTTTGATTTCAACTATGATATCGTTGACACCCGTTTGTTCCATAATCCACTCTGCCCTCTTCTTGTCTCTTAAGGTTACAACTGCCATTTTTCTTTCCATTACTCGCTGCGTCGTCCTCCATTTAAGCTGAACCCTCTTTTTAAGTCTCCAGGTTTCTGCTCCGTAGCTAATTACCGGCTGTACATCAAAACACTGTCATATGGACTGTACGTGATGAGTCGCAACCACTTAGACACCAATCAGGACTGTCTGTTCTCGGTTAATATCGTGCTTAGATTTGGGAGCACGTTAGAACCCCGCGTGGTCAAAATTTCGGGAGCCCTCCTCTACGGTGCCTCTCATAACCTTATGGTGGTTTGGGGCCGTCAAACCCCACATATCTATCAATCATAATACCGTCTGCTGCTCATTTAAGGTTCACCTGTGTGGGTGATTGGTGGCTATAGTTTTGCAAGCGGATATTGCGGGAGTGGCGAATGGGTTTCATGCAAGGCAGTTTCGCATAAACAAAGTTCTTAGTTTTTTTCCTCAATACCAACATGTTAGTTATTTCTTGATGAGTTTAACTTTTCCGAAAAGAAGATGAAAGGACGGCCTTTACAGTATCCTTTTTGTTATTATTATTATTATTATTATTATAATTATTATTATTATTATTATTATTATTATTATTATTATTATTATTATTATTATTATTAATCGTAGTAGTAGCAGGAGTAGTAGCAGTAAATTCTTGTAAAGGAAATGCACTTAATTCTCCCGTTCCATTTTCAACAAATATCGGCACAAATTGCTCCAAACATGTTTCTTTATTTTTTCCTTGCAATGTTTATATTTTACAAACTCGAGTCAATTAATACGGCGAAAATTCACCTGAAGTATCGCATGGCTGCACTTTCATCCACTGGATGTATTGCTATGCACTTTGCTCTCTTATTCAATTTCAGGGTACTTACATCTTCAAAAAGGCGTGGAGCATTTCTGTTCACTTTTGTCTTTATTTTGTCGATAGGTTGGCGTGCACTCTCCGAAAGATCGATTATCATGCCCTTTGATCTTCTCAGAAATTATACAAGCATAGAGGACTGCGTACAAGTAGTGCAAATTGAGTGCCATCGGCAAAGCTTGAGACTGCCTAAAAACCTCTTTCTATGTTCTAGTTTGCAACCTTGAAGCGTAGCGCAGTCGATATTAATGCTCATCGTAAAGTTCGTGGTATGATGACTCGATTGATGTTAAAATTTTGCTTTCGGCCTATTGAACCGTTATGACGGACATGACGAAGATAATGCAGTCAGCTTCTTCTGTCTTTGAACTACAGTTTGTTGGCGAATTTCCAGTCTTGTGGCTTTAATCACGTTGCTGTTGTGTTCCTGATCTTCTCAGCAGTTGTCGCTAACAACGCAATGCAATGCTTTATTTGTCTTATAACTACAGTTTTGTTTTTTAGAGTGCATCTGATGTTTCCAGCCCAAATCAGTCGCAGTAACTGCTTGATGTCCAATCTGTTTGGCTTTATAAATTACGCACGCTTGGCTGACCTCACGTATTCTAGGTAATGTCGTTTCCTCTATTAATTCTTAATGGTAGATTTTTCTCTTTAAACACAACCTACTGTACACTGTTTTTGTATCACTTATGGATATGCCAGGTCATTGAGGTGTGTTTTGTTTATGTGTTTGTGAGGCAGCAGCGTAAGTCCGCGTAATGGGCTGTTCTCATATTCACTAAAACAAGAGTTGTGGCACTGGGTAACTCAGCAGCTTCACTGGCACCAGGCAATTTAGGATCGTTTAAAAAAAGAAGGAAAATAGAAGGAAAAGAATGGCAGGGAGGTTAACCAGCCTATAGGCAGCTGGTTTGCTACCCTGCACATGGGAGAGGAATGTGGAGATGAAAGATAGAGAGCAGAGAGGGAAGAGAGATAAACACAGCACATTCGGCAGCACACGCGCGTTTAAAAGGTAAAATGTTGCAAGCACCTTCGTTGCCCTGCTGCATGGTAGAGGCGTCCACCATGAACCGAAGATCGATTACCCATTGATAAGGCTATGCTTACGGGGGCCAAATACGCCGTCACTTTTCACTCTTGAAGGAAGCTCAAGCATCCGGCCGTTTTTTTTTTAGCAGCGAAGCCTTACATATTCGGTATTTGTGGTCACGCTTGTGCGCGTCATAAATGGGCAAGCGCCAGAGACAATAGGTGAATTCCACAACTCATCGCTGCTTCTCTAAGAATAGAGGCAACAAATAATCTAACTAACGGGTATGTGCCACAGACAGCTGTGCGGCTCTTCAGAAAGGTATCGCTATCGTAATTTAGTTTCCTAAAATTACCTAGAAGAAACGATGGCGCTGCACTCGTTTAGTGATTATGTGAACGATGTGTAGTACATCGATCTGCCCACTCTTCGTACTTGCGGGCCTAGTATCACACTTGCGGCTTTATTTATTGCTGTATATTGATTTCGTTTCGAATAAAAGAACAAACCGTTTTGAACATTGTGGCTGGATTTGAATTGATTAGCCTAATAAGTTGAGGTGGCGAAGTGCAACTGATCAACTATTGCTCAATGTTGTTTCGTGAGCTTCAAGCTTGGCGAAGCAAGAACGAACGTAAAGTACGAAGACCTATGAAATTAACGTCATACGCGTAACTTCCATGCTCACTGAAGCACCACACGTTGCCACTCCCATAGACACTAGCGCCAGAGTCACCCATAGCATATATATATATATATATATATATATATATATAATATATATATATATATATATATATATATATATATATATATATATATATATATATATGAAACTCTATTGTTATCATGAGTGCCTATGCGTGCCACACATTTGGTAATTCACACTGCACACAGCTTTTCCTGAAAAAGAACAAGGCCACAGTCCACCCAACCGATGACGTGCGCATTACAATAGTCACAGCACTGTCACTTGATACTTCATGGTTAAAAAAATAGAGGCTATACTACCACTACAAAGCTTAACAAGGAGTGTTTAATGAAGGGGCCGTGATGCAACGCACTGCAGCATCGTAGGCGAGTAGTTTTCTTTAACCTGTGTACCATAGTGGCATGTTCAGGATGCAATGAAACTATACTACCAGCTCTAAACATAACATAGTTTAACAAAGAGCAGGGATCCAACATCTCGAGGAGACTCGTGAGACAGAAATGCGTTAGGCTGACGAAGAAAACGGGATCACATTCGTTGTTCCATTAATGTCTGCGAAGTCCAGTTGTTTAATTTTTATTTCATGAGCACAGCCCGTCTACGCGTCCCATAGCAAGATATGACGGTGCTCATCAGAATATACATGTATAAGAAACAAGAACGGGTGGCTCACTGTATCGCTTGCAGCCCGAACTTCGAGGTATTCTATATACGCCATTACGAACGTGGTCCTCATTATTCGTGACAACGAACGCCGCCTACTCAGCATCACCAGTAGCGGGAGCAAAGAGCAAAATTTAGAACCGCCTGAGACGTAACGAGAGACCTTGTTTCGCCTCGAAACTCAGTCTTGAAAGCCCTCCTGCCCCCCTCCCAAAATAAATGATTTGCTGCGCATACTGTACGACATTTGGCCGGGAGCGCACCCTAACAAACCTGAAGTGGACACAAAGAGTTGAGCTGTAACGAACACAGAAATTGTAGTATTCTTCTTTTTTGTCAGTTATTTAGTTCAGGTTGATGGACTGCAATGCAAAGGCCTTTCTGGATTACTAGTCTGGCGGTGGAATATTTCACGCGCCTTTGCTTGTACTTATACTTTTCTTTGAAGCTGCGGGAAAAGGCTCCTCAAGCATAATTTTGCTCGAGAACAGGCCATCTGCTTTGAGAAATAAAATATTTTGACACGGATACGTGCAGGTATAATGCTAGAAGACTGTATGCTTAGATTTCGGTGCGGGTTAGGAAAAACTGAGGTCACAATTAGTAGAGCCCTCCTCGTAAGCGTCTGCTATCCATATTATCGCAACGGCAACGTGACCACATCTTCAACGCGAGAGTGCCTTTCCATTGCGTCGATTGTTGAATATATGAGGCATAACGTCCCGAAACCACCATATGAATATGAGAGACGCGGTAGTGGAGGGATCCGGAAATTTCGACCAGCTGGGGTTCTTCAACGTGCGCCCAAATCTCAGCACAGGGGCCTGCAGCATTTTCACCTCCATCGAAAAATTGGCCCCGTATCTGCATGTTAATCTGCCAATGTCGTCGAAAGACGATAGTCTTGCGTGTGGAGAGAGTGAACAATTAATTTGATGTTTTGCGCATGAAATTCGGGGAATGGTATTCTGGAGGCGCTGCGTTAGAGTGCCTCGAGCGTGCAGCAGATGCGAACGAGCGCATCAATTCACGTCACATGTGAGACATGAGTGCTATATAGCACTTTTCTTGGAAAACGAAGTGCGTGGCTCTGAGATGAGTGTGCGCGCCCGTTTCACAGGTGGTAAGGTGTACAACGCAAGGCGACGGGTAAGTGCCACCACCGTCTCGTCTTAGCAAAGCGTTGGAAACACTCACGTTTTCGCGCAAGCGTTGCATGATCAGCGCAGCGTGATAAGCGCTAAAGTCTTCAAAATTCCCTATTTATTCCTTTTCTAGTAAAAGATGCACATGCAGAATATATACGTGTTGTTATAGTGCCCCAGACATGCGCAGTTTTGCTTAATAATTGACAATTGCACAAGTATGAACGCTAAATCTTGAGCAACATTGGTGGGCGCTGCGGATGGGGTCGGCCGTTTCAAGGACCCGATGCCATTAAGAGTGCACAGACAAATGTACAGACAGACAGACAGACAGACCAATGTTTTTGCGTCGTAGGTCTCCAAGAAAGACTATCGTCTTTAAAATGCAGCCGCCACAGAGGGATTAGATCCCGCTGCTAATATAAGTAGTAGTAGTAGTAGAAGAAGAAAAGGAAAAAGTAGTAGGCGGTTATAGTAGTAGTAGTAGTAGTAGTAGTAGTAGTAGTAGTAGTAATTTGTTGTTGACATCGCAGGTACTCCTACACTAATGCACGCGTACAATCTGCTTGCCAATTTGCCTGTAGAGCGTGCACCACTGCAAGGACCTGTTTTCCGTGGCATAGCCAACTTGCTGTTCAGTTTTGTAGATGTTATTTGGGGTTGCAGAACTAGTGCAAATAGGCAGTTTTTTTGGACAATAATTATTCCTAAAAACTTTCCTATGTTTCATTGAATTCATTTACAAAGTATAGTTGCCTCTACAGTAATAAACTTAGAGAAAATATTATAATAAAAATTCATCATCCTTGCAGAAGTCATGTGGACTTTGCTTACAACACACATACATTGAAGTCTGTAAGTTGTTTGTTCCATCTTCTACGCTTTAAGATTACGACTGGTATCAACTGGTCTTTGTTAATAATTTTAACGACGCAGCCGGGATCGGATTCCGCAACCTGCGGGTCAGCAGCTTACTACCTTAGCCACTAGACCACCGCGGCGGGGCGGATTTTTTTATCACTACGTCCAGGAAAAAAACTGTTAATTTTCGCTATTCGCCGACTCACCGCTTACCTGAACTGAATTAAACTAACTTGACCTGACCTGACTAATCACCCCACCATAGTGGTCTAGTGGCTAAGGTACTCGGCTGCTGACGCGCTGGTCGCGAGATCAATTCTTGGCTTCGGCGGCTGCATTTTCGATGGAGGCGGAAATTTCGTAGGCCCGTGTAACCCCAGTAGTCGAACTTTCCGGAGCCCTCCACTACGGCATCTCTCATAATCATATGGTGGTTTTGGGACGTTAAACTTCACATATCAAAGCATGACTTGACTGATTCCGGCGCTACCAACGCTAGGCAGTGGTTGCACGTGTAACGACCCAGTTACATGTAAGTGGAAGAAGAAGCGCTCGTGGCAATGTGCTAGCTCAAAAATGCTTTTGGTGAAGGGGTGTGACAGTTACTATCAGCTCTAACGACTGTTGTCATCACATGTCTCGGCCTGTGCTTGACCAACAAGATGTTCAGCCCTGTGCAAAGATTTCACAATAAAAAAAGACGCGCCTTATTCTTCCTGTAACGTAGCCGAGCCTTTCCGCAATTACTGGACACTTGATACACTATGGAGTGTCGTAGGCGTTATATTGGGTGCACTTAAACAAAGATCACATGGTAATTTTGTCTTGCTTTTGCATGTTTATGTTCACTACACCTACTAAGGCTTCAAATTTTCTCAGTTTGAGACACAATAGGATGGCAGCCCGTCCTGTCAAGCCTGTTTTCTTAGTAGTCTTATTTGCACATAGGCGCATCTTAAGTGTTACATGACCGAAGTGACGCAACTCACCATTCAAAAAGGGCAGTACGCTTGCTAGTAGCGTGGACAGGAACATTTTCGGAAAGTCATTGGGGAGGGAGGAAAAAAGGGGTCTACCAGAATTCTGTGTGTTCTTGAGTACGTTTTTATGTGTTCTTGTGTACACGCACATGCAGAAGTAAAAATATCAGTGGGGGCTCCCAGGCTACGCCAGTGTCATGTAGCATACATAATTGAGTTTAGTAGCTCATTCAACTGGTTGTTACAGATAATCGGACTTCCGGAGCTGAGTATTGGTGTTTCCTAATTAGATAATAGAAGTTGCTATAACAGAGCCAGATGAGACACTTAGATAGCCCTGTGCAAGTCATTGATGGATCGATATATTTTGATCAACTGCAACTCCTCCCCGTCACCAACACAGCATTGCCACTTCACTGTGATATTCTCATTCGATCCCTCTTATTTCCAGAAGGTTCAGGGTTTATCCCTGATGCATAATGGGCAGTAACAGCGCACAAACTCACAGGACGAAGAGAAGACACACAAACAAGCGCTGCTTGTGTTTATCCTGCTTCAGTTTATCCATGACCCGAGAGAGTGACCACCTTCATTTGAGCCTGCGTTTGGTTTCCGCAACAAAAAATATCACGCTAAGCCCCTTGCTCTTTCATAACTGCCGGATAAAGGTATCGATAGCGCAATCGAGTTTTGGCGCCCACATCCAGCGTACACATCCGTCCTCGTACGCGTGCAGTGTAGCAGTAGACAAACGAAGGTCCTCCTTTGGGAAGCTTTTGTCCAGCCCCGACGCGCTCTACCTCACACACACACACACACACACACACACACACACACGCATATATATATATATATATATATATATATATATATATATATATATATATATATATATATATATATATATATATATATATATATATATATATATATATATGGTCTTGCGTAAGCCATGCAAGACAACATGCAAACAGAACGAAATGTCCTGGCACGCTTGCTTAGCGACGCATGTCGCAGATGCACGCCATTTTGGCAAAATCAATGAGGGCCCACGTGATCTAAGCGCTGGCAAAAGCGGCGGCAAACAGAGACGTTCCCCGGACATACACCCTATACGAGCAGGAGGTCAGATGCTGCTGAGCATGGAGTCTTTTAGTACAGTGCAGTGGAGTCAATGGTGTTGCATCAAAACAATCATTCAAGTGCAAAAAATTACAGCTACTAAAACATACTTTCTTTTATATTGAAGATGTTGCTGGTGACTGCCACTCAAGTGCAATAAATTCCAAGCTAATCTAACATGCAATATGGTATCACATCATTCATGAACGTCACAGAAACATTCATATGTACATGAATGACTTCATGTGCAACAAGCCGAAGAAACAAACTGCAATCAGAAGCAACAAGTCACAAAAACTTGAACGTGCATTTAAATATGAGTGAATCAATGAATCACTTCATCGAAGTTTATTTGACTTGATAATTTCGGATTGTGTTGAAAGCTAGAAGTTGCTCTAGCCAGATTTAATGCGTTCGCAGCATACAATGTTCGCAGCTTGAATATGCTTAAGATATTGCAACTATAACGTCAGTAGTCTTGTGCACCTTGAAGTAAAGATTACAGCAAGCAATAATTATAGCACACGGTGAATTACAGTAGGACCTTGGAGTCACATTGAACACCCTCTTGTTTGGTTGTACAGGGCGAAAAAAAAAAGGGGGGGGGGTTGTATCAATCACGTCGCTCCACATTGATTGTTCGCAGGCACTTCAATGCACAACCAGTAAATGCTACATGCATGACTGCAGTATTTATGTAACCACAGTGGTTACAAAGTCACACGCAATTTGGCATAACGGATCTCTCAGAGTACAACGAAAATAATTCAAAGAATACTTCATAATAATAAAACTATTACTCGTTAGTTCCGTGTAAACTCAGACATTGTCACTTCAATGTGAACATGGAAATTATCTATAAAACACTCGTGGAACGCTGACCCACTAAATATACTGTTGTAAGAATGCCTGTTTAAATACTTGCTCTTTGTCGCTTTCATTGCTCCTTTTCTCTCTGTTTTTTTTTTCTTTCTCATTTTATTCTCTCCACTTTTTTTGCTTGGGTATGTTTACACTATCTTCTACTCTTTTACATCCTTCTCACACTCGCTTCCGTTTTCCACCCGTTCGCTATAGTGGACTAAGCTATGCGGTTATTTGCTAGCCGTTCACCTTAGAATGGTATGTATGTGGTTCAAATTTTCGCCCCTGGAACTTTTGTCTCAATGTAATTTCTTTCAATGTTATTTCTCTGAAGAAGACGCCCATCCGAACGAGGCAGAAAAGAGTGTGCTCCCAGTTCACGATGTTTGTCCTCGTGACAGCGCCCAAACTAGGGGAAGCTATAACCAAGACGGCTTATTTTGAACCTCCTTGGCTATAACAGCTTCGCAGTTTAAAATGTTTCTTTCTTGTGTTTCATTACTTATTAAAAATAATAGTCCCACCATAGACGTACCTGATATTCCGCATTGAGGCAGAGGGGAAGCGGCAAGGTGCGCCGCAAAGACCCTCTCTCACACTTTATTTGGGTGAACCCACAATGAACAAGCTTCAGGGTGGATTCACTGATGAAATTGAAGAAATGGCATACTGTTCACAACAGTCTGTCTTGGTCATCGGTTTTTCAGAGATACAGCTTAGAACAGAATCGTTCTCGGAAAGATGTATCAGTGCTCAACAACGTTGGTTGTTGAGCGACTCGGAACTTGTCGTCCATAATGGTGTTGGGCGAAAACACACCACACAACAGGCAAGCGAGAGAAGGTTTACGCTGTGCCTGCACCCTCTCGTTTGTTTTTTGCTTAGTGTTTGCAGTCAATACATCATTATGACGGACATCAGCGTTCCTCGGTCGGCATTATTGTCAAAAAGCGGCATGACCAGAACCTAAAGTATTAAACCACGACAAGACAGGTTCGAGCATGTAAAGGCATGTTGGTGCTCCGCTGTTTCTTTTGGATGATTGGGAAGGGTAATTGCCTCATCGCCGACCTCTGAGTGCCTGCCTACGATAACTAAAATAACCACCATCTACTGAACAATGAATACATGTCAGTTTATCAGAACGTACATAGCTGCGGATATCTCGCTCGAGCTTCGATCTACCTGTTATAGACAGACGTCAGTACATTTTGGCAATGCTTTCATCCTTGTCTTTTGCTACAAGTTTCTACATTTATTCCACTATCTCTTCATTCTGCTTGAACAAGCGCTTCGCCCCTACTGGTCATTGTTAGCCTGCTCTTACCCAATTTTTTGGTTTGTTGTGTATTGCTATATGCATAACATATAAATTATTAATCATTACAAAGTTCATGCTATTACTAGAGCGAATGTACCTCTGATCTAAATATAGTGCAGCTAGCGAAAGCCACCGAATAATTTACCAGAAATATGAACCATCAGACGACGCTGATGGTTTCGAAAGTATTCCAAACGCGCGTAATTTATATTGTGTGCTATTTCGGAAGCCTTAATCAGGTTTTGTGACTCGTAGAGTGCATAATGGGGCTAGATTTATGTGGAGTTACAAGACTGTAGAAACAACGGACATTCCACCAATGACACTGCTGTTAGCCATAGTGATGATCACAGACCAGGAAAGTAAAGAATCATCATCATCATCATCATCATCAGCCTGACTACATCCACTGCAGGACAAAGGCCTCTCCCATGTTCCGCCAGTTAACCCGGTCCTGTGCTTGCTGCTGCCAATTTATACCCGCAAACTTCTTAATCTCGTCTGCCCACCTAACCTTCTGTCTCCCCCTAATCCGCTTCCCATTGTCTGGGAATCCAGTTAGTTACCCTTAATGACCACCGGTTATCCTGTCTACGCGCTACATGCACGGCCCATGTCCATTTTCTCTTCTTTGTTTCAACTATGATATTCTTAACCCCCTTTGTCCCCTAATCCACTCTGCTCTCTTCTTGTCTCTTAAGGTTACACCTACCATTTTTTTCCATTGCTCGCTGCGTCGTCCTCAATTTAAGCTGAACCCTCTTTGTAAGTCTCCAGGTTTCTGCTCCGTAGCTAAGTACCGGCAAGATACAGCTGTTATATACCTTCCTCTTAAGGGATAGTGGCAATCTACCTGTCATAATTTGAGAGTGCTTGCCGAATGGGCTCCACCCCATTCTTATTCTTCTAGTTACTTCAATCTCGTGGTTAGGCTCTGCGGTTATTACCTGCCCTAAGTAGACATAGTCTTTTACAACTTCAAGTGCACTATTGCCTATCTCGAAGCGCTGCTCCTTTCCGAGGTTGTTGTACATTACTTTCGTTTTCTGCAGATTAATTTTAAGACCCACCTTTCTGCTCTCCTTGTCTAACTCCGTAATCATGAGTTGCAATTCGTCCCCTGAGTTACTCAGCAATACAATGTCATCGGCGAAGCGCAGGTTACTAAGGTATTCTCCATTAACTCTTATCCCTAACTGTTCCCATTCTAGACTTCTGAAAACCTCCTGTAAGCACGCGGTAAATAGCATTGGGGAGATTGTGTCCCCCTGCCTTACACCCTTCTTGATTGGTATTCTGTTGCTTTCTTTATGAAGCACTATGGTAGCAGTTGATCCCCTGTAGATTTCTTCCAGAATGTTTATATATACTTCATCTACGCCCTGATTCCGCAGTGTCTGCATGACGGCTGATATTTCTACTGAATCAAACGCCTTCTCGTAATCTATGAAGACTATGTATAGTGGTTGGTTATACTCTGAGCATTTCTCTATTACCTGATTGATAATATGAATGTGGTCAATTGTTGAGTAGCCTGTTCGAAATCCTGCTTGTTCCTTTGGTTGATTGAATTTTAATGTTTTCTTTACTCTGTTAGTAATTACCTTTGTAAGTAGCTTGTATACTGCAGAGAGCAAGCTGATCGGCCTGTAATTCTTCAAGTCCTTGTCATCTCTTTTCTTATGTATTAAGATGATGTTAGCGTTCTTCCAAGACTCTGGTACCCTTCCCGTCAGGAGACACCTCGTAAACAGGGTGGCTAGTTTTTCTAACACAATCTGTCCGCCATCTTTCAGCAGATCTGATGTTACCTGATCCTCACCAGCAGCTTTGACTCTTTGCATGCTCTCCAAAGCTTTTCTGACTTCTGTCTCGGCTACTGTAAAACTCCTCCGCTATTTTAACTATCCTATCCATATTGGTAGTTATTTTGCCTTCTTTGTCCCTTAGTGCATACATCCCACTTTTGCCTATCCCAAGTTTCATCTTCACTGCTTTGACGCTTCCTCCGTTTTTCAGAGCGTGTTCAATTCTCTCCATGTTATACCTTCTCACATCGCAAACTTTACGTCTATTAATCAACTTCGAAAGCTCTGTCAGTTGTATTTTGTCTGTTGTACTTGACACTTTCATGCTTTGACGCTTCTTAATTAGGTTCTTCGTTTCCTGAGAAACCTTGCCAGTGTCCTGTCTAACTGCCCTGCCTCCAACTTCCACTGCACACTCCGTAATGATACTTGTCAGATTATCATTCATTGTATCTACGCTAAGGTTGGTTTCCTCAACCAACCGCAGGAAGCCAATCAATGAGCTAGCACTGAGAGGAAAAGTACACGAATTCATAGTGTCGCTGCAGAACAGTTACACGGCTCTTAGTGAGGAAACCAACCTTAGCGTAGTAAAGTATCGGCTCGCGCTAAACGTCACCATTTATTGATGTCTAAAACAGGTCTTTTGATTGGCCTTCGAAAAAGGTATCAGGTAGACCTGAAATAGACACCCTGTAATAATTAGTGTAAAAATGGAACTTTCGTTAAAGTTCGGCGACTATATTTTGGGGTGCTAACTGTTTTTGGTGAAAGTGTTCAGGCTATCATACTATTTTGTGTACGAACCGGAATTTCCCCATAAAGTTGAGCAGAAGTTGAGAATGAATGAAGTTGAGAGCCTGACGAAACCTTCAGTGGTCTGCGAAAACTTTTCAATGACGCTGACTTAAGTGAAAGTACGTTTACTTTGACGACACGGCTTGAGTCTTCTTAACAATTTTCCCAATATATTGCCAGTATTTGTTCCATCGTTTCTGTAATAAGAGACTACCTTAGGCGGCAGGTCGCTCTTATGTAGTGATAAGTCTTGTAGTAGGTGAGCGAAATAATTCAAGTCGAGAGACATTTAGTAGACGTCTGAAACTATATATGCTGTAGATGTATAGTTTTGTGTGCCGAAGTCTTAGATGCAATGTTATTCACGGTGTGCCACCGTTTGTATCATTGTTTCTGCCCTAAAACACTACTTTAGGTTACAGGGAGAGTTTGAAGTAATGCATATAGGTGGTCGTTATCTGTCTTGGGCCAGATCATAGCATAATGCCCCGTTGCAAACGTGTAGAAGATATTTGAAAGTAGTGGTTTGTAAGCTGTATTGCTTCAAATGGCGCAATGACGGTTGCTTTTCACGCTTTTTTTTTGTTAAGTCACATGTGGCTGTACCTGTGTTAAATATATGCCAAAAAATTAATGAAGTTTCCCCTCATGGGAGGCGTAGGCCTGGCCACGTAAACCTGCTGGTTTCTTACGGTAAAGTTCATTCCTTCACCTCCTCCTATCCATTCATCTATAGATCGAAGCCTGTCGACTGGGAATGTTGTCATGACATCACCGTAGCTTGTATAACGCAACTAATTCATGAGACACAAGAAATACTCCCTCACGGCGCACTACTGCAACGCTTTCTTGCGTATGAATTTTAGGCTCATATGACACACTTCTTCCTGACCTGTGTGTTGATTGATCAATCAATCAGTATAATCTATTTTTCTGATAATCATCGCCATAGCCGGGTGTGCGCTTCACCTTCACATTCTTGGCGCTTGTTCACTCCCGAGTTCAAAACCGAATAAACCTCATTCCAGCCGAGATGTCATACGTGGTGGAGTTGCCTTATCGTGTGCCGTCTATTCGTATCGCTATACACTTCACATCTGTTAGATTTTTACACGTGGATGACTTTGGCGAGTTCAGTTCGCAACCAGGTAAGGAAACCTCAGTCGTAGCTTCAGCCAAGCTGCATACTTTTAGGCTTCAGGAGAAACGTAGGCCCGAGCGGTAGTGGGTGGTGGTTTACCCAAGTCTGTTTGCTCGAGGACAATTCCGTACCACGGCGTAGCAACCTTCGCTAGTAGGGCGTTAGGGACACAAGCAAGAACTGAACTCGAGACATGGACACACGCAAATGAATCCACTCTATTCGCCCGTACGGCGTCTCAACATTGGACATTGCGTGGCGTACTCGTTTGGCTTCCCTAGCGGGCCTGTTGCGACGGTTTAGTGCTTTGTACAGCTCGGATAAAGGGCGCGGGTTTGATTGATGTGCGTGGCGAGCAGTGATTTGACCAAGAGAGAAAAACAACGGAAATGCTTGTCTGTGACGCGTGCCTGCACATTAACTCTTGCATGCACAGAACTTCAATTTTGGCGGGAAACAGTTTCATGGAAACAATAGCAAAATATTTTGTAGAAGAAGGTTTTTCAATAAAAAACAAAAACGACAGCTTTAGTTCAAGAGAGAGAGAGAAATAATTAAAAGGAAGAGACAGGGAGGTTCACCTAGACGAACTGGTTTGCTACCCTGTACGGGGGTGGGGAAAAGGGTCGGAAAGAGGGTAGATATAGAGATATATAAAATAAATTAGAAAAAAACTACATGCGCACACATTCAGGGAGTTCCGATCACAGTCGTTTGGACAGGCCGGTTGAACGCAAGAAGCGCAGGAGCGCCTTCACAGCCTTCTTCTGTGACATACAGTCCTGTCGGCAGCGCAGGAGTCTTTCTTCCGAAAGAGGCTGGTTGTCCAGTTCATCTAGTGCATTGCAGAGTGACTGTCTCTGCGAGCAGTATTGTGTGCATACACACAGAATATACCAAGTTGTTTCATCAAGTGTTTTAGTTCCAAGTATATGAGCTGGTTACCTGAAGTGGCCACTGTTGAAAAAAAAATTGGCCCGAATCTACACGTTACACTGTAAATGTAGTCGAAAGACGATAGTCTTGTGTCTGGAGAGAGTGAACAAAACGCAAGCGAATCGGTGAATGGTATTCTGAAGGCGCTGCGTTAGAGTGCCTCGAGCGTGTAGCGGAGGCGAACAAGTGCATCCAGGCACATTATACACGAGCGCCATCAGGCAGTTATCTTCGAAAACGAAGGCGTGCGCAACAGCGGAGTAAGATGAACGCCAGTCTCGGAGGTGATAAGGTGTAGAACGCAAAGCGACGGGCAGGTGCCACCACCGTGTCGTCGTAGCAAAGAATTGAAAACACCTTTCTGAGCATTGCGCTACACTGTCAGCGTAGCGCGATAAACGCTACAGTCTTTAGAGTTACTTGTGTGTGCCTCTTCTAGTATAAAGGCAGACTTACAAAACATAGACGTGTTGTTATGGCGCCTCAGATATCCGCAGCAATTGTTTTTTTTAATTGACAATCGCACAAATATGAACACTAAATCTTGAACAATATTGGTTGGCGCTGCCTATGGGGTCAGCCGTTTGATGCCGTTTGAGGTATCGTTAGGACAGACAGACAGACAGACAGACAGACAGACAGACAGACAGACAGACAGACAGACAGACAGACAGACAGACAGACAGACAGACAGACAGACAGACAGACAGACAGACAGACAGACAGACAGACAGACAGACAGACAGACCATAATTTTTTCGTCAAAGGTCCCCAAAAAAGATTATCGTCTTTAATAAAGAAGTTGGGCAAAGGGTTGGGGGGGACGCGCGACAGACGTAGGGAGAGAAACGAAGGAAGTAGAAATGGTGGAGCTAGCCCTAATCGGGTAAACGTCGTCTTCTTTATCTACGACCACGGGTTCTTATTCTTAATAACCACCATGAAGTAAGGGTAAACTGGTCACCTTTGGTGCAAGCGAAACTCCTCATTTCTGTATTCCTTAACATCAGCTACTCATACGTCATGCTCTCCAGCAGTAGGATCATAGTGGTAACAGCACATACCTACGTATACCTATAAATACAGCTTGATTCCACGGCTAAGCGCGCATTCAGGACGACGGCAGCCGGAAAAGAGCAAACGTAACATGTCACATTTAAGCCATAAGAAAGGTACGTCATCTCTCTCAGATTGCCGAAACCTTTGCAATATGCGCCATACAATATCCAACACGCGGGGCTTACGTGTCTGAAGAAGAAAAAACTAAGAAAAAGAAGGGATCCGGAGTGACCACCGGGGTGCATAGAGTTAAACACAAATTAACTGATCGAAACTAACGCGAAGCCAACCACTAAGGCGTCTATCGTAGCATATAATAGATTTCAAGTTAAGAATAAATGTAAACTTCGCCTTCTGAACAGCAGCGCACTTTCGATATCTTGGTTGTTTCCGATCTCTAGATCGGAAATGGGTACATTTCCATGGTGAATGTGGGAACTGCGGATGCTAAAAATTTATATAGTTCATCATTATTACTTCATATGGAAGAGGGTGGGGAAGGACTTTTGATTGCCAGAATTATTTTAGAATTTTTTCAATTACATGAAAAGCAACTCAATTATTTTTATGAAATTTTTCATACTTGACCACCTGTGGTTCGAAAAACACTTCTTGGTTGCTTTTCTTCAATAGAAATGTGCATGTACTCTTGCGTGAAATTCCCGTTCCTCTCATAACAATGAGATACTCTTACAGCGCAAACATGACACACACAAGCACTTGTGTGTGTCGTCTCTTTCTTTGTAGTGTCTGTGTTTGCGTTGAAAAAGTACCTCAATCATGAACCAACTAGGCCGGAAAGAAGTTTTACCCTCATCACAACATCTTCGGAAGTAGTAGCTGTCGTGCACTTCTACTTTTTGTATAAAAAACATCCATAAGCAGCGCTCTTCACTAATCAAAAATCGGAAAAAGCATAGCAAATCAAGTCTACATTCTGCCGTCACATTTCTTTGTACACTTCTGTATAGCGTTTGTGAAGTTCGGTAATCAATGAGAGCTAATTTTGACGCGCATCAAATAGGAGGCCCTAATAAGAAAGTGTATACTGCATCAAAAAAACTAAGATATCAAATATCAATGTACCATTTACAGAAATGAAACCTAATTTTTAGCTGTAATACTACCCTTGCGACTTTTAAAATACCTTGGAAATCCGATAGCCATAGCTTTCATTACCACTGCTGGAAAGCCAAATTTCAAACTAATTTCAGTATCTTACTCCACTTTATATACAAGGTGTTTTGTGAAATCTGTCCAATATTACTTGAAAATTACAGAAATAAGTCATCTGCGTGCTACCTGCAATGTTTATTGTATTTTTGAAGTAATTCGGGTAGTAATCACAGAAATTAAAACAATTGGTAGTTTAACCGTCGAAAATAGCAGACTGACTCCAGTGGACAAATGCAAGTCCTTGCTGCGAATAGTCAATAGCCACTATAAAACTTCAGAAAGGTGGCCACTGGTAATCGCGAGGCGATGAAATCTGGCTAACTTACCAGGTGAAACCGAAACCGGTGCACCAAGCAGCGCATCTGTCATTCACCTCGAAAACGCCCTTAATGACGACTGAATTGCCGTAAGTCACCTTTACTATACCTTAAGGTCACATAAAGGAGTCCAATTTTACGATAAATAAGTGCTTTGCTTATCTCTTGTACTAATACTCTTACAGTAGCTACCAATTTATCACCACGCATTTCTTCATAAAACACACCGACAGCACTAGCGCTAAATGTTCATACTATCCGGATTTGGCGCTTATTGGCTACGCGCTGCTGTCTACGTTTTCCCAGTCAAAAACGCCCGAAACGGAGCGAAATCACTTGGTCATGCACGATATTCGCGCTATGCAAGACCGAATGGCTCCACGACTGCGTGGCTAAGCAGTATAAGAGATAGATCACAGCTTTATATCTTTGATATATAGCCAAATTGAGAGCTCATTGATAACTTCATAGGAACAGATTGCTAACTTCGCGAGTTATATCGAAAAGATATATATAAAAAAGATAGATAAAAACGATAGATAAGATAGATAGATAGATAGAAAAGATAGATAAGAAACGAAAAAAGAAGATAACGCCTGAGTTCGTCGTCTTTGCTGAAGTAGTTAAGGGTGTCACCTAGTGTGTACGGAGGCATACGAGCCTATCAGTGGACTGAGTTATCTTCTGCCATTTTATCCCAGTGCATACTGAGGATGCCAGCCACATTAGTTCCTGAAACGTTTGTGTAGTTTTTGTTATATTTTTGTGTTAAGTCTGAGTGTATATTTTTATCATGACTAGTGTAGAACACAACGCCAAAGACCGTCAAATTTTGCGTCGGGTGAGACATGGTAAGTCTTTCTTAACATTTCACGATGTTCATGCTATGTCCTCGGTAACGTTCGTGTTCTTACTATCAGCTTCAGTGAGACCCCAGCAACGAAAGTAGCAAATGACGAATTAAACCCGGATCACAAACCGTAGCCTGTTGTCTGCTGCGCCCGCCGCCGCGGCAGAGATGGGCGGCTTCCCAACGCTTCAAATTTCAACGAAAACCATTCCTTTTTTCTATTTTTTTCACCACCGAAGCATAGCTTTTGAAAATGCAGTTTCCGTGGAGGAGAAGTAGCCGGATGTATACCGCTGGAAAGGTGCGCACAATACCGGAACACGGAAGGAGAAGAAGGAATCGTCAGAGCCTGTTCAGAATTCATAAATTCCGGGGAGGCGACAGCGTCTAAGAATCGGCAGAAGGATTTTCGCCTCTATCTTTACTATCGTATCGTATCGAGTCTTTTCTCCATTTTTGCCGATCTGTCTTCAAGAAAAACCCGTGCTCGCCGGAAAGACCTTATAGTATCGTTGCTGGCTGCCGTGGAGACTCAGGGTAAAAAGTTGGAAGCCATTGAAAAAGCCATTGAAAAAGCCATTGAAAAAGCCATCGTGGCCTTTTTTAATGCCTTTTTTTTGATAACTCGACGTGCATGCGAAAGCAACAAAGCTTTTCCAGCCTTTTAGGTGATAGGACAGATCAGTTCTTCAGTTGCCGAAGTTGTGTTGCAACTCATTACCTATTCGGTCCATATATCAGATGGTGAAGACGTTGAAGGAACTGAGGAATCTATTAAACAAGGAAACGCACGCTACATGCTGCAGATAACGACATATGACTACCGTTCTACTTGAACTGACGCTAACGTGTTAACGGGAAGGAAAGGTTCTTGAGAAGGGCGCGTGAAGCTCATGCACCACGCTTCCAAGCCACTTCTGACCCACGGGAGTGGGCAAAGCATATCGACATCGCGTTGTCAGTGTCTCCGTTAAAATCTACAAAAAGACATTAAAAATGTTCAGTCCGCCCTAAAGGACGCTACGTAGCTTTGTACTAAGGAGATTGCTTTATAATCCTCATGGCGAAAATCAACAGTCGAGGCGGAAAGGTTGTAGGCCCGTGTGCTCAGATTTGGGTGCACGTTAAAGAACCCCAGGTGGTCGAAATTTCCGGAGCCCTCCACTACGGCGTCTCTCATGATCATATGGTAGTTTTGGGACGTTAAACCCCACATATCAATCAATAAAAATCAACAGTCAACAGGAGCATAAAAAAACGATGTCGCAACGTCACGAGTGAAGTTGTGACATCACCGGTAACTTAGAACTTTGGCGTAAGAAAGAAATAGAAAGCCCAAAAGATACAATGCAGGTGCCCAGCTTCGCACTTCTTTCAGTCTCGGCACTATAGTGTACATTCCACAGCTACCTTATTCTTTTCTGCTGAGAGAGTGTCTTCTTCTGGTTCTTTGAGTATTCATTGTCTAGTGCGGTTTTACCGTGATAATTGTGCCCAAATACACTTGCCCACATATCCGTAATGCTGCAAAACTACGCAGTACATACCAGAGCGCCATCAACGTGAAAAGTAGGTACATTTAATCAAAGTGAAATCGAACACACCGATATTTTGATAAATTGTGGTGAGCGAATCAGGTGCGATACATAAAAAAACGCACAGATTACCAGATAGCGGCTGTGCTGTGTGTCTGCTTCAACCTCCCATACGAAGTTTGAGGTTTTTATGAACACGACTGCCAAAACAAGGAATTTTTAAAGATATATTTAAAGTCATGTTTTCAAGTTTTCTTACATCAATACTGTTGGGTCTGAACTAGTGATTACTACCTGCCTTCTTGAGTTCGAAATAACACACATCATTTACGTTTGATTGTAAGCTGATCCTCCATCTACTCAGTTCTAATATATGTGTTTGTTTTATAATCAAAATGATTTCCTAAGTTCAATATTTCTGTCACTCTTCCTGTTCTCGCCATAATGATTTATAAAATTCTCTTTTATGTATGTCACAGTTTACTTCTTCCTGACATATTGGACGCTTGGGTTATGATGCTGATTATTATTTCCCTTCCTTTTCATGCAATCTCACTCGCCTATCTAACGCCCCTCACAGAAGGACTCTTAGGATAATCGTGTGAATATATCATTATACCAATACTTCGAAACTTGGAGTTGCTCTGCGCATTATACGTCGAAGCTATTCGTTCACAAAAGAGATGTGACTGATATGATCCTTCAAACTTTATTCTCGACTGAGAGCATCGTTTTAAAAATCGCAAGCTTTCCTCACAAATTATTACAACCAACCATAAATTCATAGCAGTACTTTTTTTCTATTCTCAAGTAGTTCACTACAGACGCGTCATAACTACATAAGAATTCCGGCGCTGCCCTTTCCTAGAGTCATAATTTTTCGTGTTCTGAGGATAATTCAGTATTGCTGGAAAACTGAACACGCCGGCAATTTTGTTGATTTGTTTTCTTTTTTTTGTTTTGTATTCTATGTACATCAACGTCTCGATAAAGCACGACTTGCCTCATGTGTGTGCTGCCTAGCGTTCAAAACCACGCACCAGTCGAGAGCCTTAACTTAACAACCCACCCCAGGTTCGAAGAGCTGTGTTTCCGGCTTGTGTGAAGATGAAATTATACTTCGCTCCAGCCGTAAACTTTCGGGCCGCTTTACGATGGACACCCAAGCTGGACCTTTGTTTTAAATATTATAGACAGTACTCAGCTCTCGAATCTACAGAAAGCTGTGAGGTACTTACACCTACGTCGACCCGACAAGGGGGTCTGCTCAAGAAGTCCGTGAATCTCATAACGCTAACGCATTTTGCAGAACTCACCCAAAATTCTCATCAGTGAATAATCCTGTAATTGGATACAACCTCGAAATAATTAGGAACGCCATCCTCAGCCACCGCCCTCCCACGCAAAGCTAATTTGCATAGGTGCTCGATCCGATTAGGTTCGCTCACGTTTGTGGCAACTAGGACTACTCCGTATCTAGGATGGTTTACATACAGGTTACTCTAGTCTCCAGTGTGAGATTTCTTTTAAAAGCTTCTTTTTCTATGGATAGTAAACCAGCGAGGCTGAAAGTTGTGGTTGCCTCTGCTTATCACTTCTTCTGTATTTTCTCTAATAACTTATTTCTCTATCTTTATTTTGGAAGACAAAAAATAGTGTAAGCGCATCTATCTATCTATCTATCTATCTATCTATCTATCTATCTATCTATCTATCTATCTATCTATCTATCTATCTATCTATCTATCTATCTATCTATCTATCTATCTATCTATCTATTATCTATCTATCTATCTATCTATCTATCTATCTATCTATCTACCTGTCTGTCTGTCTGTCTGTCTGTCTGTCTGTCTGTCTGTCTGTCTGTCTGTCTGTCTGTCTGTCTGTCTGTCTGTCTGTCTGTCTGTCTGTCTGTCTGTCTGTCTGTCTGTCTGTCTGTCTGTCTGTCTCCGCTTAGTGTGGCACACACGTGTTCGTGATATAATTTTATTCATACCTCGAATGAACTTGAAAGTTGAGTGCCCCGACAAATTTAATCAAATGTGCCGATGCTCGTACCCTGGTAAAATTATGTGTATGTAAAAACAACGCACTCTTCCTTTCCGTGTGCTTAGTATACAAATTACACTGGTTAATATAAATATGCATTGAACGAAAACCAACTGGTAGTTCAAACTGAAGTGAGCGGCCGGTGAAGTGAAGATTTGTAGGCGGAGTTTATGTTTTTTCTTGGCTTGCAGTAGACTAAAGATTCGATGTGTAGCTCTAAATAAATGTACGGTTTTTGCAATTATTTATTTATCTTTGCTAGTTTGCCTTTTTCTCCTTTTTTTACATTTTTGGCACTGAATTCTGAACTCACAGCTGTCCCGCAATAAATGTACCTCGCATCACTCAATGTTTCCATGATCATGGACCTCACGAAACCCTTTTCATGTTCTGCTAAATGCTTCCTCTATGCTGCGTAATCTTAGCAGCAATTCTGGTTATTTTATTGCCAACAAAGGTGCTTTTTATGCTTAAGGAAAGATGTTGCTTGCTCGACTGTTTGAAATTCATACTTCGCTGGCTATCATTCGACAAGTATCATATTAATGCGCATTAGGACAATTCACAGTATTTTTAGAGTACGCTTGCATTGTAACCTACAGTATCCTAAATTATCTTTATCGTAGGTCAAGCTGATGACAAAGACACTTCCAGCACTTTTGAGTAAACTTGCACCATAACCTCAATGACCCTAAAGTGCCTTTATGATCACTCAATAAACAGTATATTCAGAAAACTATTTTGTAATATTTGCATTGCATCGACTAAATTAAGTCCAGCTTCCAGTCGAACTGCAACTTGGCTGCCTATGTTTGCATAGATGGCAGCGTATCTCACGTCATAGACTAAAGCAGTGTACATGAATCCTTGCTACTTGCTGTCACGCTCATCATTTCATTAGCTAAATAACTGAACGGCTGATCAGTTGATCGCATTCTTTTCAGAATTTAGTTATTAGTAAATACGCATGCAAGCATCGATACACGTAATAAGCATCATATAGTTTATCAATTATCATTCAAATATAAAAATTTATTTATTTATTTATTTATTTATTTATTTATTTATTTATTTATTTATTGTCCAAGAAATATAAACAGTGCATAAAAACACGAATGCATCAAAATAGCACTGTCACGAACAAGCATCGATTCATTGATTAATTTTTATTTATCCTCATGATGAAATAATGGGGATCTCAGCAAATATTTAAGATCAGATGGAGTTGTGAGCCGAATAACTTCATTCAGATATTTACCTCTACAGGCTGTCCCACGTTACTTTAGCCAGAGTTTAAAAATATGCCGGAAGACGTAATTACGACGCGACCACATCCATTTACTCACCGTTTCCTGCAGTTAGACCATTTTTTTGTGTTCTCAAATATTATTTATTAGATTAGTTTAATTAACTAGCTTTTCAAAAAACGAAGATAGATAAAAAATTCAATGAGAAAATTGTAGATTGATTTGCAAAACGTCTGATTAGACAGTTTTGAACTCTGTATTGATTAGGTATTAGTGTTTTTATGCTAATGGCAAAGGCCCACGAAATACCCCAAAAAAGTATCACGTGACAAACCTGCTCGCGCGTTAGTGCGCACGATGATTCTGTACTCCCTAACGTCCCGCGTAGGTGTTAGCAACGCATAAGACGTGGGTGTTTGTAATGCATAAAAGCAAATTTCTCCGCATTATCAAGCAGAGGAAGTTGTTTTCACTTTTGTTTTTACCAGCAGAGGCGTGTTTGTCTGGTAGAACACACGAATGACACGCAACCGATCCGGGTTCCATTCCCACTCGAACCCAAACAATGCTGGCTGGGTCCCAACTGTTACTCAAGATTCTGCTATAATTTATTTAATTTGCATCGTTCTTGGTTTTTCCTTAACGCATTAGATGATGATTTCTTGATCACAACCTACGACGTCGACGCCGACACCTGAATTTTCGCAAAACAAGCTCTTTAACGCTGTCGCGTTAAAAAAAAATGTGTTGTAACACAGCGCAGTGTATTGTCCGCTATTTCGTCCGTGTGTGCCCACACTAGTACTACGCTGTCGTGAATTTCCAAGAAGCCCAAGCCATCGCCACTGTGACGCTTACGGGGCGTGGATTCTGTAATGAACGTGACAAAAGTCGGCATTTGACAAATGGCGCAAGGACATAAAATGGGTTCACCAATGCTAGAGCAAGTGAGTGTGGTCCAGGCCACACGAAAATACGTCGTTGACCCTTGCTTCTATCAAATCAAAATGAATTTTAGGATCTTGCGTCCCAAAGCCATGATGTCATTATGAGATACGCCTTAGTGAACAGCCTCAAACGCTTTGGCTAGGTGTGCCTACTTAACGCATGTCTACATATGAGCCCATGGGCGTCTAGAATTTGGCTTCCACCTAAATGCGGCCGCCTATGTCGTAATTCGATACTACCAGCTCTGGTTAAGGAATAGAGCACCAAATAACCACTTGACAAACAGACAAAAAACTTTCTTTTCAAGTACCTTCCGGGGTCCCTATAAATACTAGTACACTGCAAGTGGTCGACTCCATAGAGAAATCGAGACAGCATTGAAGTTGTGGCATCAAGCCTGTAAAAAAGTGCAGCTTAGTAGCCATTGTTTCTCATCAGATATCTTTTTGTTTGTTTCGTTTTATTGCCTCCTTCCCACCTCTCTTCATTTTTTATTTTTTTCTTGTTTTTGACTGCCTTTTCTCTGTATTGGTCTTCATTTTTATAATCATAGGTGCCTGAAGAGCAAGAAGACTTCTATTTGGCATAAACAGACCCTCAAATAATTATATGGGGTTTTGCCTGCTTTAAGCCGAGGGACAACTACAGCATACGGTTACAGCCTACACCAGCTCGCCTATAAACTGTACCTCGCTTAATATATGTCACCTACGTTCATTTTCTGATACTGCCTAGAAGGAGCTGTTAATCCCTCAATGGTAAATAATAACCAACTGCTATGAATGAGTCCCAGACTACGTTGCGTCATAGACGCGGGCTTCATCTATAAAATGATCCCACGGTTCTTTTTAAGACGTTTCTATAACTACATCCAGTCAATTACTATGATATGCTGAGACAGCATCTGCGTACAAGTTGCGAAATTCAAGCGCTAATGGTGAGGACATGCCGTGCCTGAGCATAGGGCCATTCGCAAAATTGATCTTGGCACAGAACACAGCAGCACATCCCTCCGGCGCGACACGTTGTCTACAAGCCACTGTCACTCAGAGTCATAACTATGCGGCAGCCACTTGCTTGTAAGCGCACGTCGCGACATTTGTGGATCGAATTGGCGAGCGTCTTGAATCAGGCCAGACATACGACGGCCGACAGAGTGGCATGGGCTTCCGCTGTCGGCGACTACGAAAGGCGGTGGTTTATCGAACGGTGTCGCTTTCAACAAGGACGGCTTTTTCGCAAGATGAGTTAACGTTTTCGCGAGAGAAGGACATGGAGAAAATATGTTTATTCGGAGATGGGTTTAGGTAGAAGCAAAAAGTTTACAATGTCTCGAGTAAAAGACTGGCTAGTATTGTATCTGGCCGGCACGAATGTGCCGCTGAGTAAAGTACGGATGAGGTCGAGCTCGTGATAAAGATGATAAGGTCCCATCACCTCTGATTGGATGAGCTTGTCTTTGCTTATTTATGGGAGTGAGCGAGCACCCACTCACTCTTATAAATGTCATTCATGACGCATTTTGGTTACTGTTTATGAAAATATCAATCACTCTCTGTACTATGTATTTCAATGCCACTGTCACGCAGTCACTTTGATCGCAATTAGGTTGAATTTGAATGTCATTTTTGAATCAGTATTGGCTCCTTTACGCAATGTGCAGACAGTATCTCAACGCTGCTGAGAAATTGGATTCTGATCAGACTCAATCGCTATCAGCAGTGCACCATCTGACACTAGCATTCTTCTGTAAAGCCGTATACACGGGTCGCCCGAGTCGCTTATGTAGGTCAGTCAAATAGCCCGTCAGAGCCACTCATACACGTCAGTCGTACAATGGTAGGTGTAAGCACCAATGTGCAAAAATACAAACTTTCACAACGTTACGGGCTCCACAGGCTCAAACATGCTGCCTTATTTCTTCCAGTAACCACACTTTGAAGAAAAAATTGACCAGTACCCATGTTTCGGCACTTGCTCTACCATAGGAACTAGAAGGTGTGCCTTAATTGCTGGTTACACCTAAGCTTTCATATACTCTTTTGTTAGGATACCAGTTTTTAAATAACAGAAATGCCTCATATGCCGTAATCTCAAATGAACATATTTTCTGATGCCTTCCATGTCTTTTCGTACGACAATATGAAATTACTGTAAAGGCAGCATATGTGTCATAGAATATTCAATAGGGTGACCTTTGAGAATAAGATCGTGTTTCGCTACTACCAGTTTTTCAGCTTGTGTTTGTTCAATTTATTTGTCACGCGTGTTGATTCTCTTGTCACTTAAACCAACTCCATCCCATGAACGTGGTTCAGTAAGTGGCGTCCAAAAAAGTTCAGTCGCAAATGCTGGATTTAAACCTATACTTTCACAGGAGCATAGTAAAACCAAGAAGAATTCTAATCAAGGGGCGGGCGAAGGCTCTCACTACTAAAGGCACCTGTTAAGGCGGCATTGATTTTGAAATAGTGGTCAAGAAACCTCGTAGTGTTACTTCTGTGCCAAAAAAGTTCTTATTTTCAATTAAAATCCCGTTTTTGTGGTATACATCAAGTTAACACACTTCAAACTACCCACCTGAGACGGAACGGAACGTGTCACGTCACTGTTTCCGTGCAAAGCGTTGCCCAGCTTTACGGCACAGCTTCCGACATTACTAGCAGAAAAGTGAAAGAAGTGGCAGCCACAGCAGCAACAACAGCCATTCAACAATTTCTGGCAAGGCCTACGAGATGGAAGAAGTACTTCGTTCAACTGGGCTCCCCTAGATGGCACGACCTGTCGAGTTTAACAAGGCGCAAATTCAGCTTTTCAACCACTCGCACTGTTCCGCGTGGTAACGTCCAGCAGTTCTTTTTGCCATGAATCAAACAGAAGCCAACAAGCGGCATATTATTACGTCCATTGGTGCACCGAACGTTGTTTGTGATGCTAGTTCTACTTCTAGAGAATAACTGTAGGCGGTCTCTATCATGTCATCGCAATCATTTTGCGAATGTCCTACGCGTAGCGCATGTGTTCTCGTGCATTTATTCTGATTTATCGGTAATTAGGGCACTTCAATCGGTAATATTGTCATTTTAGACATTTTATACATGTAAGTTTAACACTGACGTAAATTGTCATTCAATCTTATTGTCTCTGTAATAAACAGTGTGAAGACAGTACTTATTAATATTTTATGTATGAACACCTTAGCGTTTTCGTGAACTGCCCCACTAGACCTCTAGTGCTTATGATCTGTGAACGTAAAATTGTATATGGTAGGTTCAATATAACATTAGTGATCATTTATGGCAAACCTGTATGTTCTCGCTTCTTCTTGTGCACACACCCGATATATATATATATATATATATATATATATATATATATATATATATATATATATCGACATGTGTTTCTTTTTTTTTATTCACGTTCATTTAAAGCAGTATAGTAGCCGTAATACACGGAAAGGTCTCCAGGACAAACGAAGAACTTCCCTTTTTATTTCTATCCCCCCTTTATCTCCAAAAAGCAAGGTTCACTCCTTTTCATTGCAAAACTTACACACGCACACTCAGCGCAACAATCGTGCGCGTGCCTCGTATTCTTCTTGTGAACTGGTGCCCATTCAGCACTTGGGCCAGTGCATCTCTCTCCCTCTCCCTTACAGCTCACGACAGTTTTGCACGTCCATCAGTCCTTGCCTCATTTATTTATATTATCAACCAATTTAGGTGTATCATTTTCAACTATATTAGTTTTGCGGCACAATTGAGCTACCCCTACAAACTGTACATTTTACACTGGGTCGTTGGTTCTCCTGTAGAGCATGCACTTTCACAAGCACATGCTTGATGCGCCAAAGCCGTACTTTTGTACAGCAATCCACATTGAACCTTAATCTTCACGTTTTTTTTTTTTTTGAAAAGCATGCACTGTCGCAAGCCCAGCGTTTCTGCGACAAAGCCATCTTGCTGTCAAGCTTTATTGGTTTTGCGAGTGTTGTACGTCATCAATCGTGGGATCTGTTTTCGGGGTTCTCATACTTTATAAAACACACGTGTGCTTTTTTCTTGGTGCCAGCTTCATAAGTATAGACTGAATAAGTTGAACCAATGAGAAAACTTTTCCGACCTGCAATCACTCTCTCTCTCTCTTACAGCCATAGTATTCTCATGCATATACACGAAGATGAACTGCTTAATATTAAAACTCGTTCTTTTTTATTTTGACTTTCTTTAGACAAACAAGGTATTTTTATGTTCTCACAACTTTTCACATACACACGCATTATAGGTTCTTGTACTCTAAGCAGTTTCCACTTTTCATTGTCTTAGACAACGCAAAAAACGATTTCAGATTTAAGTCGGAAACTTCTGTGCAAGAGTTTCTTGCTCTCGTACAAAAAACTGAAAGAGTGCACACTGTGACCACAAAAGCAGTGAAGCAAGCCAGTGCCACTTGGCAACGTGCCAACGAAAGCTTCGTCGTATGTAAGTTAGAAAGGGAGCTTAGAATATACACGACATATATCTCCTAACGCAGGATTCATCGAGAAGTTTGCTCGCGAAAAGGGGTCCCTTACGCCAAACAACTGTCATCTTCGATCGAACGAGCCTTACAGGTCGTCGGCTTTTGCGATGAGGCAACAGCGTGAGATGTGAGTATCCTACTTTCTGTCGTCTATGCCGTCAGCAGAGGGCATAGGCCCTCTGCTGACGGGCATAGGCAAGTTGCCGTACGCTGAGTTTTGGTTTTGCTGTCAAGTTTCAGTCAGCCAAACGTGGATGTGAAAGGTCAGAACTGTTTCGAAACTCCCAGAGCACTTTTGAGCGTTTCGACGGAATTTTGCAGATTGAAATGACAGTGCAAGTACAATCCGCTACGAGAAGCTATAAAATTCAAAACGTAAAGTAAGGCTTTTAGGGGAACAGCATTTGACAAAAAACACCGAGTATCATATACATTCGTCTAACACGATTTAAAAGGACAAGACCTTCTTTTTTTCTATTTCTTTTAACATTTAAACTTTCCCCATACCCCTCTGCAATTCCTATGCATCTAGCGTGCTTTTTCACGACTTCTGGGATAGGCCCACCGTGTGGCGAGTTCATGCTATGCCGTCATTATGCGTGCTCGCGATCACGTCACAAATATTGGTGATCTGTGACGTCATGATGATCTCGCCACGTACGTTAAATAAACAGAATTGGCAAGGCTACTTTTTCCGCTTGAACGCCGCTCTTCATTTTTATGAAGCATAGCCATTCCCAGACTTAAACCCGAATCTGCCGTTAGAACCGGATAGGAGATTGCCGCATAACCCCCTGTTGGTCTGACGCCAGGCGTTCGGCCACGCTGTCTTCAACCATCCTCGAGTAATTCCTTTTTCGCTCTTGGGCCCAAGTTTACCTAAAAAAATTTTCTTAATGGCCCCCTCAACTACTCGCGTTGAAAGAAAAGAGAGTGGTTTCCTTTTCACTTTCGCTGCACTGTTTCAGGCAATATCTCCTCCTCGTCATTTATTTCTTAAAGGCGCCTGTACAATATCAGCACAAAGCGTTCGGCCTATCAAGATCTTGTTATTTTTGGCTACACCATGTTATCTCCACTTGTGCTGTGGGAAACACTATATATAAAATGAAATCAGTTCATCGGACACGATAGTCATGCGAGATTAGAAAGAAAATAATTGTGGTTGCATGGCAAAGCAGTGAAGGAGACAACTAGCATCTTAAATTTCTCGTATACGGACCAATCTAGAGTATGTACTGTACAGATGTCACGGGAATCACTGCGCGTGCGTCACCAAGTGCACGAGAATCACGTGAAACACCAGGACTGAACAGTGCGCTCTTGTTTTTTTTTTAGTTCTTCATTTGAGAGTTTGCTGAAGACCCTTCTAAGTTTGTTGCTGGCGTAAACTCTGTTTTCGTTCTCCTGGGCACCAGCCAGCTCATTGTCACCTAGGTTACGATATTATATCGTGATGCCATTACATGAGGATGATTTTGGCATCACTCGTGTGGACGCCAACAGTCATTTTCTGTTGGAGGAGTCATCTAAGGCTTAATTTTTTTGACCTAATGAAACCTACTGGTGGACTAGTCGGTACTGCTTGTCGTTAGAGAGTCCGCAGCGTTGGAACAGTAGCCATGGTGCCCGGCTACGTAACCGAACGTCGCAGATTTGATACCCGCCGCTGTGTTCGCGTTTCAGTGGAGGCTAAATGGTGAATGCTCGTGTACCGAGTGCTGTGAGTGCACGGTAAAGAACACCAGAGGGTACAAATTTCCGGAGCCTTCCACTATGTCGTCTTCGATAATGGTAGAACCACGGGTAATTTAGTTATGCTTCTCATTACGTTTAGTGAAAGCAAACCCGAATGCACAAACAAAGACACCCTTTCTTCGTACTTCTTTAAAAACTTTACAATCACAGCTTCCTTTTCTGTCCCGGCTCCCAACTAAACTTAGACATTTCGTCCAGATTTCTGCGAAGAAGGAACGTTTTAAGGATGTTTGTAATTGGAGAATCGGAGGTTGCTTGACGCCTTACTTTGCACGGAAGTCGTAACAAGTCATTGAAAGTTTTCTCGGCGCTCAATGCACCACCATTCGCTTTCCACATTTCACGGATTTCGTGAGGGTAGATCAACTCGAGTAATAATGACCTAGTGCTGGCACCAATGGTGAAACCCAAAGAGACGAAGTTTCTACCGTGATGTTGCATTGTTTCATTGCTTTGTTCTGTCTTTCGCATTTGTACTTCTTTCCATGCTTTCTGACACAATATTATTTGTTTCCGGGTCTCCGTCTGTTTATATACGTTGGCCGATACGCGTACTATTGAAAGCCCTTATTTGTCTGTGTGCTGTTATTTGCGTGAGTGTGTCCGGCATTTAAACATGTTCGGTGACTTCATTGGCGGTACAGATTATCTGTGCGTGTCTGCAGAGATGCTTCACATTACATCTACCCGGAAATAATATCGACTATCTGCACTTCACACTGTGTACACAACATAAATCAAGTCTCCTAATGTGTGCTTGCATACGTGTGCAAACTGCGCACATTGTTATTATTGCGTGCATTTCCTGTACTGAACGGCTGCGGAAACGTTTATAACACTCCCAATTTGCAACAGGCGTGTTGCACGATAGCATTGCAGCTATCTACTATACGAACGACACATATAAAATTGTGTTTGTGCGCAATAGATTTACAAAGTGTGACATCAGGTAGTCACGCTTATTGCTTAATAACGCGCGTGTTCGTTTGTGACGTGCTGTAAACTATCAAGTACGCAGATTCATCCACCTTCCTGCCAAAGAAATAGCGTTTCAACACCAATTGGCTTAGCTTAGAAGTGGTTAAAACTTCACCCCACAGCCTCGATGTATTTAAGTTCTGCGTCTGCTTATTTGTTGTATATGCACACATAAAAACGCATGCACCCGATGCATAACGTATGGGCGAAGCACTCTTGCCGAAAGAAAAGAAATTAGGCTACGCCTTTCTTCAAGAACCAAGCGGAGTCGAAGCATTCCTTCTGCGCACACCAGAGGCTTAAGCAAAGAAGAGAGCAACGCTTCACTCATTATTCACAACGTCCCTTTTATGCAGAGAGGCATTTCGCACACTATTACAGAGCTCTGCAGCTATACGCGCAGTGCATGGTGCGAGCATTTCATAACAGTTTTTTTGCCTTGGAAAGGAAGGCAAACAAACAAAGATGCGTTCAATTTGCCGGGAGTTATACCCCGCATTAGACACAGCCATTACTGGGTGTAGTTGAGACTGTTCGCGTGCGAAGCGTTCGTGTGGAACAGCGGTGCACCTTTCCTGTTGACCAGACTGAGAATGGGCGAGGCGTACCACTCGTAGCATTCGAAAGGATAAGTTATCCAAGAAGACGA